>LS885386.1:268914-327505 GCA_900490955.1 Micoletzkya japonica | reverse complement strand
AATCTTATAGATCTCTCAGTGCACGACATCTTTGCCAGTTCACAGTCATCTAGAACTAATAGAGGCCATCGTTTCAAATTGTCCATTCCACTTGTTAGGAGGTCTAGTTTCAAGCATTCATTTTCATATCGAAATCTCGCTCTGTGGAATAGTCTAACTGATTCGTCTTTCAACCTATCCCCTGTTTCATTTAAGAATCCATTGTATCTCTTTTATTAACTAATTCTAATTAACTAATTTAAACCATTGAGCTCTTTGTTGTGCTCTCGTAAACCTGCTTTCTGATTTCTTTCCTGTACTTTTCCTTCTAGTCATCTTGTTCCATGTAAAGTGCGGATAAACTATCTATCTAACTTTCCTTTTGAAATCGCACTACCTGTATTTCGGTGTACTGTGGTAGAAAACACATTGTCGTCAGGGTCCAACATCACAACTCCATTCTTCTTCGTCAACATGGTAAGCAATTAGCTAGATTGGGGTAGTTTGTGTATTTATACATACCGATTATACTCTGTAATTTGCCCTTAGAGGTAGTGCTTTGCTAAAGTTCCGCTTGGGTTAGGTAGTTTTGTCTTGGAGTTATGCGAAACCGAAAGTGCTATTCAACAGACGAAACCATGTGCGCATCCACTATGTTCCGAAGAAATGCAAATTGTTCGGAGAGCGAGTGTGTGACCGACGTTTGAATACGATACGGCTAAAATCTATCGCGAACTGGCAGCAGCTGAGAATGAAGACAAAAAGACTGCAAATTTTCATACAAAAATAACTCTCGACTGAACTAAAAGTGGTGAGGTACACTGTAGCTTTTGAATAATTAGGTAATCCTTGCTCGCTCTCCGAACATTCAGAACACCGTGCATCGTACTTTTCGTGTGTATCCTTTCATCATAGCGCAAGTATTGTTGAATCAGCCTTTCATGTGCATAATGGCTGCTTCCTAAAAAAAGAACATTTATGTTCTCAGCTTCTTATTTTACATTTTCACCGCTATCAAAAATTTTCGTAATTCTGACAATGAGTTCAATTTACAAAGTAAGGGACATAGAAGCCAAAAAAGATTGCCTTTCATATGAAAGTTTATCGCCTAAATAATACAAAAACTAAAATCAGAGTGAACAAAAATGTCTACTTCACGATATATCCTAAAAACAACTTCTTAGCCAAGGCGCACTCTTACTGCGTTTAGCGCATAGTACCTGAAGCAAATGGAATCGTGGTACTCCAGGAACAATTAAATATTTCTCGCTCCAAAATTTTTTTATGTTTTAATTTTAGATATTTTTCAAACTCTATTGTCTTTATTATCGTCTAAGAAACATATTTTACAAGTATCGCCATGTTCGGTTTCAAAAAATTTCTCGCTTCCATGTCCCTTTAAACTGGATTACGGTTCAGCATGCTTCTTTTCTAAGCAAATTACTGTCAAAGAGAAGAGAAGACGATTTATATAAAACTGTGCTTTGTGGTATTTTTTGCCACATTTTACAAAGAAAAGCGATAGACCCAAAAAAGCTTGCAAAATGTAACGTGGAGAGCCAGCTAACGCGCACTACATTATGATAGTAGAATGGCAAAAAGCCGCTTGCGCAGTTATGTACTGCAGCGAGACCTAAGATCGCCGTAATAGTCAGTTTGCGATAATCGGTTATTCGGCTAATCGGCAGGTCCTATCTTGCGTGTGTTTCTTCTTCCGTTTCACCCTGTGCCAGGCATAGGCATAGTTTGCGTACTTCATAGCTATCTTCAAAAGTATATACCAAGATTTTACGTCCTAACTCCTATAAGAACATGATGTCGGTATATTTGTGTGTATGTTTCCCAAATCTTGTAGGTTCTATATTCTTCCTCTCTGAATGCAAAAGAGGTGATAGTGTAGAGCGTTATTCCATCACTGTCCAGATACGTAAAACGCGTTTTCTCCTCCATTTCATTTTGCTATCCAGCTGACTCTATAATAAAAAGTGGACTTCGAGCCTCGTTCATTGTTTCCTTAGCCTTCTCCTTTCACGTCGATGTATATATCTTTACAATGAATTCGCCCTTTCATAGATACCTTTGTAATCCTTGCAAGTCGGCCTTGCGTGAAGCTCAGTCCTCCCATTCTATTTGCAATACTATTCAAATTTTGAAAATATAGGTATTGCGCTTGAGCATTTTAATGTATTTACGTGAGATTAAATACTTACTAGAAACAATAAAACTTGATTGTATGTAGCCGTCTATGTGAAACCGTAGTTGGACACAAAGTTACATTGACAATGGGTTCTCTTCAGTTTAGTCCGAAAACCACAGAACGCTCACTGAACTATCTAAATGATAATAAGACTTCAATATTTTTATGAAGAATTGAGGAATTTTTTCTCATTGCTGCAATTGTCGAGAGTCTATTGAGCTCATTGTCAGAACTTCTGCCTGTTAGTGTAAGTTCATTGTTTCGTGGGAATAGGTCTCATGGTTGTTTTCGTCGGTCAAAGTCACAATCTTTGAGGGCTGGTGGCCGATTAAAATGTACGTGTACCTTCTCATTCCACTCGACGATCTATCGTACACATTTCGAATGCTTCTCTACGTTGTACACTTTATAGAGGTTTGTGCCTTTTGAGATTATCTAGGTACTGGCAAGTATTCACTATGTGCCTCTCGTGGATGAAACATTTTCTGAGGAGCTTGAGGAATTCCCATCAGTATAAATCCTTAGCTTACTAATGTTGAGGTCATGCTCATTCTACTCGGAGTAATGCTATTCCTCATGTCAATGGCTGTTCTTCTCAACTCTGCCGTATTTCACGTAAGCTCATCATGCAACCAAACCTCTTCATTTTTCAAAGTCAATCAAAGTCATTTTTCAAAGATTAAATACGAACGCATATGCACACGATATCGCCGCATAATTTGCTTCTGACATGCTGTCTTTTCAAAGATCTTGCAGGGTAAATAGCACACTACTGCAAAATGCATGGCGTGATGACAATTTAATAAGTATAAAGAAGTCTCAATCCTGTCTGGAGAGAGCGAAGTGACAAGAAGGGAGAGAGCATTAGGACTGGCAAACCGAGTAATAAAAGGCATAATTTACAGCCGTGCAATTCCTTCAGATCCACCTCTCTGCCATGTTCTGTTGCGCGTTCTCCGTGTATTTCTTCTCAGCCATCGGTCGTCTAACTCTGCTTCTGCTTCAATTTGGATTCATCTCGATGTCAGGTATTTATGAGTGCACTTCTCCCCTTATTCTCCTCTTCAACAACTCTCAGGTCCAATGGATCCCAGCCTCGTCATCGCTACTTTCCTACGTGCTTTCTGCATATTCTACCTCGCTTTCGGGTTTGTAGGAAATCAATTATGAAGTTTGCAGACTATTTTCTCATTTTCTCGCGCCATATCTACGTAGGAATGTTTACGTGAACACGTGGAGAGCACATTTCATTTCTGGTTTCATTAGGAGTAATCTTTATAGTCTTTCTAGAAACTTCATTTGTGTTAGTTGTTAATATTCCCATTTTTTAACCTAAATTATCTTCAATGAAGAAATCTGCAAGCGATTACTGGTTGGCATATTCAAAACCTAAAGGCCCCGGTAGACCTAGCTTACGTCGAATTTGCGGGAGAATCAGACTTCTTCTTTCATCAGAAGGGGTCCATTTCACCTGCAGTGAAACTACGTGCCACCTTGCACTATAACACACTTCTAGAAAAGACGAGAAAGCTATTATAGAAAAAGTAAACGTATTCATTAATATTCTTAGGCTATGCGGTATATCGATGGAACGAATGTGTGCCACGTGGTTGAGTAGTGATTATGAGAGGAAAACGAGGTTGGAGAAAACTTCAAAATTTCATTATGATAATTGAATACTGTAAAAGATTCGTACCTTTTTGTTCATTTTATGTACTTCTACGACGACGGTAACAACTAACAACTTACTAAAGTATAGTCTTCAAGGTGGTGGATAGTTCCCTCAACTTCAAGTGTTGCTGTGGTTGGAGGAACCTACCTAACATCTGGAACGATTTATGGTAATTTAATTTTTTATTTAAGAGAAAAGTTTTTTAGCTTGTTGATGCATGCTCAAACGCGCGATTCCTTTTGTTAGTTTTTAACTGTTAGTTTTTTTGCAAATGCAAATTGATTATTTGAGAAGCGAAGCAAAAAGTTTGTTGGTGTTAAAAAAATTCGCAATTTCTCAAGCAGTGTTAATTAGGATATCCTTTATATCTACTTATTAAATAGGAAAAAGAGGAGAAATATATAATTTCTTCAGCATTCATCCCCATGTATGACATGATTGTAATCGTCTCTACCGTCAATATTATTGGATTCGTGGTCAGTTTCTACTCAAAGAACATCACGTTATTGCGCACAATGGCATAGAATATCACGCAATTTTACAGGCCTTTCTCTCGCTCTACGTCTACAACCATCAGAAATTTGCAAAAATGCGCAAATTTCGCCGAAATGAGAAACATGAAATGACCGGATACCAACTGTCAGAGAGATTTCAGTTGGTCGAGAACATTCGAGTAAGCAAGGTAAGTAATATAGAGCAGATTTCCAAAGTTTTTTTTGCTTCAGCTTCTCTACAAGATGTCGTTTCCCATATTCACCAATAACGTCATTATCGCCTCATTCTTTGGCGTACATCGACTTGCGTATGTTCTATTATTCTTTTTTATAAATTGTTATTATTTTATACTTTAAAGGAACCTTATCCTTGATATTCTGAACAAATAACCGTCTTCAGAACCAACATGAACGTCTCATATCTTGCTCTGGCCATGTTCGATATGTGGATCGCACTGTACGTACAATCAATCTCTTCTTCTACCGCACAACCATGCCTTTATACCTACACCGGTTACCGATGACCTCGCTGTAATTGCAGATTTGCCTTTTCCGTTCCCCTAATCGGTGGCTACCTCGAACCCTCGTGGCGCATCGCAGCCCGTCGTCTCTTCCTTCCCAGACCCACTGTCTCCGCCTACGAGGAAAAGACGCCCATCAAGATTAACCACGGGTTCGACGGGCAATCAGGACGAGCAACTCCTGTTTTCAATAACAACCCACAAAAGAATGTAGCTATGGACAAATGAAGGGGAAAGTATACCATAAGAAAAGTTGAAATTGTGGAAGTTGGTGTAACTATAATATATAGCATATGGATTTAGCGAGGAGACGGAACTCTACTTCTCGGAGCTTCGGAAATGCTGGTCGTGATATCTAAAGATGTAGTAGCTGTACGCATCACTCAAATGTATAAACAAGTCTCTCTCTCATTTTTATAACTCCATATCCCCTATCCTCGTAATCATCATGCATTGTTATTGCGCGAATATTGCGCATTCTTGCTTTGTGTGTGTTCGCTATAAGGCTGTACACTGTAGACTTGCATTTGCTGCCGAATTTGCTTGTTCCAATGTAATACTGTTTAATACGCTGGTCTTACGTTATGTGTATTTCTAACGATTTTTATGATACGGGAAGTTTTTATTATATTTGCTCACGAAAGACTCGCAGCTAGCTTCAGAATAAATTTATTCTATTCGTAGTTCTGACAAGGAGTGTTACTCGATTTATAGCGCTGCATCCCGTAATTTCTCAACAGGGTGCAACCCTCTTATCGGCACAGCACGCAGAAGCTGCCCATTGCAGCAAAGTCCTCAATTTTCACTTGCCATACATTTATGTCTAGAACACATCTCCTATCCTTGTCTATAGCAGTTCTTTTATTCCTTAGAAATATTTTAAAGGGAGGAAGCAGCCTCTAACCAAAAGTTTTAAAATTCGATGAAAATTCTTCTAAGGTTTCAAAATGTCAGGAAAAACATAGTGACAATAAAAAAATCGAAGAAAAAACTCGAAAATCGCATGTTTTATTTTTTCGTTCCGGGCTTCCGTCGTTGAGAAGAATGTCGCTTTTGGCTAAATTCCTTTCACTAAACACAGTAGCGTCGTCGTTGGGCGAAATTTCAAAAAATCATTTCTCGAATACTATTAATTTCAATTATTTTTCCTTTTGTTTGTACTGATTTCGACAAAATCTTTCATATAAGTTTCACTTAAAATCACTACCATGTCCCTTTAAACAAGTATGATATCATATCTCGTGATATTCTCTAAGTTGAAAACGTGCCTATTTTCGTGCTCTGTACCTCTCGTCCTGCACAAGGAAAATATCTCTTTTAGTTGAAAAGGCCTAATGGTGTTCTCTTCCATTCTCCAATAGAATAGATGATAACTTTCACTGGAACTGCACGAATATCTATGCTAATGATTTCATTCCAATCACATCCCGTGAGACCATTGACATAGCAGATTTTGAGCACTTTGTGGAGCACATGATCATAATCGATCGTTTTGCAAAAGACTCTGACGATGATAACTCACTTTTTACTTACGACCAATAAAAGCTACCATTTCTTTGCCAAACAGATGTTTTTCGTGGTCATTCTTGCATTTGCTTTATTGCTACAGCCGCTTACACGAATAAAATGCTCAAATTGGACACGTCAGTCGTATATAATTGCTCACTTTACTCTCTCCAACCTATTATAATAAATCATATCTTTCATATTCCACTGGCAAGCAAGCATGTGTTGTTGAGGTCTCTTCGATTTTCCATCTATTACTTCAACTTTATCTCCATATTCTTTCAGTATTTTTTTTCCTTTCGTTCCTCTTTGATAATGTGATAATGGCGCTGTAGCAGTGAGCAACATTCCATCGTTTATGACAAAGTGAATCAGACCGAAACATAAGTGTGGACCATAATTACACCCTGAAAGAAGCAAGGAGATCCGTATGTGTAACGTTTGACACAACCATTAATTTGGATAAACGTTTCTGCTTACCTCACTTTTTGAGCCTCCAGTACCACTTTTGAAAAAACGTAATCAGTAAACTAATTATTATTTTAGTGGATTAGCATGTGTTATTTTAGTTAAGCTTGTAATGCATGGTATAATGCAGATTACTTGAAAGGTATATGCATCACACGTGCGCATTTCACTTGCATATTTCTAATTATATCTATGTTCTCCTAACCGTAGTCCAAATGGGTCTGTTTCAGAACGCTCAAATGCAATGAATGTCTACCATCTTATACCATTCGACAAATTGCCATACTCCTTTCGCATTCTCCTGTACGTTATCAATATGGTCGAGGTATGCGTTATTCGTTAAATAAAGTTTAGCGTCGTCATTTTAAGATTGCACTAATCATACTCAGCATAGCGCTATTCCTCGTGTCTATGGTCGTTCTGCTCCATTCCGCAGTATTTCATGTAAGTTTTGCACTATGAAATGCGGAGCATTGAACTCACTCTTAATGTACTCTCAACATCGCTGTATAGCACTCCTCGACTTATGAGCTCTTTTTGTTCTCAGACAGCGTTTAATTTATGAAAAGTTTCCAAGGCTATGAACTCACAATGTTCTAAATGTTAAAGGGTCCCTCCAACCATCTCGTTCATTTCAAGAGATAACCAATTAAGAGCGGTTGATTGATTGTGAGAGACAAGAGGGGAATGAAGAGACGCAGACTGCGAGAGAAATCTTTGCACAGCTTTTTCTCAGCAACGGAGAAATTTCAACAAAAAAGGAGAGAGGATGAGACTCAGGACATTGAGAGCTATCCAATTATGTCAAAAAATTTATATGGTAGGTATTGCCTGGAGGGGCCCTTTAAGCGAACGAGTCAAAATGTTGAGGATACAATGTTTTCCGTGAGAGAGTTCCTACCGAAATCAGGCGTATTTTTCGGAATCTCGTTCGCTTAACATTTGCACTGTTGCCAGAACATTGTGAACTGTTATCGGGCAGCCCGGAAAGAGAAAGAAAATGGCTGACAGGGAAGTTTTCTTATCATAAAAGAACTTTATCCGAACGATTATCTCTACACAAGATAAAGAAAGTGTTAAGATCCACCTCTCGGTGATGTTTTGCTGTGCGTTTACGGTGTATCTCTGTTCGGCCCTTGGTCGCTTCGCCCTCCTTCTACTCCAACACAACCTCATTCCCTTTTCCGGTATCTTCCGATAAATTAAAACTTTCTTCTAAACTTCCATTCAGGTCCAATGGATCCAGTGCTCGTAGTGGCTACATTTCTGCGTACTTTCTGCATATTCTACCTCGCATTTGGGTTCGTGGGTGTGCATTTTATGGTCGTCTCCAAGGCAGCTGGATACTCATATTAGAACTTTCTGTAGTTCACGCCAATTACACCGCAAGTCTCCCCTGGAAAGATTTAAAAGCGTTTTAAGAGAACAAAAGAGGATGTACAGAAAACGAAAAAATAAAATATGCGATTTTCGAGTTTTTTTTATTGATAGTATGTTTTTCCTCACATTTTTGAAAACTTATATTACTGGAGGAAAAGGAACGTTGAGAAATCTTTGCAGCGCCCTCCGCTAAATACGGTGAAAGTCTCTTGGCAAAGTGCCAGCTTAGGCTAAAGCCCGGCTCCGGCTGAAGTTTCACGGTGGTTAGCGGAAAGAACTGCGCAGCTCTCTCAACGTTCGCTTTTCTTCAATAATACCATTTTATTTAGATTATGTGGCATTTCAATGGAACGATTGTGTGCAACGTGGTGGAGTAGTGATTATGAACGGAAGACAAGGTATATATATTATAAATATATAGTAAGCAAATGATAAAAAAGAAAGACCGAACCTGCAGAGAATGCTGAAACAATTATTATAAGTCTTTAATTAATCTGTTTTCAGATGGTGGATAGTTCCCTGTGTTTCCAGCATTGGAATCAGTGGAGCTTCGTATCTCACGTCTGGAGCTGTATTTGGTAACAGTGAATATCATTGTAGAGAAATCAACTATCAATATGATTTACGTGTCGTAGGCTTATTGTTAGCCACGGGCATTTCGAAGTTGTCTTTGTTTTCAGCTTTCATCAGCATACCGGAAATGTTAGTTTTCGCCTCTTCCGTGGTGGTTATCGGATTTATTGTGAGTGCAGTCCATCTTTACCTAGACCTGCACTGGAAATTTTTCATGCCGCTCCGTTCTATCGTCGGAAATAGGAATCAGACGATTGACGGAACCTCTCACTCAATCATAACCACTATTACACATTGACAGATGTTTCTCTCGCTCTACATCTACAACCATCAGAAATTTGCGAGAATGCGCACTTTCCGAAGAAAAGAAAGTCATGAAATGACGGGCTATCAGCTATCGGAGAGATTTCAATTGGTCGAGAATATTCGCGTAAGTAAGGTGAGATGACGCAACATGATGCTTATGACTTGCTTCAGTCGCAGTATTCAATTCGTTTATTTCATTGCAGTTGCTTTATAAGCTATCGTTTCCTATGTTCATCAATAACGTGATCATAGGATTCTTCTTCTACACAGCAAATATAACGTAAGTTGGGCATACTATATTTTCAGATAACAAAAATTTAATTAAGTGGTTGGCCTCATTTCCCTGTGATATTATAAGTGTGGATAAATGATTGATTGATTGATTGACCTTTACTTTCAGAGTCAATGCAAATCTCTCCTATCTCGCACTGTCGTTATTTGACATGTGGATTGCACTGTGGGCCTTTTATTTCCATACAATAAATTTTACTTGCCAATTGCATAGTTTCCACAAACACCTTTCCATTTTTGTGTTTATAAAGTATGGTTTTTTTCAGATTCGCTATCTCGGTTCCCCTGAGTGGCGCGTGCTTCGAGTCTTCATGGCGACTGACGGCTCGTCGTTTATTCCTGCCCAGACCGACTGTATCCGCTTATCGAGAGAAGAAACGAGTGAAGATCAACTATCGGTAAGTGCTAATTGCATACATTTAATCTGAAGAGCTGTGAAAACTTTACCTTTGACAGAGCTTTATTCTCATAAATACGCAGAATTTTCATTTCAGCCAAGAAACGGAAGTTTACTTCACAGATCTGCAGAGAAGATGGTCGTAACAGCGACAGCTCACGGTTGTCATGCGTATCATTATTGAAGATGCCATTATAGTTTCACCTTATCATGTGACTACGAGTAATTGAGGCTTATCTGTGAACTTAGATTGTTCCGTTGTTCTGTTCAAAGAGTGGGTAAATCGAACAGTTACGGGGTCATAACAGTAAAAGAGGTGGTAAAGTTATAATTACTCACCAATCGTTAACGGTTAACGCTCTAACAATGTCTTGTAAGACACATCTAAAAGTTTCATGTCTTTTATTAATTAGGTCATTCAGACCGCCAAATAAATCTTCCATCTTTCTTCAAATGTCGGATGTTCAGAGAATGCCACTCCATAATACCCTCCCATAAACCGTCCCCCCTCCCTGAATCTCCCTTCTTATCTCCCCTTGGCTACTCCCCCATTTCTCTCATCCATCAAAGTCACTCCGACAAATCACCGCCAGATCGTATCTATCTATCTCTCGATCGGATGATCATAAGCCTCATCTCGTTTACTGCATGAGACCTAGCACAATCCCCCTCTCGAGGAAATAATAATTCGGGGGAATGTTTTTTTATGAAAAGCTCCTTCAATTTATCACCACGCAACAGCATCTTCACCACAGACAATTCACGAAATTGTTAGCAAATTATTCTACGGGAAATTCACCAAGCCACTGGTAGTGTTTGGTTGGAGCATATAAACTCTCATTTCCGATGCCTCCTTACTCCTGAATCACTACAGAAATGCCTCGTGGAAGTTCAGTGGAAGCAAACAACACCTCTCCACTCCGTTTCCCTTCATCGCCATTTGACTATGCAACCCGACCCATTTAACCTGCCTCATTTGGTCACCCGCTGAATCAGTGCAAATAGCGTTATTCTCTGTCTTTCATCCGACCGCCCCTTTGAGGGTGAGGGAGGGAGGGGGGAGAGTGATTCAGAGGGAAAGAGGGGGGAGACCCTCTTATAGTCTCTTTGTAGGCCCGCCCAATGGTAAGACTCTGCTAAGAGAGGTGCTCTTTGATTGGCACCGCATAGGTGCCTTTGAGAGAGAATCTACAGAGACAAGGGAGGGAAAAGAATGAGACGTAGTGTTGAAAGGCACAAGCTTTGCTTCTAAGCTAATGATTAAAGCTAGAACTTAATATTTTACTAGTCTCATCGTTCTGTTTCCATATTCCAGACTACTATTCACTCTATCCTCTCATATTACAAGCGCCATGGAGTTTGACATAGACGTTCGTTATTTGCATCAAAACCATCATATTTCTTTGAAAGAGGTCCGAGACAACCGATAAATGACTTTTACTCAAAGGAGAGGAGGGCGTCATAGGTAGGAATTGAGACAACTCGGAACGGAAATATGTCAAACTTTTTGGCGCTTGTAATAAATGCATCTTCCCTTCTCTTCCCCTTTCAATAACCAACCATTTCACGGCGCCACTCTGCCAAAGGCTGGGCCTTCGTTTTTTGCTCTTTCAGCCTTGTGCGAGGGATGGTGGAGAGATGGAGAGGAAGAAGAGAGAGAAGGAAGGAGATAGCGAGAGAGAACCAGCGTGCCTGCACAGTGCATCTTTACACCCTCGCCATCCATCTTCCTTCCCCCTGTCCACTCCCTCCTACCGTAACCTCCTCGCAACACTTGCTTAGCGTTACTACCCACTTCCCTTCAGATTGAGATTGATTTTTTTTAAATGCTCATTATACAAAAATAATATTAGGTCACGCAAATAAAAGGAGAACATCAAGAAGAACGAGAAATGGTGGTACCATGAAAGACTCAACGAAGCTGATAATAAACACGCATAAATACAGATATTCGTTTGCAAGCCGATTCGCCTCCCCCTCCACCCCCTCCCACTATACTAACCCCTGTAAGCGGAATTCACGCAAAAAGTATCTGGCGTACGGGTCGTAATTCAGCCACGGTAGTCAGAATAGGGAGGTTCGATTGAGGGAAAGGTTGGATGGGAAGGGAGTGGATAAGGCCTCCCATACACAATAGCTATGACCATATTATTGTAGCTGGTAACAATTTTGTTTCCATTGTTTTCACGGCAATACTCCACACGATTCTCGTACTTCATCACTTTCCAGGTTCCCATGTTCTAATCTTCCAACGAGTCTCTGAGTGTACTCTCTCTATCCCTTATTTACTGCTCTCTACCCCCGCCGGGCAATGGTCGCTCTCTCAACTGCGCGCTAGCCCTAGCCATCCCTCTCCCCCTCTCCCTGCAGAGTGTAGTTTCATATAGGAACACCTGTCGTCCCGGCGTGCTTTGTTACTTTATTCCCCCTCCCCTCCCCTCCCCTCTCCCTTCCCTATCCTATTATCCCCGTTCTTCGTCTTTCCCCCAAATCCATCCTACCGTTCAAATCGCTCTGTTCGCACAGCCTCATAAAGTCGCTTTAAACTTATCTAGGCTTCCCCACCCTTTCGAGGATAACTATGGTATCTCCCGCTTTTCATCGCTAGATGTATTTTGCAAGCTAAGGCTACAATAAATATTGTTCTTAGCATGTGCTTAACTCTCGCTAAGCACGTCCTTAGTCATCTAAGGTCAGCCTTACCTTACCACCGTATCCTATTCCCTCTGACCTTGATATCAATAGCCCTCACATGTCAGGGAGCGAACCCGTTGTTCATCTCTATCCAGTTCTCTTCTCACTATCACCCCCCTATTCCCTCTCGGGGTTCCCACCACGATCACCTACCGTAACCCTCCTTACTCCTCCGTGGTATACGGTAGTGGTCGGGGGTCTCATCAGGGGGAAAGAGGGGACTATGCTATTAGCCGGCTGTCCCCTCCCTCAGCCTTGGTCAGCGTCTCTTCATTCCCTACACTGTCTCGCCCTCACTCTAACTGTCTGCACTCTCTCCATCCGTGTACTCTCTCCCACTCCCTCGTTCCCTCTCCCCTCTCAGCGTCCCCTCTCTCTTCCTCCCAACGTGCCGTTCCCCTCCAACCCTCTCCACAACAGACCCCCGGGGGTCGAGAGTGTCCTCTGTCTCTTTCTCTGTACTCTCTCCCTACCGCGTACTCTCTTGCCCTCTCGTTCTCTCTCTTTCTCTGCCGTCTCTTCATCTGCTCCACTCTCTCCCTCCCTTCACACCTTCCTTCCCTCTATTAGGAAGTACTTCCCCCATTGTCTGCACCTTACACTCCATAAGGTGCCATTCTTCACGGTTCTTATCTCACTTTCACTAAAATATGCGAATCACGTGGATATTAGGCTATATTTCGATATCAAACCGTTATTCACTAGTATTTTCCAGTTGTATTATTTATCAGTTGTACAGTATGATTCCCTCGGGGTATTTGCATATTATTGCCTTCTCTGTATTGCTTCTTATCTCTCAACTAGCAATAGCCGCTCGCCAACCTTCTCACCTCGATATCTCTCTATTTTTATTCGTCTCTCCTATCACTTTCTTCTTCACCTTCTAGTTCCACCGTGCCTCTTCTCCCCTTTCTCACTTTCCCCACCCAGTCTCCGTCCCCTCCCAACTTTCCCTTCTTCGCTAATCCATCTCTCATCCACCCCTTCCCCCTCTCATTACCGTTATTCCGCTTCCATCCCTTATCTTATAGTAGTAGCCAATGCTTCAAATGTGAAAATATTTCCTTGTTTGCATAAATTATTCCTCAAAATGTAGTGGATCACATCGTCACTCTCGTTACTCTGCCCTTCAGTACTTCTTCCCGATGTTCTCCAGATCTCCCAAAAGATCAAAGACCACTTGTCTTCCCATCGACTGCCCTCTGACCTTGTGTGATAGTCTCTTTCTTATCTCCCCTCTTCCCGATAGAGTCTTCGATAACCGAATGAGGGAAGGGGGAAGAGATAGGATCGAGACGATATGCATCAATTTGTTACTGCAACCCTCGTCCCTTTTTGCGCACTCTCTCACTTTTGCATACTCTCTCACCCTCTCCATCTCTGCGCGCTCTCGCTTCCCCTTGTCGTTCGCCTCCTCACATATTTTGTCCCCGTCTCTAAGCGTATTATCCCACAACGTGCCAGGTCCGTTGATAATTCCCGATTACTGTAGTCTATTGAGCGGCTCTGTCTCTCCCTTACTCACTTATGAACTCTCTTCACTCTCTGTCGTTCCACGTCCCCGGTCTTTCGAATACAAAACTGGAAAGGGACCATTTCAGCGCAAAGGTTCCTTGATAAGCAACAGCAACCTCACTATAAAAGTCCATTCTCCACTTTGTCCTCTTCGTTGTCAGTGTTGAATGATTCCATCAACGATGACTTCACCTTCGAAGCCTCAGATTCCCTCTAATTGTAGACGGACGTCACGGCCAAATGATATACGTCTAAGACTTGCCTTATGCACTCATGCTAGAGTCAACTTCACACATTCACTTTCCCATCTGTACATCGCTCCAAAGTCAGTGAAACTTCCCTAGCTTACGGTTCCACCGTGAAAATTCTCTAGCTGGCTAGCGAACGTTTCTCTAAAAAGAGTAGGTAGGGAATAATTCACTGCTAAGAATTTTCGCTGAGCGCATGTTTCTTCTTACTCACTCGTTATTATCTCTTCTACTCCACCCCACCCTCTAATCTCCCCGTTAATATCATTATCAGTCTTCCTTCCGGTGTCTCTCCACTGAAGGAGAGTACAGCATAAAAAGAAGGTGGATAGATAGGGGGCGAGAGAGTGTACCGAGAGGAGAGAGCGCAGACAGTCAGACACATCCACCCTTCTCGTCTCCCTCCCTCTCATTCCTCTGCGGTGGGGCGTTCCTGGCAGTGGCAGGCTTACCGTATCATTCGAATTGTAGCGGGTCCCGACACGACTGTCGGGGATTACGGTAGGGGGATTGGGGGAGAGGAGAGGGTAGTCTGTCACGCTCATTCAAGCTCTCTTGAGGGGGAGAGACAGCTGGGGACTCGGCCGCATCCCATTTTAGAGGAGGGATGGGGGATGGGTGAGGGGGGAGGGGGATAGGGATGGGGAGAGATCTATAGATCTGCCACACCCTACTAGGCTACCATGTCTTACTGTGCGTTAGCGATGGCAGAATGGCAATAAAAAGGGCAAATATGCACGATTTGCTGTCTGCTTCTCGTCTCTCGCTATTTCGTCTGATCGCAACGCTGTTTTTGCACCGTTCCCTGTCATTCTGCCAAACTACCGTACTCTAG
The DNA here is from genome assembly GCA_900490955.1 of Micoletzkya japonica. Lineage (NCBI taxonomy): Eukaryota > Metazoa > Nematoda > Chromadorea > Rhabditida > Diplogasteridae > Micoletzkya > Micoletzkya japonica. The sequence goes on along the minus strand of LS885386.1, from coordinate 312,429 downwards.
CGATTACTAAGTAGGCTGAGATTATCAGGTGAGAAAGCGAGGGATTTATAGAAGACTTTCACTATACTTACCTATCCCGAGAGAGAACTGCAGATGCATAGTTTGAATGATGCGAATTTCGCTGGTGCTGTCTACATTATACCATCTTTCAGAGTAACTCTCCCTTCCCTTTGCGTACTTTGTTTCCCTTCCCCCCTCCGTTTCTCCTAGTGCTTTCTAGTTGCATTCCCACGTAACTTTCGCTCTCTCAATCTCTCCCCCCTCTCGTACTCTTCTCTCCTTTCCTTGACGACCGCATCTTTTTATCACTCCGTTCTTGCTCTCCCCCCTACCCCCTCCCCCCTCTCCCCTCTCCCCTCACCCCTTTTACCTCCTCGGTCTACGTCTCTCCCCCCCTATATGCCCTAGCCTAGAGGTCAGCCATTCTCTCGTCCTCCCATTCCCCTTTCTCTCCTCTTCTCATAATCCCGTCCACTCTCTCTCTTCTGTCCTATCGTCTGACCTTCTGTACACATTGAGATTACTGTACTTGCCCAGCCTGATCCCCCACTCTTTTATTACTTTGTTTTGGGGACAATACTCTCCCTCGAATCTAGAAGTCTTGACATTTTTCCACTCTTCCGTAAGCCAGGAGTATTAGGTCACGTATTCGTCGGATCTCTGTGGAATAACCAACGCGTAGTTTCTCCAATTGACCAAATTCGTGGGTTCTAGTCGAGAGATGAGCCTTTGCCATTAGAGTTCTCGAATGTTTGAACGAAAGCAGCACATAGCCATTAGGGGATACCCTCAGGAAACGGTCTCTGAAAGAATCGGCAAAGTTGTTGCATGCCATGTCATAGTGGAGGGCAGATGGATGATAGACAGCATGATAGGTAGTGGGAGGGAGACCGAGGGAGTCTCTAATTTGCATCTGTCCTCCCTCCCCTCACACGGCCCCTTCTCTCTTCCCAAACAGTCCCCCCTTCCATTCCTTATTCATCGTGGATAATTGTCTCTTCTGCACCCTCTTAATAACCTATAAAGATAGCGCATCGCTCGCTTTGCTCCGTCTCCCATCGGTCTAAGTTGTAGTGGAGAACCAAGCGCGATCTCTCTTTTCACCTTGGCAAGTGAGGGCGGTATGTTGGCCAACGTCTCTTTTCTTCGCCTCTCCCCTTTCCGTCGCGGCTGCCCTAACCCATAGTGAAGATTTTCAAGTGACGCTTTTTGTCCCCACTCCCACCCCGTGATATCTTTCTTCATCCCCCCTGCCGCACACCTTAAGGTGTAATGATAAAGATAAAGATCTGTCTATTTATCGCCTGCGTCTCTTCATTCTCCTCCGTTATAACGCAATCTCTCGCTCTGACCATAATATAAATTTTCTGGTTTTTTAAACCCTGCTAAGTTGCTCGTATTCTATTCTCACAATCTCTAGCCCCCCCCCAGTTTTCTCTTCGTTCTCGTCAGAGTCCCTCTCTTCATACCACCCATTTCCTGCTCTTCCCTTGTATCCCTTTTTCCCTCCACGTTTCTCTCCCTATCCCCCCTAAAGGACCCCTGCACTCTTGTGCCGATGTGCACTTTTGCGCGATCTCCACGACTTGCTTGCTCTCTCTATCTACTCTCTCCCTCTCCCTCCCCCCTCTTCCACCTCTCTCTAGACACCCTCCCTCAGATTTCCGCTTAATTTCCATCTTCTCAGAATCGTCATATCCTCCTGTCTACCGTGTTAACTACTCCTGCTCGTTAGTCTGTGCCTCTTATCAAGAGCAAAAATCCCCGTTTCTTCATTTGTAGGGTGGGAAAAATTGTTCCGTCAGTGGTCTCATTCCTACTTCGAGAGAGCGAAGCGCTTTACAGGGGGTGCAGTTTACACAGGAATGATTCTGCTGACGGAACTTTTTTTTGTCAATTGCAGATTGTTGCTTTTTTATAGAAAAAAAGAGTAAATATGTTATTCAGGACAAATTGTAAATTACATACCTGCCGTATTGGAAAAAAAGAAGTTTTTGCCTGAATTCAGATTAATCTTGCAATTAGTCAGTCTGCGATAATCTCGCATTGTTCTGTCGTTCCCTTCCTCCCACGCGACGGTCCATTCATTCACTCATTAGCTCCCTCACCACGGGGTATGTTCTCGAATGAGAGAGGGTCTCTCGCTCACTCACTCCCTCCCAAACGACCTCACCTCCCCCCTCTTCCTCCATCCATCTCCCTCGATCGTAATCTGTCCATGAGAGGTACTATCACGCGTCGTTTTCCACACACTTTCACTCTCAGTTTCGCAAAAAACAGACTGTGAGAATCAGCCGAAAATCTATGTATCATGGAGGTTCTTATGATCGTAGAAATAATTACATTCATGAGAAGAGGATTGATTTTTTTCCTGAAGCAGTGAATATCTATTTAGCGATACCATTAATCCTATGCGCACTCGTGCGTATTTTGTGCCTTTCCACGCGATGCAAAACATAATCTTTTATAACAGTTGTTCTGGAAACGTTTACCAGACTTCCTGAGAATTTTTGCAAAAAAGTGTAAAGTTCGAGAAAAGTACGTAGACTCGTCAAATCTCCTGCAGTTTCTCGTATCCTGTCTACCCGTCATCATCCCTTCCCTATGGAATTGTCCCTTATTCGCTTCCGTGAATCCCCTCTCAACATCTCATCGCAAGCTTTGCCTGTGACCAGTATCTGTTTATTACTGCTTTCTGTAGAAACACTGTAATTCCGTACCGTATCCTCGCTTATGTACATTTATGTATACCGTATCCGACTCCTGTCCATTACTACCGTACTCCTCTCCCGCCCATTTCTACCGTACCCCATTGCAGGGAGTCGAAAGGGGGACCCGGAATCGCCGTCCAGATGGAGTCCTTCACAGGGACAGCCACTGCGGTAAGCATCGAAGAATAAATAGAATAAAAGAGAAAAAAATGTTCCGTCAGTCATCTCATTGCTATTCCCGGCGAAAGAGTGAAACGGTGGTAAGAGAGTATCTAGTGAAAGACCAAAGACCAAAGATCGAAGATCAACGACCAATTCAAACACGTAAATCCCTCCTTCAGGCGGCGTCTCCCTCCTCCTCCTTTCTCGGAACGGGTGTAGGGACACCCCAGTCCCTGCACGACGACACTGTGCCCGTCCCACGGGTCGAATGGCCGGACCAGAGATCAAAGATCAGCGATCAAAGATCAAAGATCAGCGAGGAGAGATCAAAGATGATGACGAACCACTCGGAGTCCTCCTTCCTCTCGTCCCCTCCGTCTACGTCGAAGGGATTTCGTTGTCCCTGGGAAGGATGCAGGGAATTGAGCGAGAACGAGAACGGAGTGTACGATCACGTAGTGGAGGTGAGGGATCAGAGATCATCTACAAGAGTTCAAAGATCAAAGATCAATTCAGGAACACATAGAGCGCATGCGCACGGAGAAGCCGCTGCCACGGGAGAAGAGACCGCGAATGGAGGAGGATGAGGAGGGGGACGACGAGGTGGGCTACGGTAGCTTTTGAAAATCGTTTTTTCCCGTCCAAACGAAACAATTTGAAATAAACAGCTATTTGCAGAGTGGCGAGGACGAAGAGGAGGAGGAAGAAGAGGAGGAATTGTTGGGTTGTCGGTGGGGATCGTGTACCATGTCTCTGAAGAGGGGAACGGACGAGAGGAAGGTACGGAGGGGCATTACGGGCGCACATACCACACATAATAATTGAGATATATACCAAAAGATTAGCAATAAATGCCTGAATTTTAGTATAGTATACCTAGATAATAGATGTCTACGATAAGATGAAGCTGGACGGTTGCAATGTTGCTTTATTGAGATAACCTGGCTGAAAGATCACATCCACCGTCACATTCCGAATGCGCAGCCAGTGAAGTGTCTGCTGGAGGGATGCTCCTTTCGGTGCAATTCGAACAAGCAATTGGACGACCATTTACGGGCGCATAACAAGAGGACGCCGAAGAAGCGCGGTAAGACATAACGAAATTTCGAGAATCTTGGCACCTCTTACCTTCGCTATTTACAATTAGCATCATACGCTTTAGCTTCTGTACAAAATTGTATGGACGCGCATACAAAAGAAAAAATTAATTTGTGGCCTGTTTTTTTTTCTTGCCATTCCTGAGAATGCACCCGATAAATACACCCGAGAATACACCCGATGCCCAGTTTAGTCAGTTCGAACCATTCACATTAAGATCCCCCCAAACGTCCCACCATCTACTTCCATCCGGCCGACGAGCAACAACCGAGAACGAAGAAGACGAAGAAGGAAAAGCCCAAGGAGCACGACTCCGCCTTCGGGTAATATCGTAATCAATAGAGAATCATTTTATTTAATTAGAATATTGTTGGCAAAAGTGCACAGATAATGCTAGAATGCCGCCTCACTCCTACCGTACCCCTCTGCAGATTCGCTCCTCTTCGTAAGCGTCGTGCCCTTCCGCTGCTCATCGACTTCGATCTTACTGTAGATGACGCCTTCGCGCGTCGACTCCAGTTCATTCTCGACCATCCCAAGGTGAGATATCTGGAAATCTACTCACCTTAATACTATCAATAATACTATACTATCAAGCAAGACTATCGCTCTTGCTGCCTTTCCTCAAATCGTTCGCATTATCAACTGCCTCATGCAGATTCGCTTCGAACGCGACCGTTCGACGAAGAACGTGAGTGGGGCTGCGTGGAGGAAGAGGAAGTGTACAGAGGGGTATACGGTAGTGGAAGCGAAGGAGAAACGCAAGGAGTACGGTCCTGTCTTTGAGGTATGTATTGTAGGCAAAGTCACACCTATCACGGTTCACCTTAATTATTAATTAATTAGCATTATTGGAGGAAAAGCAATGTTGAGAAATCTTTGCAGCGCACTCCGCTAAATACAGTGAAACTCTCTTGGCAAAATGCCAGCTTAGGCTAAAAGCCGGCTCCAGCTGAAGTTTTACGGTGGTTAGCGGAAAGAACTGTGCGGCTCTCTCAACGTTCGCTTTCCTCCAATAATACTTGAGAATTTTGTCGTACTGCCCTGAATTAGTCTATTTATTCACTTCCCTTTGCAGCACTTCGACCCTGAAGCAGAGGCCAAGATGACTTTCGCCAGCCTCTTTCCCGACCCTCGCGAGACTCCGCCCACTTGCCTTCCCGAAGCCCCGCCCCCTTCGCCCCTCAAGGCCTCTCCCACTCCCCTCCTCCTCCCTCCCACTCCTACGGATTCGCACACGAGCGAAGACGTCGTCGACCTGGTTACCGTATGCTAGGAACTGCTAATTGCCGGAAGCCGGGAATTCCTCTCCGGATCCCGGTCGTGCCACTTTCCGGCCCCGCCGTCGATGCGACAAAGCGGCGTCTACTGTAGGGAAAGACAGCAAACCCGTGAACCGTGCTGGCCAGATCTTATTTAACTATTTATTTATTTCTCTTCATTGGAGCCGGAATAAGCTCCGTTATATAGTTGTTTGATATTCCGGCTCCGTCTAGGTTACCGTAATCTTCTATGTAAGGCCTTAGCAGTTGTTCTCTACAGTAGCGCACTTACGAATCGGTCGGCTTGTACATACTTATTATCCCCTTGTTATGCATTCATCGATAACTAGGCCACATCTCATGCTACACACAAGTAGTGCTATCTATCTCCCAAGCCATCGCCTATTTATTGTCCAATTTCAATACTCGTTCATTCCTCACTGTGCCGCACTGCCCTTTCAGTCGAGTTCCTGCTCCTCTTTCCAACCTCTCGTTCATCTCACGGAATACTGTACATACATCTCCATTCATTTCGTGATCACTCAACCCTCCAACGGTTTCGCATAGGGATCCATAACTGCGGATATTCACCTCATTTCAAGCTTATGAGCACCGTTTCTTTGTCTTTCGCGATCTCTCTCAATATTTCAACGTGACCCTGCCTACTCAGCACTGAACCCTCTGGAACTGCGTGATACCCAATCTGAGTGATACTAACCTATTCGTGACCAATGATTTCATCATCCAATGCGACCCTCTTCTCCTTATCCGTTGTTCCTTCCTCATTCTAGTTCGCCTTCCGCTATTCATTACTTCGTTCCGCTGTTCTTACTATTCCCGTGTTGCGTGCTAAGCACAGTATACACAAGGCCCAGCCCTAGCTGCACTCTAATCGCATCCTTATAGGATACTAATTTGATCCTTGATCTTTCACCGCCGAATATCAGTACGTCACAATTGTCCACAACTCTTTCAATTCTCGCCGTGTCCTTCCATCTGATGAATACCTTTATCCTTGTCAATAAAGCGCATAAACACCTGCATAAACGACCAGAGTGGAGAGATCAAGATAATGCAGAGAAGATAGAGAATACATGCAAGAAATATACAAAATAGTCGTAGGTAGCATGAACATGGAATACTCGATTGTATATACGCGGCATCAGTTTGGTAGTTGAAAATATATATTATTGGTTTTTTTCTGACATGACATTGGAAGTGTTGTTCCAATCGGAGGAAAGAGATCGTAAGACAAAAGCGGCCTCGACTGATCTTATGAATTGGATATAATGCACCCTCCCATCACTCATATGGTAAGTACCCTCTTCGTCTTCTGCTCAATCTCCACTCCTCCACATATCGATGCCCGCGGACTGCGACACTGTAGAGACAGTCGGGGCGAGCTCGTCGCCGCGCCTAGAGTGTAGTTGAGCAGAGATCAAAGTCCAACGACCAGGGACCAAAGATCAGAGATCAAAGATGACGTACCGACGTGATCCGTCCTGAGGGGCGTGGCCTCTCCCAGTTCCGTGGAGAGAAGTCCCCTTCGGGAGGGACGAGTGGACTTGTCGAAGATGAAGAGGGCGAGGTAAACGGAGTTGAAGCCGAATTGGGAGTAGTACAGCACCTGAGGAGGACTTATCTACCTAGATATCATTGGGGAAACATTCTATCAATAGAAAATATTCATAACGCTTTCTCTCTCGTCGGAAATAGGAACAAAACATTGTTCACAACCTCAGAGATGTGCATTTCTTTTAGTAGACCTTTATTTAAAAAGAGCAAAAAGAGATTTAAAAAAAATTAGCATAGATACGAGAACTAAAATCAGAAATGCATCTAGAGTGATTTCCCACCTGCGCCAGTTGCCTCGCCAGTAGGTAGGCCCTGCTGTGTTCATCAGGCTCGACCACTCCGATGATCGTCAGGAGACGAATGATGTTCTCGGGTGCATTCAGACCGATATCCACGAAGGCGATGAGAAGCCAGCGGGGAAGGAGGGATGAGTGCCGCTGAATCTTATTGTGACATGCCTTTGGCACTCGGGAACGAAAAACTGCATAATTATGAAAAATGTTTCGTCAGTTTCCTCGTTTCTATTTTCGCCTATAGAACGGAGCGCTACGAAGAGAGCCCAGACAAAGTAGGAATCAGTTTAGTGACGGAATTTTTTCCCTCAATAGCGAATGGCTTTCATGAACAAATCTGGAATCTGGAAAGGCAAGAGCCATCCGTATATATTAGCAGAAAGTTTGGTCCGTTTCCAGACCTTACTATGCTCAGATTCGATCCCCTATAGATGTACTCCAATAGCCTATCTAGGTACTCTCTGTTTACATTGTCTTTCAGACTATTGCGAACTATCGTCCGATAACCTTACGTCATCCACTTTAATTGTGCTCCAATCTCAACCGCTCCAGACTTCATTTTATAGTAGTTATGTCCTTATAATTGCCGTCTCTCTCCATAAACTCTCCATCTACTGGCCCAACAAAGTTCTATCTCTCCCTTCTCTCGCAAACATCTGCACACTCTTGTTTATACAGAGCGAGAGCTAGGGCTGTTTTCCATGAGGGGGTATAGCTCAGTGGCAGAGCATTCGACTGCAGATCGAGAGGTCCCCGGTTCAACTCCGGGTGCCCCCTAGTCTTTTTTGCCATTTTGAAGTGTGGGGCCTACCGTTATTCGGCCACTGACGTTTCTGCGAACTCCCTTTCGTTCCTTGGATCCACGATATCGAACGGAGGAAGAGAATACGCAGAGATCGACGAAGAGAATGATGGAACACGGAATTACGAAGGACCTGCGAATACTTATTGTCTCCAAATCATAAAACAAATATAGTGGGGGGAAAGTTCCTTCAGCTGCCATTATTCCATACGACGTGAGAATAAAGCGGTATGAAGAGAGGAATGAATTTCACTGATGAAATCTTTTCCTCAATAATAGTGACTGTCTTCAAAGATAGAATGAGTTGTCCATGATTGCCAAAGTGGGCCGGTTCCACTGACCAGAACGAGTCGAAGACGAGGAAAACCCGGTTGAAGAGTTCCGAGTTGAAGAGGGGCATCTGCGTGCAACCGGAACCCTGTGTTCACGGTTCTTAGTTATTTGGCATTACTCTCATTCGATTTTGTTCACGACGAGTCATTTTATCCTCTGTATTCTGCTACTTGTGAGTTGTCTACGTGCATGAAATAAGCTGCGAAATAATCAACTTTCCCTGGGACAAAGAAGCTTACATTGGGCGTATTGACGACACTGACCAAGAGCCAAGCGTTGACCGTACTGCCGATCACGAAGGCCACCACCAGACCCTGGAATTAAAAATATAGTGGAATAAAAGGATCCGCCACTTTATCATGCCGAATATCAGGCGAGAGAGTGGGCAAAAGTGAGAGAAATATACTCATTTTGAAATGAAAGTAACAGACGGACCGGTTACTCAACTATATTTATTAGAAATATTAGAAAGAAGATATTTGCTAGTTCTATTCACTTCTACTTTAACAATTCTCGGATAAGGACCTTGGCTGGCAGATGCCACATGCGAATGTAGAGAAGAGGATGGTAGACGGAGAGAAATCGGAGGGATGACATCAGGAGCCAACTCCATATAGACAAGGCTGTAGAGACATGCATCGAGAAGATTACTGTCTGAGCGGAGATATTTTATTTATTTTTGTTTGTTGAAGCTATTATTCAGTAATTACTAATATTTTTAGAATCCTTTATTAGTCAGTGCACATCTAATATTCTAGTAACAGCCTTGCAAGACTACGGTGCTCTTCAACCCATTATCGGTATTCGACAATTCTGCAAGTTCAAGTGTCTTGTAGTAGTAGTGTTATCCGTGCAGCTATTTGCACTCCAATAACTCGTGCCCAATATCTAACATCACTCTCCTTCCCTCCATTCATCTCCGTGCCTATCTCATTTCATCTCCGCTGACCTTATCATCGGCCCCCGTCTATTGCTTTATCTATCTACTCTCAAAAGTCTCGACTGTAGTCGAGTGAACCACCTCTATCAAGAACATTGCAAATTAGCCTTATGGCATTGCAAAGCTTCTCGGTAAACAAGAATGAGCTTTTTTAGAGCTGAAGATTATATTCTCTTTCAACAGTGCACATACCTTGCAAACATAGTTGAGCGTGGTCTCTCCTATGAGATCGAGAGTAGTGGGGGTCTGCATGGACAGCGCTACATGGACAGTGATAGCCAGAAGGGAGACGATATCGGTAATTGCCATCACAAACAGACACACGCCCACACCGTTACTGAACAAGGTATTGGAACAACCATCTTGATAAGTATCAATTCCTCCCTAAAGTTTCCGAACATCCTTGAACTTCACAAGCAATCCTAAGAAAAGGAAAGGTTTGCGAATACTTGCAGGCGACTGCTCGTTCTTTTCCTTTCCCCAAAGACCAACCAAATGAACACCCAGACCAGCGTTCGTGAGCGCAATTATTACGTATGAATTTGAGTGTTTCAGTGGTCAACAAGTGGAGACCTCGCTTAAACATCCTTGTTTATTATTTGAGAACGGAGAATGAACGAACCTGTACACGTCGGAGCACTCCCTGGCAAGGCGAAACATGCGAGTGAGCACGAAGATGTTAGAGGGAATTCCGATGAGAATGGCCAGACCGTATCTGAGAATTACCCGGAATACGATACTACAAAACTGGGAGAAAAATCACTAGCCCGCTACAGATTCCCCATGAATCTTTAAAAATTCTCAAATCATTTCCCGTCTTTATTATTTTTAAAGCATTGTCAAGTCCACTAAGGAATATTTGTCGTGTATTGACATGCTGAGCTCGCGCGTATCCATCTCGCCCTTTTTATTCTAGGTCTTCCCCAGACTTTCATCTCCTTCCGTTTTATGAACCTGCCGCCTAATTGAAAAGAAACAAAAAAAACTAAGTTGGCTAGATGGATAAACAAGATTTGCGTGGCCTCGTGGCCTCTATCTCACTAATTATTCACAGCTGTCCAGGTCGGTCTGATAGATCGGGGATGCATTATCATGCAGAAACTCACGTTTCACCCCCAGGACAGATTCATACGTGCCATGAAAAGAGAGCAACAAATCAGTAGTGCATGGTATTTCAGGTCCTCGCGTATATCTATCCTACAACGAAAAGCGTGAAACATTTTCCTCCTTTACCATCAATAATTAATCGTTCCGCGCTTCGCTCTAATTCCGGCTCCCAGTTTGCATATCTACTACAGCGAGTCCTAATAGAGTTACGCTAGACTAGTAATACTTCCGCCAAGCTGTGTGTGCGTGTTTTGCTCCTTTGCGGAGAGACAACCGGGTTCAGTTCGCGATTCAGTCTACCGTAATCCCCTACCGTAGTACTTACAACATGTATCCCGTCACGACGACTACCGTATCCGGCAGGGGCATGGTATCGACGGGAATCGGGAGACTTCGATCGGTTGAGGACTGGAGCCAGACGATGGACATGAAGGGTGTAGAGGGGAGAGGGGAGAGTACACCTGTTGAGGGGGAATTGAGAGAGAGTAGACATGTTGAGACTAATGAGGACACGACATGAAGTGGGGAATATGGTCGACGGACTGAGAAGGGTACCAGGAAATGAGAGGAGAGCTGGTTGTGAACAGGAAGACACCAAATATTTTGAGATTTCTTTCCAAAAAGCATAATATTTCTGGGGAAAACGTCAAATTGAGTGTGTGGAGCAGACGAAGCGATTCGCGGAACGATGAGAATCCCTTGATTGTCCCGTAATTGAGACGTGCAAAAAGTCGCGCCGCGTGGCTAGCAATTACGCACAACAAAGCGAGAAACATACGAAGAAGTGAGGGAATTATTATGAGACAGACGGAACGGTTACGCGAGATGGTAGAGGGCGGCACAGGAAATAGGCAAGTTTTCGAAATTATTTTTAAAAATATTTTAGTGTTTTCGCTATTCTTGTTCCAAAGTCCGGATGCGCTCCGGGCCACGCGAGTCTGTTCTTGAAGGGTCTTCTCACCGATATAGAAGTGAACGCATGACGTGTGAGGGTGTACCAGAGAGAACATACAGCATGAAATGTGCAGACGAGAATATTATTAATCTCTGCAGCAAATGAACGAACAGAAATTTGTGGCTACAAATGCGCTAGCGACTACAGACTTTCGGACTTTTATTGAGAGAATTGGCAAAGGCTGGAGAAGCATGCGTTATCAGAGTATGGAGGGAAGGCTCGCTAGACACTTGGTTAGAGTTCCCTTCCACTGCAAAGACCAAAACAAGACCTCTCTTAGGGCTCTACAATAAACAGTCGCGACTCGTCGTCTGGACAGAAACAAGAGCGAAGCGTGTAAATACTCTCGGCCTCTACTTTCAGAGACGATAACATTAGCGCCGTGAGGAGTGGATTAGATGGATACGGTAGACGACTAATGTAAATGGACAGAACGAGCGGGGGACCAAGAAGAAGTGATGTGGTTATTGTGAGGGTTGCAAGTTGCATCGAGTAGAGGAGGGGAGAATACGCTTCGTTTAGAGGGAAGAGGGTGATTGGCACAATAAGGATGAGAGGGATGAGAGGGAGATGGGAGATGGGAAGGGTATGGGAATGAGTGGAATATTCACGATTTGTAGAACGGTTTGATGAGTAATGAGCAAGTGGAAAAACGGGGAGAGAACAAGTGACGAGTCTAGTGCACTTGTTAGCATGGCTTTCCAAGCATCTATAAAGGTGCCATCTTTGCACAACGGATAGAATTGACAAGATTGGGACATAAGTGGCCCCGTTCCTGCTCCGTATAATTGTAAACTCCCTCAGCATGGTAAATATAAAAGATGCGAAATGACTCTTACAGAAATAAGGAATGCAGTCGTGGAGATAAACGTGACTTCTAGTACTAGTCCTAAGTAGCCTCAGCGAGTGCTCGTCCTTCCCTTCTTGGCTTATTCTCAACTCCTGTTCCCCCCTCTCCCTCCCACTCTTTCCCCCTATGCCCCTCCTCCCTTCTCTACTCTCTACAACATTTCGCGGAGCGCCCCAACTCTCTGAGGGTGGGGATTTGCATAAAAATACTGCGGAAAAAGCTGACCTCTAATCCGATAATCGAGTGGATGCGTGCTCAGTCCTCATGCTCCTTCGCAGAACCTCTCACATCTTCTCTTCAAAACCTTTGTCACCGCCGCAAATAAAGCACGTCTGTTCGCTGTTTACAGTCCTTCTCTTAGAAAATCTTGTATGCTAGAGCTGTGGCGAATGGCATATGCATGGCTTGGCTTATCTAAGAAGCTCTTAAAAGGTGAGAATCGAGGAAAATCTTCCGTTTTCTCCTTCGAAATTGGACCTCAAAGATCCCGCGAGAAGATGAATTCAAGTAGGTATCGAAGAATAAATGAGAGTTATGCTCTGAGAATAAAAATTGGTGACTAAGCCTTCTTTGAAGAGAAGGTGCACAATAAGTGGCTAGAGTGCTCAACGAGAAAAGCTTGCAATTAGCATAGCAACCGACTTAATTAACAAAAAATTGGCAAGATCATACTTCTGCAAAAGTTTTGAAAAGTGGCGAAAACAGAAAGACGACGTGCTAAATATATTGCGGAGCCATATGCGGCAGATGGTGGGAACAAAGTGGAGGAGGGCGGATTATAAACGACGAATTGAGTCGTTCTCAGAAGATGGCACGAATTGACTAATGATGTCTAAGGATGCGAGCGTCGAGCAAATGCTAAGCTAACACGTGTCCGAACATCTGCCTTATCGAATCATGATTACGCGTTACTGACACCCGGAGAGTCTACTCTGTTTAGGAAAAGTTTTTTAGTCGGGTGACTCTCATCCTTATCTCGTAGATGCAACCTATCTATAGAAAGTATGCTTCGTCTACTTGTCTAGCCTATCCATCTGTCTATCCATCCATCTATTATTGGAGGAAAACGAACGTTGAGAGAGCTGCATAGTTCTTTCCGCTAACCACCGTAAAACTTCAGCCGGAGCCGGCTTTTAGCCTAAGCTGGCATTTTGCCAAGAGAGTTTCACGGTATTTAGCGGAGTGCGCTGCAAAGATTTCTCAACGTTCCTTTTCCTCCAATGATATCCATCTGTCTACAGTTTCACCATCCCCTCCTCCCGTAGTCGATTGCATTCCATCTTCAGTTGTTGTTCCCTCTTCCCTTCTCTTCTGCATTGTCCACCGCAGTCTCCACGCACGATTTTTCCGGTTCACGAGACTGTTTTCGGCATCTTCACGAAGACAGCGACTTCAGAAGCAGAAAAGTGGGGGAAAATGCTGAAAAGATAGTTGCACAAGCTCAGAAGCCTTCCACGATTAGGTTTTACCATTCACGTTGACTCAAATTCAGCTATTAACAAGTAAGACGTGAAATGGAACATTGAAAAGGAGTCTAACTCGATAGAATGGTTACTCTAAGAAACATGTGCCATGAAAGGGTTGTGGAAGTCATGAAAATCAGAGGATGTTTTTTTTAAATATTAAGCGTTTCTTTCCGGCATTGCTATTACAACGAAGCATTGCGTTTTCTAATTCTATTCTTAGATGAATTATTCCCCGAACGAAGCTTCCCGGAACAAACCACTCGGATACAGACTAGACTTTGGAATAACTTGTTGTGTAGGACGGGACAGAGTGCGTACGGGAATTCAAGGCATATAAAGATACACTGGGGAGAAGCATGAAAGACGACCGGATTACACAGCTATTGTGTTATTCATTGAACGGCTTACGGAACGTTCAGCTTTTGTATGAAAAACGCGGAAGTGAACTAGTTGGAAAGAATTTGCTTACGGTGAGAGCACAGCAAATGAACAGTAATGAGTGGATAACAGATGGAAGGGAAAGGTGTTATCGACATTAGATGAACAGACAGCTGCAAAGGGAATATTGTAATGGAGATGATGGAGCATCAGAGAAACAGGCTGGCGGCAGTGCAATGCGCAGTAACGTTGAGGAAACAGTAGATATACTCATTCTTCTTCTATAATTAGTTTACTTACTGCTTACGCACGCTTTTTAATGGTAAATACTTTCGACTGCCGGAACACTTCACCCAACCAAAATACGTGTGAAATAATCTACGTCGTCGTAGAGAGTAAAGGTTCGTCATTCGCTCTGGATTAGTCTCCGTACTCTCCGAGGTCTTCTTTTCTTTATCCTTGTAAGATAGCGAGAACTTAGACTTGCAATTTGAAATGCGAAAGCGCGGGAAGCTGGAAAAGCAACGTGTCCGTGAAGCAAATGGCAGTCGACAAGGGACCGAGTAATTGAGAGGAGAAGGCACGAGAACGAAACAACCTTTATACAGCACAGACTCTAGCGAGGAATTAATCATGCAATTTGAATGTTTATGAATTGGCGGGAAAGATTAATTTGAACTTTGGACGATTTAGATGCCGACGGCGTCGTTGATGGTTACGGTATGAAGGGTGACGTCACCGTCGATCTAGAAGTCAATCAATACTTTCGCTGTTTTATCGGTATCTAGTCTCAATGGCTAAGTTGCGTGCCAACTCTCCTTGGCCGCTGTTGATATCCGGCTAATATCAGACCACTTTATCTGCTCTCGACTAATGTCTTTTCACGCAGCAAATAGCATTTGAGCCGCTGAGGGGGAATTCGGAGGCAAAAGGCAATATCGTAATGGAGACTAATGCTGCAATCTGCTGCTGACGTCTTTGAAGGGAACACGGTTAGATGGATAGGAAATACTGATGGATGAGTGACATGAGCCTTTCCTTGTCTAGATTTGTTCATTACAATGGATCACATCCAGTCTAACAGACGAAATTGCAAATCGTTAACATAGTACAGTCTACAGTAACTCACTGAAGTACCGTAATCCTCTCCCCCTTAAGTACCGTAATACTCTCTACAGTATACCTCAAGGGTCTTGTAGTCATTGGGCGCTCCACGGTGGGCGAAAGTAGCGTATCGCTGACCGTTCACGAACAATTGGAAGGAGAACTCCTCGTTAACCAGGGTGACATCGAAACTAAAGTGGAGTCATCCAGATGGATTTATGCATCTAGATGGATTGAATGCATCCAGATGGATTCTATGATGAAATAACTTACACTTCTCCCTTACTGAGAGGCATGCCTCCCTCCCTCTCTTCCTTGCCCCACTGATTGTTGGCCATGGCGTTTCTTACAATCGCTCCCTCGTTCAGGCGGAACGAAACCTGACAAAGACGCTATCCGTCTGGGCCTCCATCCAGATGGATTAAATTCATCTAGGAGAATCAATCACTTACCTGAAGTCCGTATTCCTTATTATCGCGGTACAGGTTGATGTTGAAGCGCTTGCCTGAACAGCCATTTATTGATAGCTCCGCATCCGTTAATTATCAAAATATCGATTCCGGGTCTTCTCCCTACTAACCGGTCGGCACTCCAGACACATCGAGTCGCTTTCCCGTTCCGAGATTGGCGATGGCTGTGTATGCAGGAGGGAAGACGCTGCCTCCATAGTGGAAGAGACGGAGGTTCGTGAGGTCACCCCGGATGGACACGTGGTCGATCTGGAATAGACTCTTTTCGAGAACCAAGTACGATTTAAGGATGTTATGACGTCATGCTTCTTGAATATGCATACTATTATCTTGTCTACATAAGCAGAAACTGACTCCGTCAAGAGGCTGGCGAATGTCGAACTTGCCAACGTCCTTGCGGTTGGCGAAGACCTAAAGAATCCATCTGGATGGGCTGTATTGGTGGATAATCCATCTGGATGCGTCTTCCACCCAGATGGATGATCCATTTTGCTGACTCACGTGGTACTTTCCGTCCTCGATGCGAACGCGCAGGTCGAATTCCTTGCCGGCCTACAATCTCTTTGGATGGATCCCTCGTATTATGCATTTTATTTCCTTGGGAAATATCAATAAATAACAACTTTATTGCTAGTTCACAAGGATAAATAAATCAAGAAATAAAATACAAAAGTATACCTTGAAGGGGTTCGAGATTCGCTGTTCATCCTCGGACCAGTTTCCATTGAGGAATGTGTTGTATACGAACTTGCTGGTGAAGATTCCTGATGAGAGGTGAATAATGAAAATCTTCGTTGCTTTTTCCACCTAGTATCAATTGCAATCATGGGGATACCGTACCTTCGTCAAATCGAATGGAGAAGTGAAGAGGAAGGTCAGAGTCCTTGCCGGCTCCCTTATGGAAGTTGAAATCGACTCTGCAATAGCTTGTTTATCGTGAACTAGAGTGTTGTGTCTCCTCTTGTGTTGCTTGTTATGTTTCTCCCCTTCGACAGACGTCCAAACACTTGTTCAACAGTTGTCACAATCCCCATAGCGTTTGAGTGTCTCAAATCGCACTTTACATGCACTTATACGTTGGGATCATGAGCTATACGACTTTATTGCTACTTTTCCTAAAAGTGGACCTTGGATCGTGATTTCAGCAGTCTCCTCATAAGAAACTTGACATGATGTGCTTGGAATGGGCATCTACCGGTGAATTCTTTACATTTAGAATATCAAGAGCATACGCTATCAGAAAATATTCCTTTCATTGAACCAATGAATGAGTCCATCGACGGAAGTCTTCAAAATATTATTGTATTCTCGTGTACCTGTGGGGTTCCTCCTTCAGCTTTCCGACCGCGTGAATAGTCTGTCCATTCTGGAAGGACTGCACGACGCGCGTCTTGAACGGCAGCTCCTGCACATCATTTCAGTTCGCGATTGGTCGCCCGTCTACCGTATACTCACGAATTTCGTCTCTCCAATGTACATCTTGTAGTTGGTCTCCTTGGACGCCTTCGGGTCGTGGGGCTTCTCCTCCTGAGAATAACATTATTATTTTCTTTTGAATCTGCGTAGATAAATGGAATTAATTATATTATATTAAATGCTTTATTCTTATCACACGTATTCGGACGGCCCTAACCAACTACAGTAACCCTCTCACCTGAATCTCTCCACTCTCCTCTTCTGACGAGGCAGCGGGCTTGGCCATTGCATAGCCTACGAGGCAAACGAAGAGGAACCACCGCATCTGGGGAGGGTACAGTAGGCATACGGTCGAAAAACGATACAGTAAATAAGGAACGGTAGCGAACTGTAGGGGATGATGTGAAACGTGTTAGAATTTGTCAATCAAAAGCACAACAATGGCGTAGTATTTCCTAATCCTAAGTGATTTATCGAGTGAAACCGAAGGTCCAAGTCGACCGCTCACGGGGCATCTCCGATGGATGAGTGCTTCTCTTCCATCTCTTATCCCCCTCTCCCCCTCCATGATCCCCTCCCCCTCACCAACTGTCCTCCCCATCTTCTTCCCTTCTCCCCTATCCCCCTCGGTCATCACTCAACCGCCCTCTGATCATTGCTCCATTCCATTCGTCTCCCCTCCTCGAGACTCTCGTGTTTCAAAAGAAAGAACAACAGACTCACAGCGCGAACGAATAAACAAAAAGAAATATTCTGACTGAATTCCATTTGGGCTAATCTTGTCCTATCATGCCTCCTCCCACTCTGTGATCTCGAATCAAATATTTAACTCTATTTGGATCCTTTAGGAAGCAAGATAATAGCGTATTGGCTTCTTGAATAATCGTGGATCAGTTTGGAACTGAGATGATCTTCCGGAAATATATATTCAGTCGGTCAGAGATTAGCGGATGACTCAACTCCTTCATACGTCAGTGAATACTTGCAAGTGACATGGAGAAAACAAGAGGAAGAGGACAACTGACTGAGAGAAGAGAATAGAATCGAAGAGGATTTGGAGGGGTGATAGGATAAGATAGGAGAAGCAGTGATTGGAGGAGAGGACATCAATCGTTTAGAGGATAGGAGATGGGGGGATGCAAGGGAAGAGGGTGCATGAGAGGGGAAGCAAGCGAGAGGGGGCTTCGTTGATCTTGTTAGAATGTGTATTCTCACAATCAGTGTGGAAATATAGAAGAGAAGCGAAGAAAGGAAGAAACGGCGTGTTGGTTGGTGTATTAATTTTTTTTCGAAAATTGACGACGTTCATAGGTATACCTAGGCAATTATCTCTTGCGCATTGCCTCTACTGTGAATATTCTATAGGCTACTAGATAGACTTCTCTGAACCGGGAGTGGAAATTTTCAGTTGATTAATTTTTTTAAACAATATGCGCAATTGCAGAACTTTCTGTTTAAAGATTTTGATAATAAATTCTGCCAATGATTGTCAACGTAGGTAAATAGCAACTAAATGCAGCCAAATACACTGTGTTTTTCTACATTTTTTATGATTCATTTCCATATTGTGTTTCCTCATATGTGCTATCCCCCAAGACCCTTCTTATTTATCTCCCTGTCCATCTTCCACTACAGTCACACGGTCTTTACTAGCCTGTTTACAACGCCGTCCAACTGCTTACGACGCATACCTTTCTATGGGCAGACATTGTAAATAAAACATCAGAATATTTCACTCCTATATATATATATACCGTCAAAACCGAAAATTGTGGGACAAATACCGTATTTTACCGTATTTTTCGTTTTATCAGCTTTAGAATTAATCTAATCGAAAAGTTCTTGTTTTCTTTCCTTGCACATTCGGAAAGAGCAGCCCAAAATACATAGGTAAGCGTTGAAAAAGTTTTATTTATGGATTTCGCAGCCGGATGCTAAATGCGCGGTAAAGATCACTTCCAGGAGCAGTCTAAATATCCAAAATTTCAGATTTTTGCAAAAAGTGTTTAAAGATGTTTTTTGGTCTCGGGATACTCAAATGAACCGATATAGGTTGAAAAATAGTTCAATCAATGCTAGAAATGAGCTTTTACCCAGATTTGATTTAGAGAGTGTCGCAGCGGTATCACCGCTTTCACTCGTTCCACAATGAAGCATGGGCTATCAATTTCAAACTTTTCAAGCTAGGATGGCTCCAAAAGCTCCAAAGAATAGGCACGCAACATTTCATATGTCATTTCAATTTCTCCGCAGTACAATGGCAAAAATACGGTAAAATACGGTATAATACCGTATTATACGGCATTTGTCCCAGAATTTTCGGTTTTGACGGTATATATATATATATATATATATATATATATATATATATATATATATATATATATATATATATATATATATATATATATATATATATATATATATATATATCTGTTACATTTCTTCCCTTACAGCTTAAGATTAACAAAACATTTGTAGATAATCAATGCAATGAATACTTCAGGAAGTTCTTCCCCTTCGCAAAGCCTAACATTCAACCACCTTTTCTTTGCTATCACTAGCTCATGGGCTAACAATAAGCAAGCCTAACAATAGAACCACCAATCTTATTATACCGTCCATTCACTCAGTATATACCTCTCTGTTGTCTTTTGTCATCATCATTATTAGTTGCTTCCTTCGTGTGATTCCTGATAACCATTGCATGCACTAGCATGTTTACTTCCCGACCATTACACACTCTACGCCGGCAATCGCTCTGCGAGCTATGCGTATAGACGCCATCTACCCTCGCTTCTCCGGTAGTATAGTGGTTAGTATCCGCGCCTGTCACGTGCGAGACCCGGGTTCAATTCCCGGCCGGAGAGAATTTTTGCAAATGTTTCATTAAGAACATAGTATTTGTTGTAGCTGCCTTATGTTTCTTTTCAGCGACCTATACAACGCAAAATTACCTTTAGTATTCATATTCCGAACAGAGCTTGCGAACTTGTGAGCTGTGTTCTCTACAAGAGGACATCACTGCTATCTTCTCGTCTGTCCAATGTTTGGTGTGTCCCTATCTATCTCCTCACAAACCACCTATCGTTAACCAAACGACCTCCTCTTCGATTCTCTATTATAGCCCCACACTCCCCTCACCCCATCACCCTCAAGTTCTCATTGGTAGCAACTGCTATCAAAAACTTCAGAGTATAACCACATTCTCAAAAAAAATTCCGAACCTTGCTCATTCTTTACACCTTGCCGTGGACCAAGTTATCTTTGCCTCCGTCGTATTTATCATCATTCAGTCGACTTCACGAAGTTACAAACAAAACATCACATTCAACAGAACTATTGAGTAGCAGACGTGCTCATAAATTAACGAGAGGTATACAATACTAGTGAGGAGAGACGTAATTATGAGAACACAGAGAGATGAGGAGGTGGGAGGCTTGGGAGGATCCATCTGGATCGATGATGTTCCTCTCCAGATGGATGTCTACGAGAGCTGTCCGCAGTCGGCGATGACTACAGCCTGGGCGGTCTTTCCGGACTGCGATCCGACGGCTTCGACTGCCTGGACGACGTCGAGTCCATCGACGACTCGTCCGAAGACAACGTGCTTCCCGTCCAGCCACTCCGTCTTTACAGTGCAGATGAAGAACTGCGATCCGTTCGTGTTCGGACCCGCGTTCGCCTGCAATCCATCATCGTCGCGAATAATGTGCCATGCTCTGACAGCAGGGTAAATGTTAACAATAGGATTGTACCGAAACATTTTGGCTTGTTCGCTTTAGATCAGTGTGAATGCTACCCCAGTTTCCGGTCGCCATAAGGTTTTGTATACTTTGTGGAGCGCGTGGTGAGCAAAGAGGAAACTACATATACACGCAATTTGCCGCCACAAAGTACGCGCCAAATTGGCTGACACCTTTCGGGTGATTGACAGCGATAAGGGCGGGTTAACACGACGCCTTTTTGCTTATCGCACTAGAAACGTAGAGATATACCGAGAGGACAAACAAACGGACATGTATAATACAAAGCAAGACATGAGACTGACCATGGACAGGATGCCGGGGCCGGTGTGTCGCTCCTTGAAGTTCTCGTCGTTGAACTTCTCGCCGTAGATGCTCTCTCCGCCGGTTCCGTTACCGCGAGTGAAGTCTCCTCCCTGCAATGAACACCCATATCCTTGGACACTTGGATTTGGTTGAGACCCTCTTGTCGGCAACGGTATGAGCATATGCATAACAGCTCGTAGCTAGCATATCACTATCTCGTATCAAGTGTCCGTTCAACATCAACCACTGCTTCCTTTCTCCCGTCCCAGATGTCTCTACGGGCAACAGACCTACTAGCTCTGGACTCTCTTGATGCGTATGCTTCATGGTTTGGATATAAGCCCCCTCCTTATTGGACAAGTAGTGAACGATAGGTACTCAAGGAATGTTTTTGTAGCTCTATCTCTCTTATAGTTGAGTGCACCCGAAGCAGGAACGAGAGTTTGCTGATAGAACTTGGTCGTCAGTAATACCTGGAGCATGAAGTTGGGGATGACTCTGTGGAAGGAGGATCCCTTATAGTGAAGGGGCTTGCCCGACTTGCCCACTCCCTTCTCTCCCGTGCACAGCGCACGGAAGTTCTCCGCCGTCTTCGGAACGATGTCGTTGTACAGCTGAATGCGATCATTCCCTTAGTTAGCAGCCAAAGAAGCCATCTGGTTCGTCGTGTCATGATCATGAATTCCGATTAATTGGTAAACAACAAATATCGTGGTAGGTCTAGCATGCCCATCGAAAAAACCAGACCCGTTGGAAATCATTAACAATTGGAGAGAGACTACATCTCGAGAACAGTTCATTTTTATCACATTCATTCATAGCTTAAATTTACCATTGTTATATGCTGTAGACCCTCAAGCTGTGCAACAGAATTTCCGTTGTATATTAGTCAATGTGTCTTGATCCCTAGTGTTCTGAGACCACATCAACTAAGCTTCCGGTTCGTCTTTCGTGCTCTCCTAAGCCTTCTCGTCTCCTAATATTCGACTATTGCATAAGCCGTATCGATCTCTCGTTCCTTTTCCTTCTCTCTTCTACTCGAATGAACACTAGGAGATGGGGCTCTAGTGAGGGGATGGCAACGGGAAGACGGCAGAGGGAGCGAGGGAGGAGAAGGAGAGGGGAGAGAGAACGAGAGGGGAGAGAGAACGAGAGGGGGACGGGGTAAGAGGTAAGGGGTCAGCAACTGCCACTCTGAGACTAGAGACCCACGCAAGA
This sequence comes from Micoletzkya japonica, assembly GCA_900490955.1. Lineage (NCBI taxonomy): Eukaryota > Metazoa > Nematoda > Chromadorea > Rhabditida > Diplogasteridae > Micoletzkya > Micoletzkya japonica. Next base: position 290,237 of record LS885386.1, on the reverse strand, counting down.
CTAATCATCGAACCGACGACAAGTTGTGTTGTGAAATGAGCCATCGTTCAACTTTCTAAGCAATCCATCTAGATGGATTTGCCATCTAGATAGACTATCCATCTGAGCACATCTCTCCCACCTCCATGACGATCCTTCCAGCGGACTTGCCTCCGATGGTGATGTCGAAGAAGACTTGCGGGCGTCCCATGGTCAAGGAGAGGAGACTGAAGGGAAGAAGGGGATGAGAGGGTTCGGAGGGGAGAAGAGGGAGAGGAGAAGGAGGGTATGCGAAGACACGGGAAACGACCTCGGTGATAGGGATCTAGTGAGTGGAGACAGAGCAAGTGGAGGCACTGTCAAGGGAACAAATTGTTAGACTTGAGGAGTAACGATTAGCTGAACAAAGTTATACTTACCTAGATGGTGAAAGAAGGATTAGAAAATACAGAGCTGCAGCTCTGAAGTACATAACACGCCAGAGATTGGCACTTTCACACTTTTCTCATTTAGTCGCGAATCTGGAGAGAGGCGTCTATCTATACTGTAAGAGGGGACCGTTCAGTAGTTGCCTATCGTTACGGGGACCAGTAGCTAGGAGACACAACACAGGGCGAATGCAAGAAAGGAAGAATGGGAAGAAGGAATGGAGAAAGGAGCGCTTACAAGAATACTGGAGAAACTACGACAATATGAACCAGGTTTATATTTTATTTATTTACCCAAAAAAACACAAGCTACAACAAAAGCCATGGACCACAATCGATGAACGGCGTAAACAAAGGCACTATTTTCCCTGAGAGATAAGAGACTCTCGAGATAGAAGCTTATCTAGTCAAAGGGGATTACGTTTTAGAGTGGTCAGTCCGTGAATGGACAGTGGAAAACAAACTTGAGAAGGGGTTAGAGGTGGGAGAGGGAAGTGTCCGAGAGACGGATACACAGAGCGAGAGAGCGAGAGAGTGGCACGGCCCCGCCCTGCCACATTCAAATACTACAGTAGGACGGTGGCTGAGTATCGCGCGTCCCGAACGGAAAGCGGGAAATTCGAAATGGCAGTTGCTCGAGGCTGAATATGGGCCTTTGTGATCGCAGATTATTTTTTCATCTGTGAAGGAATACATGTTGAAGAGACGGCAAATGTATTATCGTACTAATGGTTGTGTTGAAATGTCTAACAACATAGTGGATAATTAAAGAGTAGATTGTTCTGATACATGTGAAAGCTCAAAGAAATGTCCTGTAAGTTTTCTCAGTCGCCAAAATTTTTCATCCCGTGAACCATGTTGATGTAGCATACTCTGCATCTCTTGTGTACACTGCGCGAGTTCTTCCGAGTGTACGAATCGGACACAACGATGATCGATGATTAAGTGAGGGGAGGGAAAGGAGGAAAGAGAAGGCATGCCATCTGGAAACAGAGAAGATGGGACACACGCTTTGACACTATTGACCAGTGAGGGGACTGGGGGAGATGGAGGGAGTACTACGAGGGTGAGAGAGTGAAGGGGCGAGGGAGAGGGTAATACGAGGGAGGGAACTGGGAGGGAGTGGAATAGCATTCACCACTACGCACACGCCTTACACACATGCGCATTCGGTCCCCTCTTCACTCCTTCCATCTGGATTCCCTCCTTTCCCTTTGTTCTTCCGAAGCTTCGGTGCCTATACACCTTTGCCACTTCTCCCGAAAGTCGCTCAATTTGAGGATTCGATGGCAGCAACCATCGCCGTAAACTTTCCCGTGTATACCTAGCATCCGGCACAGCATTCCGCGCGGTGAGGAATGTGTCTAATAGCGAATTGACCACTATTTTTGAATTATCTCATGAGTGGATAAACCAATCTGCACCAAATTTTCAGAGCTTATTGAATTCACTGTGGCGAACTTAAGTTTTTAAATTCATGAATATTCGTTTAGTGGCTCGCCTACAGGATCGGATCCTAGGCGCGGAAACCGCTATTCGCTATTAGAACACTTGGAATGATGTGCCGGCTGAGTCACTGTTTTCCTGTTCCTCCAAATGGTCTTCCGCTATCATTTCTCACTGTACCTATCTGTTGTCGTCAACAACCCTCACATGTTTACGGTCCTAGTCTCCAGTTGTTCTCTCTCTGTTCCTCTCATTTCTTTGCTTCTCCTGTCATTCCATCTCCATGCATCGCTTCGTATTACTCTCTTCCATGTTCTCTTCTCCTCTTCGTCTTAGTCTTTGCTCTCTTTCTTCCATCGCCGTTTCTTCTCGTAACTATAACTATAAGAACCGTCAAACGCTCTCTTCTTGCTTGATAAAACCAACGCATTGCCTCCTGAAACGCATCCCATTACAATACATTATTACGCTGGGTAAAGTGAAAAATCTCTGGGCATTAGCTCTTTTTGTATTACTTTCGCCGAAAAGGCAAGTGCTGGCCATACTGTAAGGCTACCGTTTCCGTTTCCCTTCTCCTTTCTCTCATCGCATTCTCCTCTTCCGTTCCTTTCCCCTTCTCCACTTCAATCGTCGTGCCTTCAATAGCGATGTCATCGTTATGCTCAACGAGCAAAAGGGGCGAATGGCCAATGTGCGTACCTTGCATGTTTACTTTCGTGAGAGCCCTTCGCCTCCTTCCCCCCTCCTTTCCCCCCTTTCCACAACCACGATCCTGACTCTCCATCCCCCCTCATTCCCTCCCCTTACTCCTCTAAAACCTCGCTCGTTCCCGACAGATGGCACGGCAAGTCCGCGCTTGCGAAACTCTCCTCTTTGCTCAGGCCATAACATCCCTTCTCTTCTCCAGCATATGCGTTGTTCCACGCTGAAAACCGTGATTCATACATGGATGTGCTGTGTCATTGTCATTCAATCGCATTCCTAAATATCACTGTCGCTGTCACTGTCACTATCAAACATCGTGCACTGAGCGAAAATTCCCTAACACACGGCACCACCGGGAAATTACCCTAGCGGGCTAGGGAATGATTCCCTAAAAACCGTAGGGAGAGGCTGAATTTTTAGGGTATTTTCGCAGAGGTGCCGTATGGTGGAGAATTATTCCCTAGCCGGCTAGGGTATTTTCGCTCAGTGTGTTCCCCCTGTATTGGCAGGGTGTGTTCCCAGTCTCTTCGCTCGCTTCCCGTCAACAACCGTCTCTCCCTCCCTCTTCCCACTACTCTTGTCTGTGACTGCTTCCAATCTCTCTCCTCTTTCGCTCCTTCATTTCCCCTTTTCGTTTCCATCCCCTTTACTCATCTCGAACTCTCTAACGGTCGTTGCCGTACTAAACACTGAGCCTACTCTCGTTCCAACTCTTCTTCCTTCAGTCTGACTAATCAACTCTGACTCATCCCCCCCCCCCTCCAATCCCTCCCTTGTATCTTACTTATCTCTGCCCTACTCCTCATTCCTCTTCTCCTTTCTCTCCGTTCCCCTAGAAGATCACCTTGATACCTCCTCTTCCTTCTATTCTTCATGTGTCCCACTGGGATGGGGTCAGAGACGCAGAGGAGGCTAGCTGTCGCTATATACTTGTTGACAGCCCCCGCCGTCTGGCACTCTCGCTTCGCCTCTTCTACACACCGGAGCTCTAGGAGAGCTGACCCTTGAGCCCTCTCCCCCTCCCTCCTCTCTCTCCCCCTCGTTTCCCTCCAACACTTGTGTCTACTCGTAAACTCTTCTCTTCTCTCTTAGTTCTCCTTGGTCAATCTGATCTCTTCGTCTCCTCGATAGCAGATTCTCCTCTTCTCCTCTCCTCTCAATCAATTGACCTTGGTAGAGTTCCTCTATCGGCTAGGCTGGACTAGCCGTGGTACTCTCGATGGCTGGCTACTTACTGTTCTCTCCCTTTCCCTACCGATACTCTTGGGACGAGCTCGCCCCTCTTCACCGTACTAATGCAATCTACTCGAGTTGCGAGCTATCCCTTGGCTTAGTCGGACGGTTCAATCGTTCAAACCAGTAGCCTCCTCTGAATCATTCCCCCAACACATCCCACAAATTGTACGATCCCCGATCATATTTCTTTCCCCCCTTATTATTTGTAGAACTGTCTGGAAATGCGGCCCATTCTTTCATAGTGCGTCATCTGCGAAATGCAGAATATGGAAAAATACTCCACACCCTTATCAGTTCTTGTTATTTCTCCGGTGTGTCAACACTATCCGTCATCTTCCGTTGCCTTCGAGATAACACAAACAATGTTTCCTTCTGGCAAACGGCGCTGATTCACGCATTTGAGCATTGAATACCGTTAGGGAAGGGAAAGAAGAGAGGGCGTTGGGGAGCGTGTGTCTCCTCTTGGAGTAATCTCGCATTCTCGCTTCTCCTTCCCCTCTGGTCACCTTGAGAAGGGGTGAGATATCCCTGCCGCGCCCTTTCAATCACAAGAGCCGTCGTCTCTCCTTTCCAACTCTCTTGTCTTCATCTCCCCCCTCCACTCCCAAACTTTTCTATAGAGCACAACCGATATATCGTGGAGTATAGGGGAAGGCAGAGCTCGCGAATCCGAACCATCTAATCGAGTATGGTTTCTTTTCACGCTTACGTTTAATTTCTTACTCAATAAACTAGAATTCTAGCCGCAGTTCAAAAGCTATAGCGGATTTTCGACTGATACGGCTTATCTTGAACTATGGCTAGAATTCTATGTTGTTGTGTAAGAAATGAAACGTAAGAGTGAAAGAAAGCCGAACTCGATTAGATGGTTCGGATTCGCGAGCTCTGCCTTCTCCTGTGCACTATGCCCACATAGCTGCATCTGCTTTCCATCCCTTTGCCTCGTTCCTCCCTTCCCTTCTCCTCCCCATCTCCCCATATCCACCCCTTCTGTGCCACTCTCTCCCCATTCTATTTGACAACTTTCCTTCTCAATTCCCTGATCGCACGCCGCGTTTCGATCTAAATACTTTTCCGCGGTGCGCGCACTATTCTGTTTACCTATACATACCAAACGGTACAGGTTCTCGCGTAACTTCGACACCTTTCCTGTGCAACGATGGCCGAAGTGAAGTCTTACGTGAGTACACTTCATTCGGTTCTTATCACATCTCGGCCATATAGGACACCATATCGATATGACACTAGGAAACGAGTTGGCACTATTGAGCAGGGTCGCCCTCCTACAGTAGGAGGAGTGCAGACCAACTCTCATTTCGCCGGTCCCTCGAGATTTTGCCGAGCGGCACCCGAGAGCATTTTCGTTTTTTTGCTCATTTCGCAAGACGTGCAGGCATTCTTTGAACGTGCACTGCACTGACAACGCAACATGAACAGAGAGATTGAGAGATACCTAGCGACGAGGAAGCAAATTAACAGCGTCCGTTGGTAGGGACTGCGAGAGAGACGATACGATTACTTTTTGTTCTAGTCTATAAGTAGGCGACGGGTGGTGGTTACAAGAGACAGAGACGAGAGAGAGAGAGAGAGTACAGTCGCTTACATCAAATACACCTACGATGCCATGACAACCGAACAGTTGCATGTGGGATAGCAGATAGTCGAGGATGAGTCAGACTGAGCAGGACTGCTGAGTATCCGGAGTCCCCCCTGCCCCCACGTAGATATGCGACACTCGGAGCATAAGACACAAGAGGTCGGCTTCCCTCTATCCATCCCTCTCTCAAAACACCGACTCTCACAAGCAGAAGCAACACACTCGAGCACGTCGTCATCCCATCACTATTACCCTTTACCCCTTCTCCTCCCCCCTCAACGTCCTCATATCAACACTACCTAGTCATTGTCTCCCCTCACACAAACAGTGTCATGCGGTCAGTCGTTCCCATGTCAGGAGGGTTCTCTACTTCTCTAAACACCTCCATTGTTGCCATCCCTATCTCCCCCCCTCCTCTGCCCATTTCATCCCTCTTTTTCTGATCATTCCTCTCTCCTCTCTTCTATTTGCACCACGCGCCACCGAAAAGGGAATTCCTCCGTCGTCGTCTCTCTCGAACCTCCCTCACTCCCCTTCCCTCTCTAGGCTTCACCGAGGAGGCGGAGAGTTGAGAGGGAGAGACACAGGTGGAGGAGGGGAGAGGGAGTTAGGGAAGAGAGCGGGGAGAGACCAGAGAAGCAGAGAATGATAGACAAGAGGAGAAGTGGAGAGGGCAGAGATGCAGGGAAGGGGGAGGGCAGATACTCGACGACATGAACCCCTCCTCGTCTCTCATTCAGTGCTAGTTGCATTGAGAGAAGAGTATGGCCGACAGTCACCCAGTGTCTACCCTGCACGGAGAGTCCCACAAGGAGGAAGTCCCTCCCTCGGAGCACTTCGCCCCCTCGTCCCCCACTCAGCCTGCTGTCTTCAACGACAACCACGACGAACACGTCATCCGTGAGTCCGATGGTCATGGTTTCCACGTTGATCCGCCCCGTCAAGAGGCCTCCATAGCCTTGCCCGATCCCGCCGTCATTCCCATCGTGAGTGGCCTCACCGACGGGAAGCCCATCGTTGGCGGGGTCAAGGTAGAAGATGACGACTGCGGATTCCACATCGAACCCCCTGTACATACGGAGAAGGAGGAGGAGAAGGTGGAGTCGAGAGAGGGCGGCAGTCCGAGTGAGGAGTGGGAGCGTGTAGAGATGAACGACTCGCCCCCTCCCCCCACCCAACCCGAGCATTCCCCGCTTCACGCGAACGAAGGAGAAGAAGAACAACACGACGACGAGAGTGTGCAAGGGAAGCTCGCGGCCGCGGTGATGCCGATTGTTGACCCGATTGTTGACCCGATTGTTGACGCGATTGGCAGTATCATCCACACGGAGGACAACAGCGAAGATCACAACACTACGGCAGAGGAACGAGACCCCGAGATAGCGTTGCCCCCACCAACCACGCACGACTCCTCGCCCCCCGCTGCGGTGGACGACGAGACTGTCGACCGGACGGAGACCGACTCCGTCCCTCCCCCGACTGTACATACTGCACATACCGAAGAGGTCCCCGCCCCCGCCATAGTGGAGGAGGCGGCCGTCAACCGACTCGAGTCAGACTTCGCCGGACCCGAGGCTGACCACCAACTACCAGAGACCGACCCCCATCAGGCAGACGAAGAGGTCCTCACGGGCAAGAGCCTGCGAGACCTCTCCGTGCCTGATCCCGATAAGGATAAGGACAAGACTGGAGACGACGAAGTGAAAACGGAAGAGCATCACGAGGAAGAGAAGACGGAGCCGGTGCATTCCCCCCTCGACACGCAGGACGTCGAGACACACAGCGAAGCCCTTCCTACCGCTCAGGAAGACTCGCATGACCAGGCTGGCGAGGAGGACGCCCACGTTGAAGTACACCACGAACAGCAGTCGGCTCCTGAATTCCACGAAGAACCCCACACCGAGGAGCACAAGGAGGAGAAGAAGGCAGAGGAATCGGACGACGAATTCCTCTCTCCTCCCCATTCACCCATCGAACTGGCCAAGGAGCATCACGATTTCCAGTTCCACGACGCTCACGAATCGACGACGCGGACTGACGAAGGCGCCCATTCGCCCATCGACGTGGTCGAAGCCCCCGTCTCTGAGCCCGTCCCCGAGACTGCCTCCGAGGCACGGGTCCCCTCGCGATCCCATTCCCCCATCGAGTACGCAGAGGAACCGAAGGAACACGTCTACGAAGCGACACAGGAGACAGTTCACGTGAGTACGGAACATTCTCCAGTGGAAGAAGCCGAACATAAGGCTGACGAGGCTACCCCCGAAGCAGCTCCACCTGCCATCTCTGCAGCTGAATTGGAAGCGAAGGAACACGACGGAGACAAGTCCCACTCGCCTACGGTCATCTCGGGCGTTCTCGATGGACACCTCCTGCATGGAGGAGTCATCGAACACAAGGCCGAGGATCACGTCGACGCCACTGAAGTACCCGCTGCCGAGTCCCTGCGAGCCCCCTCTCCCGATGATTCGATTCGCGTGGAGCAAGGATCGGTGATGGGAGTCGAGGCGATGACGGGAGATGTGGAGGAGCATATGGAGAAGAAGGAGGAGAAGGGACAGTGTGCCGAGAAGGAGGAAGAGGAGCCGCCGGCGACGGTAGTAGCTGCTGCAGAAGCAGCCCTCGACGAGGACCCCGTCGTCGCTGCCTCCACTGACCTCTCCTCGGACGAAAGCCAACGAGTCGTCGACAACGTCTGTGCCATGGCTGAGCAGCACGAGACACTCGAAACGCCCGCTTCCCCTCCCGCGACTCCCGAGCATCACGAAGAAGAACGCAAGGAGGAGCATCACATCGAGGATCATGAACACAAGGCAGAAGAGGAGAAGACCGAGCCCGCTCACTCTGCCGAACACACGGGAGAGGACGAACTGATGAAGGAAGTGTTCTCTGAACAGGAAACACCCAAGAACAACGATCCCAAGACCGATCCTCTCGTGGCTGATCCCATCAAGATGCCCGACGTAGAGGAACCCCCAACAGCCGAAGAACACGAGAAAGAGTTCGTGGAGGAGCATCCCGAACTGCACAAAGACTACGAAACGGAGGAGATGAAGAAGGAAGAAGAGAATGCTGAAGAGAGGAAAGAACACGACGATCACGAAGCATCTCCAGCTCAAGAAGAGCACATGAAGACTGAGGAATCCCACAAGGAGGGGGCGGCAACTGAAGAGCATGCCTTCGTCAAGGAACAGCTCGAGGCTCTTCAGGCTCCCCACGAAGACGACGGCCATCACGAAACCGTTGAAGAGCACAAGAAGGTCATCGAGGCTGAGCATCATGAAGAGCAACCGAAGGATCACGTCGAATACGAAGAGGGGCATGAACCGAAGATTGTGCACCCTCAGGAGGCCGAGCATTCACATGAAGAGCATCATATGGTGGTAGAGCCTGCCGAGGAACCAGCACAAGGACAGCATCCCGTATTCGATGAACCGGAGGGAGAAGTAGAGGAGAGCGACGTCGTCGACCGACCACCGGTACAGGCTGAAGAGAAGGACGAAGATGGACCCATCCCGGAAGAGGCGATGACCGACGAACTCAAACACGCACTCCATCGAACACGACTGTCCGTGGACTTGCACGAGGACGAAGGCATCGCTGACGCCGTTGAGGCTGTAGAGGATAACGTCGATGAGAATCTCCACAAGGCTGAGGATGCACAAGGGGAACAGCACGGAGAGGCCATCCACGATGAAGAGGAACACTCGCGAGGAAAGCGAAGCATCGAAGACGACACGACGGAACAGCCACCGGAGAAGCAACAGAAGGAGTACGATGAAGTGGCCGAGAAGGTGGTGGTTGGAACACAAGAGGCGGCTCACGAAGTGGCGCATCCTGAAGAGGAGAAGAAGGCCGAGGACGAAGTCGCTCACGAAGGAGGAGAGGAGATCGTGAAGCAAGTTTTCAGTGAAGAAGAAGCACCTCAGGAGGCACACGAAGAGGTGAAGGCCGACCCTCTTCTGGCTCATCCCATAAAGATGCCGGAAGTGGAGGAGCCGCCTACTGCAGAGGAACACAAGCAAGCCTTCGAAGAGGAACATCCCGAATTGCATCGAGACTACGAAGACGAGCAGAAGGAGAGGGAGAAGCAGTTGGAGAACGGTCCCGTTCCTCCGCCCCCGCAAGGAGAGAAGCTGCCGATTGAGAAGGAGCAGGAAGAGGCAGAGAGCCCAGAGGGCGACGCTGTGGTAACCCATGAGAAGGAGGAGGAGGAAAGACACGATGCTGAAGCACACGAGGAATCGCATCCCGCAACCGAAGAGCACTCCGCGGTGAAGGAGGAGTTGGAGATGCTGAAGGGACTGCATCCAGAGGGAGAAGAGAAGGCCGTGGTCGAGGAGCCTGAAACTCACGAAGAGGCTACTCCTGCTGTTGAAGAGCACGAAAAGCACGAGGAAGTCGCTTCAGCGGAAATCGTTGATGAAGCCCACAAGACTGAAGAGGAGCCTCACCACGAAGCTGTAAAGGAAGAAGAAGAGGAGGTGATGCAGAAGGTTGAAGCGACTCCACAGCACGCAGCTCCTCCCGAGGAGATTCCCGCTACATCGGAAGAAGCACCGGCCGATCTGCCTCCTGCTGTAGAGAAGGCCTTGGTCGAACCACCAACACATGACGAGAAGACGGACGAAGCTCACGAAGAGGCTACTCCTGCTGTTGAAGAGTATGAAAAACGCGAGGAATTCGCTTCAACGGAAACCGTTGAAGAATCCAAAGAGGAGCCTCACCACGAAGCTGCAAAGGAGCCGGAAGAGGAGGAGGTGATGCAGAAGGTCGAAGCGATTCCACAGCACGCAGCTCCTCCCGAGGAGGTCCCGGCGACATCGGAAGAAAATCCGGCTGGCCTTCCCTCGGCTGTAGAGGAGTCGTCGGTTGAACCCCCGACACACGAGGAGAAGAAGGACGAGGAGCACACGGAAGACGTGGTCGAGGAACACTTAGAGAAAGCTGCCGCTCCCGCTCTCGAAGCGACGAACGAAGAGGTTCCCGCTGAGGGATACGCGGTGGTGGAGAGTGTGAAGACTCCTGAAGAGACCGAAGCGAGGTCTGATCATCACGTGGACACTGAAGCAGGCAGTAGTCAGCACGAAGACGACGAGTCTCACAGAGCCAAGAGGAGTATCGAGGACGAGGCGACTACGGTAGTGGAGGAGGCGATGGACAGGGTGGAAGTGCAGGGACTGCAGTCGGAGTCGAGTGGCTTCGCCCACGAGGTTCACCCTCGCTTCGACGAACCCCCCTCCTCAGTCCCTGCCTTCCTCGAGACTCAGGGCCTTCACGAGGTCAAGCTAGACTCCGTCCCCGCTGAACCAGCTGAAGAAGACTACGAACCGAACCCCGTCAAGACCGTCTTCAACCGGGATGTTCGCAAGGTACGATCTCTCTTCTCTTGCTTTCCCTTGTCTTTCCCATCTCTTCCAAATGGCTGCATTGATCACAGTGTTTGTTTAGCTGGTCTCTTTCCTTCGTACATATCGCTATTTCGAGGCAGACTAAGTTTACTTCCCTCCTCCTACCCTTTCCCTTCGGTCTATCTCCTTGCCAACGAACGCCGCTTAGGGAATGCCAAAGTGGAGGAGGGAAGGAAAGGAGGGTGAGAGGGAGACACTCTATCCCATTGGCACGCACGAAACTCCTGAGAGTGCGAAGGAACATAGAAAATGGGGGGACTGGGGAGTCGATCCATAGTTGTTAGGACTGGGAGGGGAAGGGAGGAGGAATGCCCTTCCGGTCTCCGAGTCTAAATACGAAAGCGAGACATTAGTACACGCATGCGTGTGTGTGGGTGTGGGTGAGTCAGTCGGATGCGTGCCTGGCAACAGACTCCCGTTGCTTCTTGATGCTAACCTCCCTCTGGATACTCTACGAGCATATATACCCCAACCAGGTCACACTAGGGACCCCGTAAGAAGTGTAGAAGGAGTGGGAATGGAGTAATGTCTCGATTTCAGCCCGTGCCTTACCGTAGTCTGCTCCAGGAGAAGATCGAGCCCGGACAGACACTCATCGTCAAGGGATCCACCATCGACGAGAGCCAGCGGTTAGTCTCTTCAGAGGTGGAGAAATGAGTAGGGCTAGAGTAATTCGGCCAGTATGTCGATCAACTATCTACCTATGGCCTGCAATGAGTTGCGTAAGCATTGCTCAAGACACATAGTCACATTCTCTTGTAAGTGGCCATCTCTACAGAGGCGAGTCACTTGTCGAGTGTCTCGACACTCTATTTTTAATGTCAAGAATGGCGCGCGCCCTGTCAAACCATCTCCCCATCACTGTTCAACTTGTGACTCTTCTTTGGCAGTGAAAAAAGCGGTCGCGACTCGGCTGTCATAGACAAGAGTGTGTGTGTGTGTGTTGATATGCACAAGGGGAGGGCCATGTGACACACAGTGTTCTAAATGTTAAGCGAACGAGCCAAAATGCTTAGGATACGGTGATCTCCGTGCGAGAGTTCTTACCGAAGTCAGGGCTATCTTTCGGCATCTCGTTCGCTTAACATTTTCACTGTTGTCAGAACACTGTGGACAATGGAGCCGCGCTCTCACTCTGACTCTTGCACACAAATACTCGAGAGTACCTAAAAACACGAGGAGCGTTTGTGACTGATAAGAACCTAGAGGGAGTTGATGGTGTACTGGCACCTGTCAACTGTCCGGCGCCACTGCCCATGTGGTGGTGGTGCGAGATGCGAAACAGATTATTGGTGCCGGTTGGTTATGAAGATATGACTTGAAGAGAACGAGGGAAATATCTTTCACAAAACCTTGAGGTCGGGATCTGGAAGTAAGATTAGAAAGTGAATATTGCAGTTTCACGATCAACTTCCACTCGAAGTCGGCCGACTTCTCCGGCAACGATGTGCCCCTTCACATCTCCGTCCGCTTTGACGAGGGAAAGGTAAGGGAGGGGAGGGGATGGTGTAGGGGCATAGGAGATGCATCGAGAGAGGAATCGAATCATCGAGTGCAGCCTAGACTCTAGTCTTGCAGATCGTCATGAACTCGTTCCACAACGGAGAATGGGGCAAGGAAGAGCGCAAGTCGAACCCCCTCAAGAAGGGCGACTCCTTCGACATCCGCATTCGCGCTCACGATGACCGATTCCAGGTGGGAAACCTGATAAATAATGAACCAGATGAACGAGATAAGAGAGTTGTGGCAGAAGCTCATGGTCACCAATATTTGTCCCATATCAGTGAGTTGCCAAGAGTCGCGTTATTGCAGATCGTGATCGACCAGAAGGAGTTCAAGGACTACGAGCACCGTCTCCCCCTCACCTCCATCACCCACATCTCCATCGACGGAGACCTCTACCTCAACCACGTCCACTGGGGAGGAAAGTACTACGTAAGCCGAGCTGAGTCTATGCTGTACTAGAAGCTGAAATCAAAATAGTCGATGCTCCAGTAAGCAGATGATGTCTAATGGGAGGACTATTCCGAGTGATGAACACGATCGTGCGCGTGCGTACTGCAATCGGATTAGAGGGGGAAGGGGGGGGGAACATGCGTAGGAGGCGACTCGTGCACTCGGTCGAATGGCGCCTCTTGCACAAACACTGCGTCTTTGTTGATATCCAGCAGAAGGTTCGATATCACAAGGGAACGTCTTGAACACCGCCAAACACTCCACGGGACGACGTGTTTTGCTTGTGTTTAGCCTATGTTTTGGTGTAATACAAACGGTGGCAAGAGTACGCGAGTAGAGAGAAGTGGGGAGAAGAGGGGTACGCTGTTTACGAACCTATGAGTCAACTGGGGACGAATAGGGGGGGGGAGATATCTTGTGACTTTGACGTCGATTGGAACCGACTGAGAACTGTGAACGCGGTCTATTTGAGGAAACATGAGGGTAGACATTGAGACAAGAGAGGGGGGAATGTGCACTTGACATGTATGCATCTATAGTCTAGGTTGATCGTTTCGGTGATTCTGATGCTGCAATAGGTGAAGTTGACATGAGGGGTACGGCTTGTATGCTAATGTAAACATGTAAGCCAGTATCTCAGAGAGGAGAGATAATAGATGAAGCGAATTCTACTACAATAATCATTCCGTTGCAGCCGGTTCCCTACGAGACTGGAATCGCTAACGGATTCCCCGTTGGAAAGTCGCTTCTGATCTACGGAGCTGTCGAGAAGAAGGGAAAGAGGTGGGCTATGCATTCCAAGCATTCCCACTACTAGTTGCTTATCTTAACTGACTCTTCCCATAGGAATATATTTAAAATGAACTCTATGAGATACCGTTCAGATTCAACGTCAACCTTCTGAGGAAGAACGGAGACATCGCTCTCCACTTCAACCCGCGTCTCGACGAGAAGGTGACGGTTATGCTGTCATAAATAGTTTACTTTAGGACAGTTAGATAAACAATTAATTCATGCACATACATAGGCGACAATAATTACCTAATAACTGTTTACTTGTCTTTTCCAGGCCGTGGTCCGCAACAACCTGGAGAACAACGAGTGGGGCAATGAGGAGCGAGAGGGCAAGATTCCCTTCGAGAAGGGACTCGGATTCGATCTGCAGATCGTCAACGAGGCCTACGCCTTCCAGGTAGACTGGCTACCTTTTTCTTTCCAAGAATACCTACATAAGCTACTACAGTCCTTTGATAAAGTGTAGACGAAAGTTACTTGTTCTTACTTCCTTCCATGTTCACTTGTATTATTAGGAATGGCATTCGTCCCAGCTAACAATCTCCCTTGCAGATCTACGTGAACGGCGAGCGCTTCGCCACCTTCGCCCACCGTACCGACCCCAATGACATCTCGGGACTCCAAATCCAGGGAGACATCGAACTGACCGGAATCCAGATCCAGTAAACATCCCGAGACTGACCCCCCTACCATTCCCAGACCCTGGGAACGACACTACAATGCCTGCCCCCGCTACCTATTCCCGTATCCTGTCTAATGACCCTATCCTAATACTTTCATTTGAGGGCCGCTACCCGTAAATTGGTTGTCGCTAGTTATCACATTTATTATAAACATTTTTTTTGCGTAGAGCTTATCTGGCCCCAATGCTAAGGTGGATTATATTATCCAATTGGTTAATGTTGATAAATGTTGTAAGAGATGCTGGGGACTGTGCAGGAGGGGGATGATAACGTAGACAAACACACACACTCTATTTCGATGAGCGTGATCAGTGATTGGGAAAGTACGAATGTTGGGGAGTAAAGGTAAAGGAGAGACATGAGGGACGAGTAATTACATACAATAGACAGTTCAGTTTTATGGCGTTGCATTGCTTGAATTAGAAAATTGGCCACATTGCGAAAGGGCAAGAGAAGAGAAGTTGAGAAATGTGGAAAACACTTGAAAAATACTTTATATTATTTAGCGATTGTTTGCTCTGTGTGCAAGAAAAGTAAGTGCAACAGTTCCAGTTATTATTTTTCATATGTAATTTATTTTTTCACATGTAATTTATGTACCCGCTGTCTCCGCATTTTCGCTGCCACGGATTCCGTAATTGATGGAAACCATGTTGTGGATAATAATGCAGGACTACGGATAGTGCATACTTATAGGATAGATAGATAATCACACGGTAGTTGTAGCAAGTTAGGTTGCGTAGCAATGATCTCCTAACGTTACTTGGCTTCGCACACTTTGATTTCTGGACTGAGAATGCAAAGAACCGAGAAACCATCTGTGCGCACACTGAAGGATTTCAAAAGGAAATGTACGATACGAAGGGTCAGAATAACTGTAACATTGTCTATGTGGAGTAACAATTATAAGAACTCAATATCTGTCTACATATATCTAGCAGAATTATAATCGGCATCTTCAAAAATTACAAATTCATAGATATTGTTGACGAAAAAGTTCCGTCAGTAAAGTTATTCCTACTTTGTCTGCGCTCTCTTCATACCGCTTCGCTCTCTGTCGACTGACGGAACTTTTTCCTCAACCATAACTCACATCATGAGAGTGGTAAAAAGCGGAACGACGAAGGCGTTTCGTAAGTAAACTCATTCATACTTTGTTTGGACTCGCTTCATATCGTTCCGCTCTGTCATCGAAAATAGCAATGAGGCAACAGACGGAATATTTTCCTCAGCCATATAATCTGAACTACAGATTTTTGCTTTTAGCAGATTCCAAAAAAAATTGTGAGACCCCTAAAAATAATATAATGGGGCTTGCTATCCAAATGTGAAAGCAAAGGGAAGGAAAACATCATTTGGCTTCTTCAGCGTACAGCGAAATATGTCTGATAAGCGACGATTACCGTCAACTGAGCAAATACCGGGACAGATTAGGAATATTTAGAATATACCGAATGTACCGGATATTTTGCATATTCCGACTCGAATTCGGTATATTCCAAATGCGCGGTATCACGAGTCGGTTTTTCCGTTCTATCTTGGCTAAAAGTGGTCGTAGAGAGTTCTGAGTGGTCTTTTTCGAATGCCCTTGATTAGATCTATCTAGTTCTCACGTTTGATGCAGATCGGAGTATTTTGAAAATTCGTGTTTTTTCGACCTCGAAGAACAGGAGGAAATGAGATGCGCAAATGATCAAAAGAGCGCTAGAGTAGCATCTCGCTCTGTTTAGAGAGCACTTATTAGCAAAATCTTGCAATTGTCAAAAGAAAATAGACAGGGTCGAACCCGGCGCTTTCGGCCTCCCGGGGTCACGCCTTGCCACTGCGCCACACATGTTACCGGGTGGCCTCGATCGCAAGCATAATGAGCAATTAGTCGTAATAGGCCTGCTGCATCGCTTCTCGTCGGAGTGACGGAATTGCTACACATTTTCACTTTGTGTCAACAGTTAGGTCATTACTGACATGAAACCATGGTCACAATTATGTGTTTCAGATGCACTGTTTCTCTCGGTATATGACTCTACCCAATTCAACTCATTTATGCATTTCGATTTCATCGAATATTTTTCGATAGTCGTTATCTGATTGCTCATTGCCTATTCGTGTCTCTTTCTTTATTATGTACGTGTTTGCAAAATGCTCTCTTACTCGTCATGTTTTGTCGTTGTCATGATCATGTTCGTATGCTTACACATCCTTCATCAATCGTTTATTTTCAAATGAGAATTGTGTGATGACTTCCTGATCAATCAAGCAATGATTGACCACAAACAAAACAGGAAAATAAATGAGCCAGTCAAAAATAAGAGAGAGAATATTCGCTAATAGCGGCAGACAAATCATAAGGTTACGGTAGCCTAGAAATTTGAACGAGGATTACGGTAATCGCGCTAGTGATGTGTATTGACTTCTCACCTTTCACTTCCTTCCAATCTCTGCATCAGCTCACATCATGCATTTCATCCTCTGCATCGTTCTCTCTAATTTTCCTTCTTTTTTTTCTTTCCTTGAATCCTTCGTTGATATCTCTCTCTCTTTCTCTCTTCCCCTCATGTTCATCTCTCTCACTCCTTCTCTCTTTTCCCCCTACCCTATTATCACTCCTTTTTTCTATTTTCCCCTCTCTTCTCTCCCCCTCATGCTTTCCTTTCTTACCCGTTTCCTTTTCTTTCTGTTCTTTATCACTGTCTGTTAGGGTTTGAAAACCAAGCCTTTTAATCGCATTCTGAGACCGAGAGAGTGATGAGAAGGATGGAAGAATGAAGAGAGTCTGACGGTAAATACGCAAATTGCGCTTGGTTCTCAAACCCTACTGTCTGTTCACCCTTATCTCTCCTCTCTCCCCTCCCCTTCACGTTCCTCTCTTATTCCATCACCGTTCTCACATTCCCCTTCCCCTCAAATCCTCCTCTCTATCAAATAAAATCTCTATTAAATATTCCCATACCATGCGATGCACCCCGGCAAACTTTTTAGCATGGAAACAACAACAACAAAAAAGAATAAATAAAAAGAGACGAAAGTGAAGACGATCCGAAGGAGACGGGGCCTCAGGCGACGAAGGATTCCACTCTGAACGAACGGAATTAATATGACTTTTTTTTCCTTATTATAAATCCCATAGTTATATGTAGTGCTAAATAATGATAGGAATTAGAAGGATCCGTATGGAAATCAATGAAGCGATACTCACCGGCTCACCGGCTGCGTAAAGATAGCATAGATAACGAAAGTCCTCAGGGCGCAATCATCTCAATGGCTGGAATCATAATAAAGTGGAGGAATGTGGACCTGGATATAGAAATTGATATTAGTCAAAGTGCCTTCTCACCTTGCGATACCCTTACCCTCTCCATTCGAAAAGGTTAAAAAATACATCAAAAGCGTATACAATAAAGACAATCCTGAATAATCCTGAATAAAGACAACTTTTAGTGAAACGAAGGGAGGCATAATATCGATTTAAATAATCTTACTAGCCTAGAAGTAGGAAAAAAAGGAAAACTGAACCTTAAAGACTGGTATCGAGAGCTGATAAAAGAGGCATAGAACTGCCGACCGCCTCCTAACGCAAAACACCACAGAATGAGAGAGAGAGAGAGACGATCCTGAAAACGGACATGCAAAGTGAACGAGAATTGGATTGAGCTATGTTAATGAGCAACATACACCAAAACAAAAGGTAGATCTTCGTTTGCCTACCCATACCACGAGTAAACTCCTTATGAAGTCACAGTTTCTAAATCACAGTTTTATACTTCCATCCAGGTGCGTCGCCCGGATTCATAAAGCATCGGCTGAATCGAAAATTCACCTTTCGCATTGGAACGACTTCGCAAAATAAGATGTAATGAAGGCAATTGACGAAGGCGACCGTCCACTCAAATGAAATATGGGTGAATGTATGATTCCCATCTTGCATCCAAACATGCAGGGTGAGATCATCGCATGATGAGATCGAGATTATGGGAAGTATGGGAGAATGAAGGGGGCCAGTCGAGAAATACGCAAATCGTGATTGGTTTTCATTTCGTAGGGACAAGAAGAAGTTTTCATTTGCTCGCCGCCTTTCTATCTATTCCCCCTCCTCTCTTCTCTGGTAATTTCAACCAACTTGGTGCCAAGAGGGAGTAAAGCAAAAGTGAAGGATGAAATAATACCAGCTTGGTTCCATGCGCCCTAAACTCGCCAACCTGGTACCAGATGCTTCAGTTTGTGATACTTGGTGTGGCCGTGCACCAACCCCATACTTGTATTTCCAACTTGGTGACAGAAGGGGTAAAAGTGTGATTTGATGCATTTCACCTATTTCTCATTCATTTCCTAACTTCACAGTGTATGATGTTTGTAGTTTCCCTATCGTAGTGTTACTGTGTTATCTGATTGAGGTACTATCAGATGAGCCAGAGCGGATTACTCCTCGTGAACTGACACTTCTCACTGGATAACTGGAGAAATCGCACAGTTGGATGGTATCCGAGGTTTGAGAGCTATGAATATAACCAACAGGGATTAGAAGGGCAATAGGGGGGGGGGGTTTATCATCAGCTCTTCGTTTTACCATTTATATCTCAAATATAAATAACCTTTGTAAATAATTTTACCATTTTTTCATTTATAGTCACTTCGTCGGAAAAGTGCTGCCTCGAACACAAGTAGGCCCCCATGCAATCTACCTCGCGGATGGTTTCACGAAGGGGACAAGCTGTCTTCTCTTCATCTCGATATCTAACAGGTACGAGTCTCAGTCGTATTCATATATGTATGAAAAAGCATCACTTCATTTAGCTCGTCTTGAAAAATATGAAATTTTAGAATATTACAAGACTTATGCACAACCTAATATATTCCACTTTGATTATTTATCTTTCATTTAGAGACTCCGAGCAACATCGTCAAGGAATCGGAGTTTGAAGATGAAGATGCTTAAAGACGATGATCTACTTTCAAACTGACGAACGGAGCATACGCACCTTTTGGTTACTGTATTTCAAGGCCCCAAGGACAACAATTATTTCTTTTTAGAAAAATGGGCTACGGTAGCGTTTGGTTACCGTAGGACTCTCGCGAACTGATATTGCCGCGCTTACAACTGATTATAATCGATTGAAAGTATTGCACAGTAAAATTACTTTCGCAAAAAAAGCTAAACAATCTTATTCAGCAACACAGAAAATTTGAAGCTCCGATAGAAAGTTACCATACCTTAACGCATTTCCCCTCTGCTCCCGAGTTGGAAGTCGTGGCGCACTCGACGTGAAGGGGAAGTGTGTAGTTGCATACGACATTACGAATCTGCAATGCCACTAATGCAATGCAATCTTGCAATGCAATGCAAGACATGCAATGCAATCTTGAACTCTTATATAGTAGAGAAAAAGAAAATATATAATCGTTCCATTTGTAATGCGGATTCCGGTGTTTTTCAAACCGATTGGATCAACTTCTACTTTGTATTAATAAGCAAAACTCTCTGAGATACCGAATTCAAACACAGGGGGGCGGTAACAGAAGATCTGTTCAACGGTCAAGATACAGTAGGGTTACTGTATCTTGACCGTTGAATATATCTTCCGTACGAACTTCGCCGTGCCCACGTAACCGATGGTTCCCCACATTAGATCTGACAATACGGAAAAAAGTGTCCTTTGACGGGCCCGCATCCGCATCCGGCCGTGCAGGCGTGTCCGATTACGGTTACGTTATTACGGAAGGATTACGGTAGATTACGGTAGAGGATACTAATCAGATCACAATCCACAGTAACCTTACAACTACTTATGGACCTAATAATCTAATAGGTAACCTGAAATAATCCCACCTACAGTAACCCTCCACTACCGTACTTCGCTCCCTCTTCGGCGCAATCCGCATGTTTCATTAGTACCTCCCAGACCGCATCGACTTGCGAGACAAACGAGGGATTCGGAGGGGAAATGGAGGTCTCGGAGGGGAAATGGAGGTCTCGCAGGCAACCACCTGATGTTCCCTTCTCAATCCACTTATTCAGTGGCTTCAGATTTCCAAAATATAACTGCATATGTTATTATAGTAAAAGTCCCTTATTGAAACCATTGACAATGCCAGTGATTCAGCTAACCAAAGTAATCAATACCACCTCCTTGAGTGCATGTACATAGTAGCATGTACTGTCTCTTGGGCTGCGAGGTAACTTGATCGAGGAGGAAGGGAAGGTACACGCTGAGATTGCCCACGGCAAGACAACCCAGGTCAAGCGAAGCGGCCGATTTGATGTCTTAGTTGGCTGAGTTGAAGGCACACACGATCATCTCCTCTGGCCTGCAATTAGGGAATGAGCTTAACTCCGTTTGCTCAATTATACAGTAATAAGCAATATTTAGGTTAGTTAGTACCTCAAAATTATGAACAACAGGATTTTTCCAATATGTAAAATCATAAAACCAAAATTGCCTACTTCAGAGCGGCGTTGTTCTTGTAGATATTCGGGCATCGTCTTCCCAGTTCTCCGAGCGTCAACAGAGCGAAGATCTTCGTCGTCTCTGACGTCTTCTTATCTCCCAGTTGCTCCTTCAGCTTCTCTACCAATTTCGGGGACTGAAAACCAATTCATCGATTGTTAGAAAAGACCTAATGTCTTACTATTACATAGCACAATGAGTATCCTCCCCAGGAGATAAATACTCGTATTTGAAATTTATTTTGCGGAAGGGGTAATTTTCTATCGGCGGTAAGATGAGCAGGTAAATCGAGAATTTAGAACAGCGTTAGGGGTAATTTTGAGGTTCGGTATGGGTCCTTTTATAGCAAAAGATGGTTTGCGGGCGGGAGGGGTCTCATGCGAAAAATATAATTAAAATACAGTATTTTCCCCCTGATCCCCACATAAGCTACAGTACCCCACAACTACCGTAACCCTCTCACATTGTCCTTGTTCGTGTCGACGGCAGCTACAGTAGCCACGAGGGAAGCGATCGAATGGAGGGCCTGGCGGAGAGGGAGAGGTGTTCTGTAGACGGGGGAGGAGAGGAGGTCGAGCAGGGCCTGAGGGGGTGATTGGGGGAATAGGGGATTAGGGGGGGGGGGGCGTGGAAGGGAACACGGATCG
>LS885386.1:257640-267913 GCA_900490955.1 Micoletzkya japonica | reverse complement strand
CGCATCCAACCGTGCAGGCGGACCGCGGCGGCGCCGCCCACCCCTAAACAATTCGCTTAATACATGATACTTACATTAGACAGACCACGCGAAGAATAAGTGAGCAAAACACGGACAGTTTACGAGAGCAAAATTGTTGGTCGGTCGCTACTCGCCTATATCAATCATTTGTTTGGAAAATTACCAAAAATGCATCTCAAAGCATCCCTTCACCTACGAAATACTAGTAATGGCCACTAGAGCATAGAAAAAATGAAAACATGACAAAAGGACGCGATATCCTAGGTTCAGGCTGCCCTGAACAGCCAATTTTCGGCAGAGCATAACTCGAGCAAAAATTCGAAAATCAACAAAACCCAACGTACGTCGCTCCATTTAGGTCTATTCTATAATAATAACAGCACAAAAGGTGGATAAATAATGAAACAGCCAAAAATAAGCAAGGTTTCTAAAGGTGCCCAAAAATCACTAAAATCAGCATAACTTCCCTTAAACTCAAAATTTCCAAAATCCCCAACGTACGTCTTAATATTTCGACCAGTTCGAACTAATAAACAACAAAACAGCCCATAATTCCCGCGCATCTCCAAAAATAAGCTACTTTCTCAAAATAGCCGAACATAAATCGTGCTAACGCGCGAGCGCAGGCCTAAATGGCTAAGCTGTACACATTAAGATGTTCATACACGACAGTTCTATCATTTAAAAGCATCAAACAGCGGAACAAAATCCCAAAATCATGCAAAAACCGAAAAAAATGAGGATGCTCGGCAAAATCGCCGCAAGTCGGTGCGGCACACCACGGCGACGTTCTCTAAACCTCACCACTGCCGCACTCGCCTTGGTGTCGAATCACTGTGCGTTGTTATTCGCGTCTTATATGCAAATCACGGAGATAGTCTGGAGGAAAGTCGAGCAAATTAGAAAGTGTAAATATCCTCACCTGTTTGGGGCGGGATAGTACTGCTTCGGTATAGTATCACAGGATTGATCATGACGATAAAAAAGACATCGAGGAGAAGAACGAGAGGATGCGATCGATATGCCGGGGCAACTCTGGTAATTTCCGCCAGTCTGTTTCCAGACGGGCGCACAGTAAAAGTGAACCCAACTATATTTCCAATATGTTTCCAAACGGTCGAAATATCCCAGACTGGTTCCAGACATCAGTTTGCGATAGTTCAGGCCTGGTGTGCCCCGTGGTGTGCCTACCGTAACGCAAAAACCAGACTGTTCCCAGATGAGAAAATGGCGGGAAGTTGCCGTTTTCATTTTTCATCTTTTGCTTTGTTTAGTTACTTATTGTATTTTAGATTGTAGCTTTTGATCTGCTAAGTATTTATAAACATTCGTGCAAGTGTTAGTGTATATTTGCCAGTTCGGGCGTTGTTCGCTAACTTCTCATGCAAAAGGTCTTCCGACTGTTTGAATTTTTCGTAAGGAACTTATGTATTCCCATATACCTTAGCTCATGATCAGTTATTTCAGCCACGTAAACGATTTCGCGATGGAAGATCTCGTCGACTCGGAGACACACTCAACTCCTTTGTCTACTGCATGACGGTATGTATCTTGCTCTTGCACTTTTTCATCATTTACATAATTTCTGTTTGTTTTAACCAGGATTTATTTTACATATAAATTGCAGGCTAATCGAGCGCCGGGAAGGGATTTGCTATGAGGAGATCTGGAGATGCACTCGCACTCAACTTCTCTGCCTTCTACGACGTGGTATGCGAGTTATGCTGTTTTGGATTGCTTATTGCCAGTGATTTTTTTACTTTAGTTCTGCTTAAAAATAGAACACTTACTGTATACGGTAGCGTGAGTATACGGTATACGGTAGCGTGTAAGGTATACGGTAAGGTATAGTATACGGTATAGTATAAGGTATAGTATACGGTATACGGTAGCGTATAAGTATACGGTAGCGTGATTTAACTACCGTATACCTTTCAAAGAAAATTATAGATGGTATCGTGGAGTATAGTTGAAGCCTTGTGATTGCTGTTTATTTTCAGGTCAAGCAAGCAGAATCGGGCAAAACGGACGTAAACGTTTCCTTTTTGCCAGCCTTCGGCACTCACTATTTCGTGTACAATTGGAGATGGATCAAGGTGAAAGCATGTTTTTTCACACTCAAATAGTATGCGTTTTTTCCTCATTGTCATTGTGCATATTTGCCTTTTTGCTTCCATTTTGCCAAGACTATCTACCTGGTTGTCAGTGTGAACGGAACCGGGAGGACCAAGTGGTGGACAACACGGACGGGTACCGAGTGGCCCTGGAGACCGTAACCCTCACCACTCTCGGCATTGACTCGCGCTTCTTCCGCAATATGGTACAGTACGCGACGGACGAGGCCCAGTCCAAGGTAGGTTCGCTTTGGCAGCACTGTTTCCATGGCTGCCCGTACTGTATATTTATGACAAAACGAGGGGCCTACCACCCGACCGTCGGGTCCGTGCTCATGTATGATTCCATTCGGGTCTTTTTGATGGTTATGTTTCATTATCAATTGATAATGGACCTGTCCTTTGAGGGCTGAAGCATAGCGAAATGGACTTGCGTAGTCATTAGGGTTGGCAAACCGGATTCTGTTCCTGGGGTAGCTTTCACCATGCATACAAGAATGAAAGGTATAACAAGTGCTCTATCGAGAAACATAACTCTGAAAAAGGGCCAAAAACGACCCGGTTTGCCAAACCTCATAGATGGGCAGGGTTTGCTAGTAAATTACTGCAGTGGCCTTCCCATACATAACGATCGAAAAATGCAGTAAGGATATTCTTCTGCAGCAGTCTACCCAGTACTTGCAAATATTTTGCAGTAAGCTACCCAACTACGGTACCTGCAACCGTGCCCATCTATGCCAAACCTAGTGATAGTAGTGCTGCAGGCGGAGACGGGACTGGCCATCTACAACGCCGTGGGTCCCGACTGGCGCAAGATGGGCGTGGGTCCTAAGAGACCACTCGAGTCGGTCATTCTGAGGGACGGACTGGCCGAGAGCATCGTGGCCGACCTGCACCAGTTCCTGATGAGCAAGCAGTGGTGGGTGGACTAACGCATGCAGTTTACGTGCTCTCCATCTCTCTTTCTCCCCATGCTTCTCCATTCTTCGTCCAAATATAGTAAAATCAGTTATCCGCTAGTAGCACGATAGTGGAGGGTGGCCGGGAGAATTGCGTGCAGACCAGGCAGTACAATGGTTATTTTAAAGATATAGACGGAAGAGTGAGTAGAGTTGGTCTACAGGGAGTTTCTTCTTTTCTTCGACTGTCGTGAACGTTCCGAACTTGTCGTCGCAGAAGTCCCTTGTCAGTAAAGGATGGGAGGTTTGCGCGCGCTGCGAGGAAACGCGAAAGGCGGAGACTTGACAGAGAAAAACAAGGAGAGAGAGAGAACGAGAGTATGTTCTGGTGACCTCCTATCATGAATACTCAAAGGGTGAATGGCGAAAGACCGAGAGAGCAAGAGGGGGCAGACGCATCGAAATATTTAACGTATTAAATATTTAACAATATTCAACATTTAGGAGGGGCATTTCGCAACGCTCTACGGAAACGTATAAAAGCCGACGAAATCTTCATTCGAGGCTTCACTTCACACCTTCGGCACGGTTGCATGTACCGTGGTCGGGGATGGCGGGCGGTAAGGGCACGGAGTCGTGTGTCCAAATACGCTTCACCCCGCCTTCATCTTGAGGCATCTTGAGGCTCTTATAGTACTTTTTACTATTTTACTATTTACTATAACTATAAGCTATTTTTTAAAATAAAAGTATCGCAAAATCAATCCAGCAGAATTGATTTTCCATCCAGCGGGACAGACTCCCGAACAGGGGAGAGAGGGGGCTCCCGAACAGGGGAGAGAGGGGGCTCCCGAACAGGGGAGAGAGGGGGCTCCCGAACAGGGGAGAGAGGGGGCTCCCGAACAGGGAGCGGGGTACCCCCCGCAGGGAGGATTCGGTTCAGCCCGGAGTCGAACCCGCGGGGTCCGGGGTGGAATGACTGCAGTCATACCACTACACCAAGCTACACCTATCCTCCCTTCCTCAATTTGTCCATATCAGTTAACTCATTCCATTTGCCACAGCAAGCAATGGGTGGTCGGTATCACTTCATAGCGGAAAACGGCTGTAAGTTTGTTCAAAATCGACCAAAAAGGTTACGGTTTTTTGTAATCAATTGCTTTCAAT
This sequence comes from Micoletzkya japonica, assembly GCA_900490955.1. Classification (NCBI taxonomy): domain Eukaryota; kingdom Metazoa; phylum Nematoda; class Chromadorea; order Rhabditida; family Diplogasteridae; genus Micoletzkya; species Micoletzkya japonica. The sequence goes on along the minus strand of LS885386.1, from coordinate 263,712 downwards.
CAGGCGCCTTTTACTGAGTGCCTTACTAAGATTCTTATGAGAGATCTCGGAAGGATTTTTTTCTGTTAAAGGGCCACTCCACTCAACATCTACCACGTCATAGATGGGCACGGTTGCATGTACCGTGGTTGGGCAGCTTACTGCAAAACTTTTCCAATTATTGGGTAGGCTGCTGCACAAGCATATTCTGAGTAGGTCGCTCGTCTCTCAACCAAGAGTCATCCCACGCAATTCCAGCCAAGGATCAGAAAGAAGAATCCTCCCCTCTGAAGACTTGGCGTACGAGGGGAGTACGCGCCAATCCAGGATCAAGAGGCAACTCAAGATTCATCGTCACCTCGGACTGAGCGGGTTTCTGAAGAAGATTTGAAGTCGCTGACCGCTCCTATCTATATCAAAGCCCCCTCCTTTGGACCCAAATCCACTGATAGTCCAGATAAAGCTGTAAGACTGGAAACCGGTGCACGCACTAGTCTTTCCAATTTCCCTCCCATCTCTACTAAATATAATACATTCACAGAAGGCCAAGAAGAGAGCAAACCGGAACAAACCAGCATCTAGCCCACCTCAGGGAAGGCAGAATGAGAAGGAAAATGCAAGAAAACAGTGCACCGCTCAGACGAAATAGTGAAGAAGAATGATGAGAGTCAGGCTGCGTGATCATGCATATTTTTACTTTAACACCCATTCTGCCTGTATTCATACCAATCTATAGTTCGACTCTCTTCATTCTTCCTTGCTACACCGCGCACTTTTGGCCATTTTCATCAATAATGAATAATTAGGAACGGGTCAGGGAACAGAAATCGTCACAACAGCCATCAATCGTTTATCGAGTCTCAGCAATTATTCGAGTTCTCTTCTCGTTCGTTCGCCTCAAACGAGTCCCATCTTCTTCCATTGGGAACACACGTCGAGGCACGAGGTCATCCGAAAGTTCAGTGTCATAAGGGACAAGGATCCGTGCACGAGTGGCACCTCAACACTTTCATTACAGTCTTGGATTGCAAATTTTCCCTTACAACGCGCTAAAAAGGTACGTACAAAGTAAAGTAAGTACGTAAATAATGACTACTGTATTCGAGAAACATGATTTTGAAAATAGCCAAAGATTTATCAGGGAGGGGGGACTTACCATTTTTCCGTTTTCATTAGAAATTGCAGAAGAACCGTTCATGACGGGCGATAGTCCGTGACGTTTGGCAAGCTTCTGAGGAATGAAAATGTTGAGAGAGTCATTTCAATTATTAAATAAAATGAACGTAGAGAGGAGCCTCCAGCGTATTTCGCTAAGTTCAGCAGAGCTCCTGTCACAATTTCACGCTCCGTTAGCGTAAAGACCTGCACAGTTCTCTCAACGTTCATTTTCCTGGAGCCTTCTCTTGCCTTGGTTTGCGGTGATGACGAGATAAGGACTAGACGATAGATCGGTCCGACCTGAACAACTTCTTCTTGAATTTTATTGATCTCATGTCTCCGCTCTCTAGTTGTATAGTGTATTAAAAAGATCCGTCATTTTGGAACGAAAGAAACTGACGGATCGGTTTATTCCACTATGCTCTGTTACCCAAGAAATGAGAGAATGCGGTGTTCAGCACACCGTCTTCTCATTCGTAATGACATTCTACCGACTCGACTGTAACACGAACCTTCTCCAACCGCTTCCAATCAAGGCCATAACCAAATAGAACTTCTCCTAGTCCTGTTCCTCCAACTTCTTTTCTCACATACAACATATCGCATTTGATGTACGCCTTAATTATCATTTAACAGAGATGGCGAAATTGACACCGTAACGAAGCATTCGCTATAGCTATGTATCTAAATCATGTGTGTCTGTGCTAAATAGATACCTCTTCATTAGGGAAGATGTTCCAGAACATATTCTCCAGACATTGTTCCGGTCGCCCTGTAATAGAACATACTTTATTATTGGAGGGAAATGAACTTTGAGAAAGCTGTTTAGCTCTAAATAAAAACTATTGTCCTGTTCGAGTCTTCGCTAGAGTCCGACGAATGATGATCGTTATCACCGAGGCGGGCGAGTAACCCTTTTTTTTGAGGTAAGAAATGCGAAGGCAATGAATGTACTTTGTTGTTGAACCGATCATCGATCATTCGTCGGACTCTAACCTTTGCTGGCATTTATTCAGGGAAGCACCCTCAAAGTTCACGCTTCCTCTAGCAATAAATATTCATCTAGTTGCCTAGCCCACGAACTTACAAACAGCTTTCTCGGTCTCATTTAGTCTTGGCATCTTCACGAATCGCGAATTCTTATCCTCATCGCGGAAAGTTGCGTACCCGCTACGAAACGCAACAAGCTTGCCTGTTTTCTGAAAACGTTTGATGAACGAGCTCCAATTCTACAATTTTGTTCTTCGATGCTCGAGCTTCGAACAATGTTCCTTTTCGAATTGCAACTAGTACTATAGTTCTTAGTCTGAGCTTCGGACTCTGAAGATTCAGACAACAATTTGAGCTGACGATATTACAATCTATAAGCTCAATATTCTACAGTAATCGCGTTGCGCTCATTTAGTGCGCATTTCACAGATAGCCGAACCTTTTCCAGCACGATGATGGGAAGGTGCGAGGATTCGGCACAAGAAATGCTTCTTTGCAGACGGTATTTGAAGAGCGATTCAACTGAGTCAGGAGACACCCTTAGTGACTGAAACCGTGCAGTTTAATGAGTATTTTCAGATAAAACAGTCAAGACTGCTTTAAATAAAGATAATATAATATTCTCGTACCATGCACAGCGGTGAATCCGTTATGTAATCTCTTACAATGTCCATCAACGCGGGAACATCCGATTGGCTCGTCTGAGACATAGAACCTTCAGAGTGGAATTAAGCACCAATTTCTCTTCATTCTCTCCTTAAGAGCCAAGCCATTATGCATTCACACGTTTCGTCGTTCAAAAGGTTCCGCTGCGATCTACCGCCACAGGAAACGTAACCATGAGAGAAAATTCACCAATTTAAAAACTTAAGCTCCTCCCCATCAGTCCAAAGAGCTGCCAAAATGGTGCAGTTTCATTCAGCTGTAGTGGAGTAACTTTAAAATTAGTTGCCAATTCACTATTAGACACTTCCCTTTTCTGTCGGAATGCTGTGTTTCATATTGCGCATCCTATAACATATACAGATATGCCTATCTAGAGCTCGCCAAATGACAGATCACGTGATAATGAACGATCATGATCCAGCCTCATACCACTCGTGGTCTATCTACATGCCCTTGATCTAATATACTGTAAAACTGTAAAAAGATACTGTAAAAACTTTAAAAACTGTAAAAACTGTAAAAAGTAACTGTAAACTGTAAAAAGTAACTGGTAACTGATACTGTAACTGATAACTGATTCAGTAACTGATACTGTAAAAAGCGCGTTGCACTTTGCACCTTCAAGAGAGAGTGAATGAAATCGCATAAGATTTGGTAATTACCCGATCAGGATGTTAGGTCTACTGAATGGCGTAACGAGCGAATATGACCAGAAACACGTGGTCCGGCTCCTTTTTTTATAAAAAAAAAATTCTGAAGGAGGCTGGTCAGTCTCGAATGATTTCTCTAGCGACTTAGGATCACTTAGAATCGCGCAGGAAATCAAAGCTCAGTGGTGTCGTTTTCAAAGAAATGATTAAAATATGTGCTTACGCTCTACTTGATAATATATATCTACATTGATCCATCTCACCGTTCGAAATTCGTACTTCGTTGGAAGATCCTTGCACTGTACCGCGAGTTGCTTTGAGAGTTCCTTCTGGAAACGAGAACCTATCTATGTCAAACTAGAGCGTAGCTTGCCTGGCTACGAATGGTCGCGGCATTTCTCGTCGATTTGAGATTGGAGAGACGAAGGAGAGGAGCAACCGTACGGGACGAGAACATTGAATGGGAATGAGGGGGGAATGAAGGGGAATGGAGGCCTCCATGGAGGGGACGGATTTATTTTCGACTACATAGTGTGAGACCAATAGGTGCGCGATTAACGATATAATTTAATCATGATAATTGAAGATTTTATTCCAACTGCTTGTGTTTTATTCCGGGGTATTTTCGATCAGCATAGTGCGGATTCGGTGCAATGGAGTGCATAAATAATGTGGACAGGTAAGTGTCGTTCCTTTCCTTTCGCCTTTCAAAAGGCTATCTGCAAAGCGAAATATTATTGACGAAAACGTTCCGTCAGTAAACGCATTTCTACTTTGTCTGCACTCTCTTCATACCGCTTCGCTCTTTCGTCGGAAGTAGGAATGACAACGACTGACGGAACATTTTCGTCAGCCATACCGTGGGAAATTTCTATTCAGAAACCGCAGACTCTGAGGCTACGATCAGAGTTCTCACGGATTCGAGAAGGGAGTATAGATACATCATATCCACAGTGTTCTAAATGTTAAGCGAACGAGGCAAAATGCTTAGGATACAGTGTTTTCCGTGCGAGAGTTCCTACCGAAATCAGGGTTATTTTTCGACATCTCGTTTGCTTAACATTTTCACTGTTAGCAGAACGCTGTGTATCACATGCTACATATCTCGACAACTTTCGTGCAAAGCTTTCACTCTATTTTCACTGAGTTCAACGATATTGCAAAGGTAAAAGGACCATTTAGCGTTCAATCAAATAATGGATTACTCGGGACACTCTAGAGAGGAGGACCTGATTGCGGGGACTTCTCTTCTGATTGTGAGTACTTCTGTTTTTTTAGCACCCATGAACCCTGCCCAGGATAACACTTCGCAAAGATGGTTAGATTTCGTGAATATGTTCTATTTTTATATTAATTTATGAATATTTTATATTTATATATTTTGAGGTTGGCCTGGTCGGAGTCGCTTCCAATCTTTTCCTGCTCTCCACTCTCGTCTCCTCCTTCCCCCTTCACTCATTCCCCACAGCCTTTTCCCTTCTGTACTCATCTCGTGCCATCTCCAATATCATAACCCTCCTATGCTTCCTCTTTTACGCGGTTCCCGTCTGCTTTCTGTCGTGGGTTTTGATGATTTAACAATCTCTAAAAATCAATAATTCGTCGCGAAAACGGATAAATGATTAATGTGCTTTGCAGAAACGGTCCCCTAGGCCCTGATATCGTTGGTCTGAAGGTCGGACAGACGACAACGTTCTCCTACAAGAGTCTCATCTACGTTCAGTTGGCGATTGCCTTCAACCGACTCGTGGCTACGTTCTTTCCTCTTCGCTATGACGTCATTTGTGGAAAGACTGGAACGCTCGTAAGTGGACCTCACGCCAGTTATGGTTGACAAAATGTTCCATTAGTCATGTTTTTCCTACCTCCGACGAGAGTTCGAAGCGGTATGAAGTTAGTGCGGACGAAGTAGGAATGAGGTTACTGACGGAAAATTTTCCTCACTAAATTCAAGAACTTTTTAAATGGTACTTGAACGTTTTGCAGTCGTCGTGTGCGAAGCTTGTTTCTAAAAGTATTGCAGGTGATGCTGGTACTCATATGGACTGCCGCCCTTCTCCATACCATCCCCGAGTGGTTTCGTATGTTTCCGTGCATGCAAAGAAGTTTCCGCAACTTCCGAAAGCTCATTCCGAAAAAATTATTCCGAAAAAGAAACTTTCAGTGCACATTTCTTTAGTTCTGATATGCCTAGGTGAATGGAGTCAATTATTCGACGAGAGTCCCACAGTGATCCGACCAATGCAACAGGGGGCGCGGGGCGGGGTTCGAACCCCCGACCATCCGCTTGCAAAACGAACGCGCTATCCACTAGGACACAGCGCCAACTGGTTGCAGGAGTCAAGGAGCACATGTATAGTTATTGTATTTCTAATCGGAAAATGGTTTCGGAAGAGCGACGGAGCAACTTTGGCAGGGTATAACAATATCATTCCTGAGAAATTCGAACAAAACTCTCCGTAGCGCTTTAGACGACCAAGCATACTATCCATATCTAGAAGAAGATGATCATGGTATGTTTCATCTCTGAGAAATAAGGGTTCAAAAAGGCATCTTTTAATTTCATTTATTTGCTTTTTCTCCGAATAGGGTTAGAAATCGAAACAAAACTCTCCGTAGTGTTGTGGAA
>LS885386.1:113378-256708 GCA_900490955.1 Micoletzkya japonica | reverse complement strand
TTTCACTGATATTTTGCTTAGATCTTTTGAATATACGAAACTTTCCCTAATATTCAACAAATAAAGGCAAAAAACTGGAAGAAAAATGATAAACTGGTGCGCGAGCGCCAAAATTTCCTTTAGAGAGTAGGCCGTGGTGTGCCTGTGAGTGCACGGCGTGGGCGACGTTTTCGAAACGTCATAATGCCGCATTCCCTTTGGGGTCGAATCACTGTGAGTCCAGGCGAAATGTCAATGAGGCTACTGGTGAGAGATCAATAGTATCTTGATTTCAGCCGGTTGCGGCTACAAGTTCTGGTACACGACCCTCAGCTGGTACTTCCTGCCCACTTCCTGCTCCCATATCCTCGGCGGCCCTGTTCTCCTCGTTCCCACCTACTCGTCTACCATCCTCTGCTTCTCGCTCAATCTCATTGTCCTTGTTCGACTAACGTACCAGACAGTAGTGAGTACTATTAGTGGCTTTTTGCTGAATGCAATACTCAGAGGGGTACAGCCGGAGTAAGCAAGGACAGACACAGGAGAAATATACGATGCTTTACCCAGGTATCGTGAGTTTACTACCTACTCTGACTACTTCACGGTATGATAACTCCTCACCAACTCTTTAACTTACTTAGATATCTACTCTATCTCTAATGTCGGTCAATGCGATATCACATCACTTACTCTTTCTTGTGAGGACGATATGAAGAAAAAGAAACTTAGCTGTTCTTTCTGTGGGTTTTTAAAACAAGTATCTACAACAATTATGTTTTATTAGAGCATGCTCTGTCGAATCAGGAAATTTCGACATAGATAGATCTGAGAATTTGTAGGTGAGGCAGATTCTAAACACGTTTAGATCCATTCTCTCCATTCTTTTATGCGCCATTAGAGAACAAGTAGCTTCATCAAGTCCCTGATAAAATTCCCATGTACAGAAAAGCGCGAATTGCCTCCATTTCCTGATAACACTTTCCCCCTCCTAATTTCCCCCATCCCTTCCCTTTCCTACAGTATTCGTCTACTCCCTATTTCCCCGTCCGACTCCTGTTATTCTCCATTTGTACTTGTCGGCAATTGTCCGAATCTCGGTGTCTCGTTGTCATCGATTAGGAGAGAGAGGGAAGGGGAGGGGGAGGGTGCACACAAGGGAAGGGTTGGAAGGGAGTGGGGAGAGGGGGGAGGAGAGAGAGTAATAGAGAGAGAGTGAGAGGAGAGGGTTGGTCGCAGCATCCCTACTGGCGCTTTCACGCTCTCTCTCCCCTCACTAACTCTCTTCTTCTTCTTTCTTCTTGCTTCGTATATCTTCGTGTTCTGAATTTCATTTTCTGACACTCGTCCCGTCTTCCCCCTTCCCCTTATTTGTTTATTCAGTTGTTCGCGTCACTTCTCGAACCATCCAATAGCTCGATAACACCAACAGACTAGTCTCTGACTATATTCCTCCCCTCACAGCTTGACTCACTCCAACTTTTGCTACATTTAGCATACCTCTCAGAGAGTAGTCTCCATGATATCACTAGATAGAGAACAGTTCGTGTTCTCTCCATGTCATATTCTTTCATCATCTCTCCCCTTCCCTAATCGTGTACTATCCCCTCTCCTCCTTCACCCCCTCAAGTCTGGTCTCTTGTGTATACACACAGTTGCACTCACTTCTTGACTCATCTTTCGTCATGCTCGTGCAAGTTTTGCCCCAGTCTCACAACCATTACCGTTAGGCTGTGACTTTTCGAGTGAGAAGACGGAGGATCACTTTAGCCGTAGCTAAGAATCAGTAAATGGTGCTTACTAAGTTTTGTATATCATCACCCCTTTTCCCTTTCCTCTGTACAATCGTCGTCCCTATTCATCGTTGTTTATAGTCTCCTCCATTGATTTCCCCTTCTTCCCCCTGCTTCTGTTGGTTAGCCCAAACTTGGCTGACTCAGCCTCTCCCATTCACCTTCCGATTAATACTTCAAATTGCAGAAGAATGAAGGTCTTATGCCTGTTACTACTAGTCACCACTGTAAGAGCGAGTGATCTGTCCTTCTGTAAGGGAGAATGCGAGGAGAAGTTCGTTGGAAAGACCGCGGAGCTGGTGGGTATTTATAGTATACTTCGACAGACGTCATTTGCATAAACTATGACAAAGCCTGAAAAGTCCAAGAGTACTGTTTATTATTATTATCCATCTTTGATATGTATTTTAACGCCATATCATTATAATCGTGACAACGTATTGCGAGCAATTTGAATAGAATTCCTATTGCAGAGGTGTGTGTCAGACTGACCGTTGTAGATGTATGAGTAGTCTATATGAACTCACGGCAAACCATATTCTGTCTGTGATCTATTCCCCTCTTGCGATCGCTCTGGTATTTGCGGAATTTGGTGAGATACAAGCGTGAGATGATGAGTGAGCGAGTGAGGGAAGAAGGGGGTGAGAAGAGGGGAGAAGAGGGAAAAGAGAATCAGTGGAATGCCTCAGGGCACGAAGAGACCCTCTAGAGGGGGGATGAGTAATCTCTTCCTATTGAGTCACTCATGGGGAGGGCGACGAACAGATCGCGGGCTCATCTAACGAGTTATGTTGCAAACTTCAATTGCATATGCTCTCGGAAGATACTATTTTGATTTTGTAACCAATCAGCCATTTTCACTAGCGAACTGATCAAATTTTGTGGACAAAATTTCATTAGATGTTATTGGGCTTGCTCAATTCTACATATAGGCAACTGAGGCAATGACACTGTCTACCAAAGCACATATCTAACTATATCTAAAAAAAAGTTAGCTTTGCTCATGAACGCAAGCCGTGAACCACAGCGTCCCCTCGTCCTTTTCCTCTTTCCCTTCGTGTCCTTGTACCGATCTCCTATCTATGCCTATCTGGACGTTCCAAGGCCGTCCTTTTGTGTATATCATGTGCCTGCTTTCATCATGCGTCTTCTCAGAAAGAACGAAACGAATAAGGCCCTCAAGTGATAGATGAGGGGATTCGCCTGAGGCTATAAGCAGGGTGGATTTAGTGAGGGAATAAGACGGATGGGATCTGGAGGATACGGTGGACATGGCATTAGACATCACAGCCTGGCCTGTGACCGATTTACTGCAAAAAATGAAGATTGGAAGGGATGAATAACATCGCACGAGGGATTACTGTAGAGGGGACTTCCGTTTCGTGATAGGATAACCAGTGCGGTTTGATGAAGCGTGATGCAAACTATTGTCAGCAATACATCGCGAACTCTCTTATTTCGCAATAGCGTTCTTTTGTAGTGTGCGTAGACAGCTGTTTGTGATATGTTTGAGGAAAAAAATGTCTCATTCCTATTTGAGAAGCGGGCCAGACGAAGCACAAATGACTTTACTTTTCAATTATGTAGGCTAATTCTTAAAAATCTCGTAGCCGAGAGATCAAAGATCACTTGCAGACCGCGTGCGCGTCCGGATGCACGCGTCGCGGTCAGGCGGAGGACGGAATGCGGGGATTCGTCGCGTGCCACGACGCCTGTGCTTCTGCCCACAACGAGACCGATGGGGAGAGGGCAGCCTCGCCTGAGAGACAAGCTTGCGACTTCGCTTGTTCACTGCCTATGACTAAGGTCATCATGGTAAGCACTGTTTAGTAGATATCTTATGAGGGAACTAGATATAGTAACACAAATAGCAGATCTCAGCTATTATAGCGTATCTTTAATGTGTGGATAGAGTATGAGGGGTATCTCATTAATCATCTAAAATTGCAGATGAAGGTGGACTACGGTAGTGGAGACGCGCCTCCCAAGGTAGAGGTGACCAGGAAGGACGGGGGAGATCTTCTCACGAAGGGATTCGGACTCGGACCGGACTTTGATGTAAGCCGGGAAATAGGCAAACATTGTGGAATAGCCGGGATTACGGTAGGCTATGAACGGATGAGGAGCTTTCGTGTATGTGTGTATATTGCCTTTCATGCTTATTACCTTCGTCTAAGCTGATTAGTACTGAGGGAGAAGAAGTGAGGGAATACAGCTATGAATAATGCACGAAGGGAAGAATGTTTGAGAGTGGGAACGAGGAGAAAGATAGTCTTGTTACATCGAGGCTAGTATACACTATTGCGAAGGAGAAACGACGATTACAAATAATGAGTGGTTATAAATGAGCTCTGAAACCTAACCCAACCTGGTTCAGCAACTCATCTTGCGTCCGTCTGATATCAACGGAGAATTGGCGCCTGGCGCACACCGGAAGGAGGCAGCGGAGGAAGAGGAAAGGGAACTGAAGACCAGTCAGTCGGGGTGGAATGTGCCCGGAGGCGTTCTCTCCAATATGTTCAAGATACGGACTGGCGACGAGGAACTGGATAAGATGCAGGTTGGCTGTTGTCTACGGCTTGTGGAAACAATCTACAAGTCAAAATTTTGCCATAACCACATTCCAATGGCTTCATGAGAACGGAACGTTTGATGAAAACTTTCGATTCTTGAACTACCTAGCTAGCGATACGACATTGAATATTCTTCGAGGGATTATTCCGTGCCGTTCAGGACCGTCTGAATGCCCTCGTCAATTCCTTCTTCAACCGTGCCCAACTCGCCTCGAAGGTCGCCTCTGAACGACCCCATGGACACGAAGGTACGACAGGCTATAGTCTAGTCTGGAATATTGTAGTTTGTACTTTGATCCCTCCAGACATGTCGTTCCTGGGTTCATCGGTGGGCAATGAAGATGTGGACGGACATCAGATTCTGTTCGTGGCTCCGATGGAGGGACAGGACTGGGTGGACCTCCATGACTTCGAGTGGGTTATTTAGGGGGCACAGTGTTCTGACGGTAGTGAAAATGTTAAGCGAACGAGAAGCCGAAAAATAACCCTGATTTCGGTAGGAACTCTCGCACGGAAAACACCGTATCCAAAGCATTTTGGCTCGTTCGCTTAACATTTAGAACACTGTGGGGGAGGTGGACTGGATAACCCAGGGGGGTTATCCTTCACACACAACAAAGCGAAAAACATAGAATATATACCTAAGCAGGCAGTTTGTTGTCGACTCATCTCTATAAGTGGGTAGAGTGCTAGGTGTAATTTACGGTAGACTATCGCAAACTGACGGATTCGTTGCAGGAACCAGCGCGAGTCGTCGATTCGCCGCCGCTTCCCGGCTCTCTTCCAGGTATGCGCCCATGTCTGTCGAGTTATGTTTCAAGAACATAATATAAGCAAGCGATAATTTCTGCTGAATTGATTCTATGATCACGTTCTATGATCAATAATCTTTCCACAATTCTCAATAATGGTACGTAGTTCTTCAAAATCAAAGAGTCCTTTTAGTGGACGGTCTGTCTCATTCTCCTCGTGGCCATTCTCTGCACAATGATCGTAGCCCTGCTCATGATGCGCCAGATGCGTCTCCATCGCTACCGGTAAGCCAGCCGGAGATTAGACCTCCCCTGTCCATTACCCGGTTCCGGACGCGATACAATTGAGGGCTATCGTAATGTGCGAGTGCCGGGGAAAAAGTAATAACGCACACCTTCCCACGAACCAGTACTAACTGCGGTTATTCTTGTGAGAAAGGAAATTCCGGGAGGAGGAAATAGAGGGAAGTGTACACTGAACTTCTGATAGTTGAAGAAAGCATTCGAGCAAAGAGATACAAGGGTTTAAATTCGAAAACGAGATACTCCAGCTGTGCAGTGAAACATATCAGATGTAATCAGAAGGCTTTTCAGCGGGTTTATGAATATCGTGATAATAAATATATAAATATATTGCAGTGCTCTCCGTAGCCAAATGGCCACTGGAACAGCTGCGACAATGGGTGCTTCTGGAATGGAGGCAGTCGAGGTTGTGAAGAAGGTACGGATAACGAAAACCGAATATTATTGTCCATCATCAGTCAATCAATCAATCGTTTATCCAGTCTCACAATATTTATCACAGGAAAATGAGGTGATGGTCAAGGTATTTATTCACCCGATCGATGAATAGCAATATAAATAGTAAAAAAAAGTCTTTGACTAGGGAAGCGATACCGAGAGTTCGTTGGACAGGAACGATATGTACAAAATCTGCAAAAATCAGCGGAAGTTCCCTCTCCAAATTCGATCGATAGACTCGGACTTTGCCGTGTTCCTCTTGATAGTAGGTTTTTATCTTGTTCCTCTCCTGATCTTCGGATGGACTTCGAGGACTTTGGCCACAAATCGTGGGATTTCGGGCTGCAAGTTGAAGGGATGGAAGAGTAAATGCATGGAGCATCTAGGTATATCTTCACAGAATTGCCTCGGTCGCTAGCCTTACCATGTACATGAATAATTGCACCTCACGCAGGTAATCGGCACTGTAGATACGTTTCTCCAGATCGGTCTGTAATGCATAAATTCAGTATTTAGATAATTGCATAATTCCCATATAAGTTACGGGCTAAGAAGAATGAGAAAAGGAACCTTCAGCGGGAATACAGGGTCGGTAGGATTCGGAGGGATAGATTCAGCAGCAGAGCTGATCAATCTCCACTTCTTGGACGTATACTTAGATTGAGATATACTTGAAGAGTCGAGAAGGGATGAGTCGGGATCCTGACGAAGACTGCATAGGAGACCCTCAAACAATGACCGAGATAAGACGATTGCCAGGTCACGCGATAGACCTTCCAGTATAATACAGTCAACGTCTCCCAATACATACCTGTACTTCCCCCATCAAAGCAGCATGCATTCTCCCCACTTCCTCGGCTTTTCGCTGTCGTTCTTCCTTCTGTGCGAGTAGTTCTCTTCCAGTTGGAAGACAATCCATCTGGATGAATAGGTGATGATAGGCAGAGGAAATGGCTATACGTCGGCTCTACCGCTGAACAATTGCTGAACGACGCGAATCTGAGACCAGCCTTGTGAATGGGCGAAGGGAGTGTAGATGTCGTTGAGAGAGCAAAGATCCGCTGCAGTAGATTAGAAATATTGTGGAAGGATAGAATAGTTAATAATGTCATGGCTTATTCACTAGAGATATGATAACGGCTCTTTTTGATGGCTATGTTTCATGCACAGTTTATATAGTTTGCAATATCATCTGACTCGTTAACATTCGTTCTATCTTCGATACTCAACAATATTATTGACTAAAAAGTTCCGTCAGTTAACCCATTCCTACTTCATCTGCACTCTCTTCACACCGCTTCGCTCTCTCGTCGAAAGTAGGAATGAGACGACTGATGGAACTTTTTCGTCAACCATAATAGTGACTAAAGAGTTGATCGTCACCCACCTAGAGTAATAGGTTGATCATCGACCAGACGGAACACTGTATCTTCATTGAAGAGATCTCCGCGATAGCGAACAAGCATTTCCTTTTCAGTAAGAGGAGGACTGAAATAAATTACGCCGGATTTGAAGTGTAGGGTGCAGATACCTCCATTGCCCTATGAGATTTTTGTACTGAATCTTCATCGACGTAAATCTGCAAAATAACAATAGCCATAATTATTCTGTGAGGGTGGATAAGGCGATTATTCAAGCGCAAAAAAGGTTAAAATAATTTCCCTATGAATCATACAGCCAATCATACAATATACAATACAATACGTTATACAATACGAGAATCATGGGAAAATACAATAGGAAACAGCCGATGAAAAGCCTCTCGTAACTTGCTGATAAGATAGTGACAAGAACATTTCGAAAGGACGAATAGCATACTGTTAAATTGTGTGCGAGATGCTTTCGTATTTTGAGTTGTTAGTGAACAGAAAGCAACAGCAAAATTTGATACATTTTTCCATGCGTTCAACAAAGTCCAGGATTACTGTATATAATTCGAAAAGGATTACTGTATCTAGGTGTTCGATAAATGTATAGTAATCCTTGTGAACATAATGTCTTCTCATTATTCCTTCAATGACCCGTATTTTCAGGTTCCGATCGAAGACGACGAACAGTCCCTTCCCCTTCCGTCGGGAGTTCCTCCTCCAGCCTACGATCAGCTATCCGTCCACGCTAAGCGATCATCTCTCGAGTAGTGTGCGCATGTGTGCACTAGATGCACGCATCACACCACGCAGGCACACGCAGCGCCAACACTCTGTTGGCACGGTGCCAGCAATCAATCGTGTATTCTCTCCTCCTCGTTTCGCGTTGAATTCAACCCTATTTATTGTTACATCTACTCGACTTCGTAGTGTATATACACCTGTTGCAAATATCTAGAGTTTTATCCGATAATCGACTTGCGTTGTGCAATATTTTTAGCATTCCCTCGCCTGGTGTAGTCATGAATGAAAAAAGATGAAATAATTATTGGACACGTGTATCTCTGAAGAATGTACCCACTAGAGACACTCCCATTTGACATAATTCCACCGTGTTCTACATAGTACTCACGTTACTCGTTTTGGGAATAAATTATTGTAGAATGATCTCGTTGACAGTCGCATCTGTTGAAGTTCAGTTGTCGCGTTATTTTAATCGGGATATAATTTAAGCCTTTTTATTAGATGGGGAAGGAGAAGAGCAAGCAAGGGATGGATTTGTTCGATGACGACGAAGAGGAACAAGGGACGAGTGGGATGACAGTGAACAAGGTTGGGTCAACTTGGTTGAGCAAAAATCGTTGGGCTGGTCACATTTTGGAAGAGGTTAAACGGCACTTTAACGAAAACTAAATAACAGTATTCATAGACATCAGTGAGAACGACTTGAATTGATGATAGTAAATAGGCATAACTGTTCGCTTTCTGACCGTTTTTCACAGCTTTGTTGCAGCGTTCATGTTCTGCAGACCGTGAAACATATGCCAAGAAAAGTGTTGAATGAGAACCTGAATGAGAAGAATAAAGGACTAATCTTTCTCGTTAAGGATTACGCGCAACGGTACGACAACTGGCGGCAATTGGAGGAAATGCAAAAGAGTTCGTTTTTTCTTTCGCTGCTTTATTGCCGCTTTTCTTCGTACACTTCGTATTGGTGCACCGTTTTGGTATTTCTGAGTTATGTTTTTAATGTTGGTAATCTCCATAGTCTAAATTAAGTCTCTGATTGGAGAGAGGCTGTATTGCAGTGAAGGACAAGTACGGAACGACGAATCTCGATGAGATGGGAGAGGATAGCGACAGTGAGAGTGAAGACGAACCCGTGAGTTGTGGTTTGTTTCCGGACTGTGTCTTTGAACTTTTACGGGGCCGCCCTTTTGCGTTGTTGTTGTGAACAACGAACCAGGAGAGCCTTATGCTATTTAGATGTAAATTGTGGGCCTTTCGAGGTTGTTAGGATGGTTGGGGAATCGGAGAATATACTGCTTATTCACCACTTTGGGCTTTTTTAACTCGATGTCTCCTGAACTGAACTGATTATAATGATCGCCAGCGTATGTACGGGTATATCTCTGAATAATGCAGGAATGGACAGCGGAAGACGAGAAAGACTTCCTCAAGACTCTGTCTGCTCTGAAGGGAGGAGAACAGAAGATCTACGATAGTGTGAGTCTCGTCATCTACCTCCTTTTTAATAGACTATATAACATTTATGGGCTTTTAAATTTTTCACGTTGGTATGAAAAGATAAAATAAATGTATAAAAGGGTTCCCGGGTTTTTAAAATGATTTAGCTTTATTCAATTCCAAAGAAAGGCTTTGTTGCAGGGAACGAAATTCTTCCACGAGAAAGACGAGGAGGCCGCGCAGATCAATGGCAAGGTGAACTTTTGTCATTCCTACTACTATTTGCAATACTATGGAAGTGAATTTATAGTTATATTTATCTAACTTTTACAACAGAGCGGTGTGAGAAGTTGCCCTTTTCAGGATTCGCCGAAGAAGAAGCCGAAGAAGGAGAAGAAACTGCTGTTGCGAGACTACGAACGGGCAATCGTGGAGAGGGGAGGGTGGGTTTTGCTTCTATTCTATTCTTATATATCTGTTCTTTCCCGAATGCTTACCAATTTATTGTTCGCCGCATATTTTCAGATCTATAATGTAGATAGCCTATCTTTTGCCAGCCAAGACTGTGCTTATTGTATCTCGCAAGATCTACATTATCTATCTATGATGCTCATATTTCGCCAGAATAAGGATATTTATTTACAGAGATATCGATGAGGAGGAGGATGAAGTGCCTGATGAAAGGGCGCAGGGCAGTGACTATTTTAGACAACAAGAGGAGAACAAGAAAGCGTACGTTTTAACCTTTTAAATATTGTGGAGCATTATTATGAATAATTGGTAGTAAAGCTGTTGGCTAGCTTCTAGAATACAGCTTATAATATAGTTGGCATGATTATTTTGTTGCAGGTTCAAGCAAGCTGTGAATGGTCTAGACGAAGAGGAAGAGGACGAGTTGCTTGTGAGAAAGGAGAAGACTGATGAGGAGAAGGTACGCTAGGGAGGGCGTACTGTAGGGGTACAGTAGTGAGAAGGGGACGAGTTCGGGTATCTTGTTAGGAAGTGAACGATCACTTAGAAGGTCATTGCTGTGTATTATAGAATAACGATGAAAGTGTTTCATAGACGATTGCAGAAGAGAGAAGAGGACGAGTACTACGAGTGGATTGCCGGGAATAAGGACAAGACCATAGCCGATAATGAGGCCAAGGAGTTGAAGTCACTCAAGAAGGTTGGCTGCGTGTATTGATCTCATTACTGGTCTTCACTAGCGGTGCTAAAAGAATCGGGCTTGCTGGAAGTATCATAAAAAAACATAGTTAAAGAACCGCCAGCCACAAAACTCCAGTAGAAGAACACTTAAAACGTATTAAAGCATACGTTTTTATATACACTTTAGAACACTTAAGACGTATTAAAGCATACGTGGGCGTTGTTGCAGGTACCGTGGTTGGGCAGCTTACTGAGAACTTTGGCAAGTATTGGGTAGAATACTGCTGAGGAAAATGATAACGAAATTTGTCGATAGTTGTGTATGGGTTGGCCACTACAGTAATCCACCAGCACATCCTGCACATCTATGTATTAAAAGGCTTTTCCGTTTGAGGCGTGGAATTCGTCGAAGATGGATGAGGACGAGAAGTTCCTTCGCAATTACATTCTGAACAAGGAATACGACACGGACAGGGATGGGGCACGGTTCGTTTTTATATAGGAAGCTGTGACTAATCGTTTCGAGTCATCATCATTGTAAGGTGAACCGGAAACTAGACTAGTTTTTTTATTTTCTTTTATTTTTTAATAATGCTAATTTTTCCCTTACCGTTGATCATGTTTTGCAGTATTCCCTCGTACGAAGAGGTGGTGGGGACTACACTTGATGCTGATGAGGAGGAAGAGAGAAAGGGACGGATCTTCGAGAGGAAGTACAACTTTCGATTTGAGGAACCCGACCAGGACTTTGTGAGTGGACTGAGGGTTACGGTATACGTTGAGGGAGGGGGGGGGGGGGTTACAGTCATTCATGGACTAGTATCAATTGCAAGCTGCTTTACATAATGAGGAAAAAAATGAAAAGAAGACATCTTTACTAGTGCTTTACACTGTGGTTCTTTACGGTATCACACATGTCTTTTTTTAAAATAAAAGTGATAGTCTGAGAATCAGTCGACGTGGGGGATAGTGCAGCAATTCAAATGGAGCATTGCAGATCAAGCAATATCCGAGAGCCGTATCCGAGTCGGTGAGGCAAACCACTAACAACAAGAGGAAAGAGCAGAGGGAACAGCTCAAGTGGGTTATTTTGACACATATTATGTATTTTCTCTTCAATTAATATGAAAATTGTAGCATAATTAATGTTTTATGAAATAGAAATGAACTAGCTGCATTATTTAGAGACCGAAAGACGCGCGAAAAGGAAGAGAAGAAGGCTGAGATCAAGCAGCTGAAGAAGATGAAGAAGGTTGGAGGGAATTGCTTTGAGATTCTTTAATTTTACTTATTTTTCAGTAGTATGTATTATAAGAAAGTGTTTTAGGCGGAGATTGAGAAGAAGCTGTTGAAATTACGTAAAATGGCGGGAGATGACATCAAAGTGAATCTGAAGGATCTCGAAGAGGACTTCGACCCCAAGGAATACGATAGGAGAATGCAGGTACGGTAGATTGTAAGGATAGACAAACCAGGGAAAAATTGGTTTGGCTTTCGTTGTCATACTTAAATATTCTGTCTGAAACATGCGTCAGATGGGTCTTGAGAAAAAAAAACTTGCTAGTATTTCCATCGACAAGCTGAAGGGATGGTGAGTATGTGGAAATTAAAGAAAAGAAAATAACAAGGATTACTGTAGGAGCTGTTCAACGACGAGTATTACGGTAAACCGATCGAAGAGGAAGAGGAAAAGCCAGTCTTCTCTGATCTATCGGAGGATGAGTTTGACGGGGACTCGGGCAGCGATTACGATGGATTGGCTGTGAGAGGTACGGTAGAGGGGGATACTGTAGACGGTCTATGGTATCTAGAGTAGAGAGCACTTTGGCTATCATTCCGATAATATCTTGAGCAACGGGTCTTCTGTATACATTTTCAAGCCTTCCAATTCAAGTTCGAGTTTATGCCCCTGTATACTACGGTAGCTTTGTTTGAAGGGAATACGTAAAGAATCATTATCTAGCTTTGCATTATTGATGCTCTATTTGCTAGATATTATTTGTAGGTGGAGAAGATCAGGAAGAGGATGAGGATAGTGAAGGGGACGGGGAGGAAGGAGAAGAGGGACCGTCCAAGGGAAAGGAGAGGAAGGGACTGAAGGCAATGGAGGAGAGTATGAGGAGGGACAAGGAAGGTTAGCGGGTATTTCTATTCTCCACCTTTAAATTTTTTTCTATGAATTTTATAGATCCATAGCAATACTTTTGTTACTCCTTTGCCAGTAACATATTTGCCAGTAATCTTTGCCAGTAAGGAATAACGAATCTCTCCCCTTCATTGATGTATGTGTCTGTTCTATTCCCTTCCCACCCCTCCCCTTCAGCCTCTCGTCGTCGTCGCAAGCGTAACTCTGCCTTCCTCGACGCGGTTCACAAGAAGAAGCCCATCTTCGACCCGAAGGAGAAGACCTTCGAAGACTACTTCAACGAGTACTACGCCCTCGACTATGAGGACATCCTAGGTAAGAGGGGACGCGACGCGTCCGCGCCCACGCGTTGCGTCTAATGTTGATGTGCAGGTGACACGCGGACGCGGTTCAAGTACCGCAACGTGCCTGCGAACAACTTTGGACTGTCGACGGAGGAGATTCTGGAGGCAGAGGATCGGCAGTTGAATGCATGGGCATCCCTGAAGAAGGTATGATTAATTCGTTCCGTCAGTTACCGCCATTCCTACTTTATCTGCACCCTCCTGGGAAATGTCCGATGGAAGTGACGTGAAACGTTGTTGTGGAAATGGGGGATAAATCAACAGGAATAACCGTTGAATTGGACAATAAGCTAATTCAATGAAAAATTTTAATAAATACGAATCGTAGGCGGTAGCATATCGGACGGAAAAGGAGGAACAGTACGATATCAATGTGTACTCGAAGAAGGGACAGGATGGGGAGAAGAAGCGGAGAATACTCACGATGGACTTTGGAGGGTGAGCGGAGGGGGCGAATACGGGGAAATGAGATACCGTAGGCTGGCTGTTCCATTAGTAGTCGTTTTATTTTTATTCTGGGATGTAATTCTTTCTTTTCAGAAAACGTTCCAAGAAGCTAAAGGAACAAGAGGAAAGGGAGAAGGAAGAGGAGGACAAAAAGAGTAAAGAAAAGAAGGAAGAGGTGGGTTACTGTAGATTGGATGGGGGAATAGGGGACGATTAGAGCTGGACGCATTTCAATATGTAATAACTCACTTGTGGTAAGCGGGGAGGTTGAGTGCTGTAACGGTCTTTACATTTTGCAGACAGCCGAGGGTGGTAATTGCTTGTTTAGAATGAACCTTCGAAAGAAGAAAACGGAGAGGGAAAGAAGAAGAAGCGAAAGAGGAATAAGAAGAAGAATAAGGAGGAAGGGAAGGAAGCGAAGGGGGAGGAGGGAGATGAGGAGAGGGAAGGGAAGAAAGAGGAGAATGGAGGGAAGGAGGAGAAGAAGGGAAGGAATCGCAAGAGGAAACGGGTACGTTACGGTTTTGCTAGGAAGGTACAATTCCTTAACTTTCACACCTAGCAAAACGGGTAGTTTCCTGGATTATGGACATTCTTCATTGCACGAGGATTTCTATTCCATAGGAAGGTCTATACGTGGGCAGGGTTACCGACAATTATTTCAGTTTGGGGCCTATAAATAGTAGGTTTTCATAGCCTACCAATAAGGTTTCTTGCGTAATGTGCTGTCTACCAGGCTAAGTATCTGACAAAAAGAGGGGCCTACCACCCGACTGTCGGGTGCGTGCCCATGTATGGGAAGGTCTGATTTGGGAAGTACTGTAGAAATGAAGAGGCAATTGGTATGCAGGTTGACAAGGTTGACCTGGGAATGGACGACGAGCGACTGCGGGCATACGGTATCAATGCGAAGAAGTTCAAGGCGAAGATGGTATACGGTAAGAAGAAGGAAGAGAAGAGTGCAGACTAGAGTTGAGTTTGTAGTTTGTAGTAGAATACCATTGAGATATCCCGTTGATGCTTGAAGGTGCTCGTTGTTTTGTTACTTTTTTTGTTATGTTGTTGTTGTTTGTTGAATCTGATAGTAGCTGATAAAGCATTTATGAGACATATTCTGAGGAATTTGTGAGATCTGAGAGCGGTTGACGTTCCGCCTTTGTACCTTGATTAGTTATCTCAGTATCGCTTATATCCCTGCAATTGTTCCCTATTGAAGTGCTGGCGTTGTTGCTATCTGCGTTGCGCATCTACGCGACCTTATGGTAGAGGAGAGAGAAGGTGGGGGGAGGGGAGAGAGTGGCCGAGAGGGTCGAGAGAGTGCGTCCACGTTTCGTCTTTCAAAGCGGCCATCCATATCCCTCATATTTTATCTCATATTATTATATTGGCGAAAATGTTCCATCGGTAAACTCATTCTCCCATTCAAAGGTCTACCCGTACTACCTCTCTTTACATGCCTCTTCCCCTCTGCCCTCTCCCTCCCCTCATTCTCCCCTCGAGTTCCCCTCTCAGACGGTCGTTCCCCTCATCCGATGGGAGGTGTAGTCTCGTACTTCCGTGGACTCTTCGGCAAGAGGGAACTGCGCATTCTCATCCTGGGATTGGATGGAGCAGGAAAGACGACGATTCTGTACAGGTTACAGGTCAGTTGGCGCGCTCTGGATTACGTTAAATTAGGTCCGATTTCACTTGAGTTATCAAGCGTGTGGAGGAGGGCTGTAGGTACTGTAGGGTGCAACACAATTGTTTATATTTGTCGCGTTAGTAATGTAATCAATCCCCTTCCATTTTGAGGTGGGCGAAGTGGTAACGACGATTCCGACGATAGGCTTCAACGTGGAACAAGTGGAACACAAGAACCTCAAGTTCCAGGTTGGTCGGTCGATTGGTATAAACTTGTTTGCTTTATGCTAACAACCGTTTGGGCAGCTATCGGTTTATGCCCTGAATTCGAACTGCTTTCCACTTATCGATTTGCGAGCCCTTCTTTGAACGATCGTATGCCGAGAGCCGGAAGACCGCGTCTCCGTGTTTTAGGTCTGGGATCTGGGAGGCCAGACGTCCATCAGACCCTACTGGAGGTGTTACTACGCCAATACCGACGCCATCATATACGTGGTCGATTCGGCGGATAAGGACAGGGTAAGGCGATGGTTACTGTAGGGGTTGGGAGGGATTACGGTAGGTTGACGATGTGAAGACTGCAGTAAGATAGTATATTTTAAGTTTTTAAAGAATTCGTATCACCAACATCGATGGTAGTTTTTTTTCCTAAGCTACTAAGTGTTTCCTTTGTATGTTTAACTCACCCCCGTAATGTCCATATACCCCGTCCCCCCTCTTCAGATCGGCATCTCTCGCCAGGAACTGGTGTCGATGCTCAACGAGGAGGAGCTGTCCACGGCCGTTCTCGCCGTCCTCGCCAACAAACAGGACATTCCCGGGTGTCTGCCACCCGCTGAGGTGGGGGGGGGTGTAGTATTCTTTGAGGATTAGTGGGATAGACAATGATAATCAGGGAAAAACGTAGTGAAGAGAGACAGTAGAGCTTCCGAGCTAGAGTGCGACTGACGCATTCTTTTTATATCTGCTATTTAGTCGCGCTTTGCTCCAAATACGAGTACATACAAAAAGCGTAGTGGGAACGAGAAAACATGGAACAGTAATATATGTGATTATCCTGTGATTATCTTGCGAAAATATGAAAAGGTGCACGCACGCGTCCCATTCGTTATCCCGATTACTCTAGCCGCGTCCTATTCAGGTGCACAAAGCCCTCGGACTGCACTCTCTCAAGAATCGAACCTTCCAAATCTTCAAGACTTCGGCCGCGACGGGAGATGGATTGGACGAGGCGATGGACTGGCTGAGTAACGAATTGCAGAAGAGGGTCTAGGGATGGAGGTGAGGGGGATACGGTAGCAGGGATTCTAGAGTAACTGAAGTTTAAACAAAGGTATCAATGGTTCACTCTTTGATTGGGTTACGATAGTTTGGGCTACTTTGAAGTGGTGTGATATGCTGAACAGGTGTTTATTAAAGACTTACCGTAACCTCTACCGTACCTTTCAGATATCCTCTCACCTCGCCCTTCTTCCCTTCTTCCTATTCCCAGGAACGTGTGCCTACTGTGATAGTCCTACCGTAGTCTTCCCAATTAGACTTCCCTATTTGAATTTGGAGCCCTTGCTTATCAGGAACTGCCATTATCCGTCCAGAACCCGTATATCATGTATGCCTCCTCTTTCCCACGCTCCTTTTGATTCTTCGTGTACAGTAATATTGACCGGCAGCTCTCTTCATAATTTATCGATCGACTAAGCGGTTTTCCATCAATTCGATAGATAGAATGAGATAGTAGGTATGCCAGATTGAGTAGACTACCGTAATCTATTGTCCCGTATCGCCTGAATATTGTGTGATCGTTCCCCAATCTTATCCCCCATTCATTGCTTGGTTGTTCGTTTTATCGTCCTAACTCTTCGAATCCGTTTTCATTTAGCATCTATCGGTGATTCATCGCTTCGTCAACATTCGCGACAGAGAAAGAGAGAAAGTAAATTATTTTATTGCGCTTCCTGGCACTAGTTTAAAAAGAAGGGAAATGGATAGGTGAATGCAGAGAACGATTCAACTACCACGAGGGGAACGGCGGGATTCGATAAGATGTAGCGTAACGGAAGGTAAGCGGCTATCGATTTATGCCCTCTGCTTCTGTACAATAACTAACAAGGATAACAATAATCTCTAATAACCATCCTTTCATCCGGGTCTTTTACTTTTTCATAACAGGACACACGTGGACGAAAAAAACTAGGAAAAAGACCTATCGGACGCTTCTCCTGCCTATACAATTCCCATCTTCTTCCTCATGGCTTTCGCTTCTTCGAAGGCCATCTGCTCCTTCAGGAACTTCTCGTATTCCTCCTTTCGCTTCTGGACCATTATCTGCTCCTGAAATAGGGTGGCTTGGAATGGACCTGAGTTGGCAGCTTGCCAACTACATCTAGCACCAGAGCTACAGTACCTAACTTCCCGTTCACAACCGGCACTGAATATGTAAGGCTGCATGTAATACTGCCCATTCCTTCCTATATAATAGTACAAATACAACGGTATACATTCGACCCCCCGAATACCTTGAATTTTGCCATGGCTTCATCTCCCTCTCTCGTATCGGGTACCTTGTATCCTCGCATCTTAATAAGAATATTTAGCAAATATGTAAAAGAAAGTATTTAATTTATTCTCATTCGTTTTTTTTTAAATTCCTTCCAAAGTAAGACAAGAGAAGACTGACGAAGTGTTTGAAGAGATTGGGTTGGTTGAAGAGCCAGAAGGCTCCCACGGGGAATGTAACGAGCAGCAGGAATCGACCCGATTCCAACCGCCAGCCGCCCATTCCTGCACGGATTGTCTGCGATTACGGTAGAACGGTGAGGGATACGGTAATCAAAGTACTTTAGAGCGCTGGTGACGCTTCTGTACAAAGCGAGAAGGGAAATATGTGCACGGTGTTTATTAGAAAAAAGGTAAAGACCCGTGATGGTGATATTACACAATGAGATACAGTATACAAGGGGCAAAGATTTATTGACAACAAAATACGGTCACCCCACTCGCATACTATCCATGCTCTCGAGAATCTCGTTGAGTTGTTCTTGCGTGAAGGCTAATCCCAGTCCGATGTCACAGTCACCCATTCCATGGTAGACGTTGAGACAACGGATACAGAAGGCAAGACGACACTTGGGGCAGATGGCGAGAAAATGATGACTGAAAGTTGGCATGGGGGTACTGTAGGGTACGGTAAGGCACCAGCACATAGTACTCTCCTGTTAGAGCATAGGCGATTACTTCAATGCGGTGTAGGCTACCGTATCCTCCAAGTTCCTATTCACTCACATTGGCGATTCCACAACAGACATGTCACAACGGGGACATCGAGTGCATTGGAGAGGCGACGTATACGTATTAGTAGACATCGGATACCGTACACCAAGCACACTACATGACATGCAGTAACTGAAGAGGGGGATAGACGGAGAGAACTGATAATATGAGAGGTATGACGAGTGACTGTACGCAATGCACTTAAAGAGAGGACGACGAATTACGGTTTATAAGGAATCGAGAGGTAAGCGAGAAGGTACGGTAGGATAGGGCATACGGTGGATAAGGGTATGGTATCATAAGAGGTCAAACTCGTGATTGAGATGTGTACACCTATTGAAATGGAATACATGAACTGAAAGGGACAAGACCGAGAGAACACCGAAAGTCCAACTACAAATAGGATACAATATCAGAGAACCTCCCCCCGCTATATCACGAACTATCATATATCTTATCTGCGATATAATCGACCAACTAGCTCTCTATGAAGAGGATACTCAACTAACAATATTATATATATACATCAAATGGGTAATAATCGAACGAGTATATAACGCGCTCTAAAACTATGTATTACTTGTGTACAAGTAGAATCGGATCTTCGGGTCAGTAGACTCGGACGAATTATCGGCAATCGTATCAACAAGGCATGCATGATCCGAGAGATGGAAGGAATACTAAGAGAATGTGCTTGGTGATCCCCAGGACCATTCGTGGTACTCTAGACTCTTGCCTCTACTCTCTACCATTCCTCTTCCTCCTCCTCATCTACTTCTCCCTCTGCCGCTTTCTCCAGGACATCTCCGACATCCTCGAGCTGCAAGAAATTAACAGATTAAGGATACTGCACTTGTAAGACTGTATGCATTTGCTCATAATGATAACACCACTGTAATTAGTATCCCTTGCAGCTTTGCAAACTCACAACAACTGTTATGTCTCCTGATCAATTGATAATAACCCCATGGCTTGTTATTTTGAGAGGGTGAAGCATACCCATCAAATGGACCCGAATGGCATGCTCTACCCACAATCTGCCTACCTGAACCTCGTCATTCTCCTCCCCTTCCTCTTCATACAGTTCGTCCCCTTCCTCTTCGTACGGTACTCCTTCCTCCTCCGTGCACTCGCACTGTCCACTTCCCCTTCCATTTCCCTCTCCTTCCATCGTGTCCTCGTTTCCCGGTTCTTCATTATCAGTCAGCCCATGCTGTTCGAAAGCTCCCTGTAATATCCGTTATTTGTACCGTCACAAGATAAGGAGACACCGTTAAATATTAAGGGTCCCTCCAGGCAATATCTACCACATGCATTTTTTGACATCATTGGATAGCTCTCAATGACCTGAGCCTCATACTCTCTCCTTTTTAGCTGAAATGTTGCGCTCAGAAAAAGCTGTGGAAAGATTTCTCTCACTCTCCGCGTCTCTTCATTCCTCTCTTGTCTCTCACTATCAATCAACCGCTCTTAATTGGTTCTCTCTCGAAAGAAATGAGATAGTTGGAGGGACCCTTTAAGTGATTTGGAAGACTATTTTGCAAAGACATGAATGATCTCATGCTATGCTTCGCTCTCCCGGCTAGACTGTTTTGTAACCAGTCGTTAGTAGCAACTTTCTTGGCAGAGATTGCAAACGAATCAACCTATTCTCCAGCCACAGAGCTATCTCATCGTACTCGCAAGATTACGGTACCCACCACAAGTCTGCCGAACAGTTCATCCCGCAATATATGGAGGTTCACCTCTCCGTCCTCTCCCTCCCCCGTTCCCTCTTCTCCTTCATCCAAATACTCGTGATCCATTCCTTCCACGTCGAAGTCATCGTATACTGAAAGGCACGAGTTACGCAACAGCCGGGAAGAAGAAAGCATACGGTGGCAGGGTCTGCCGGTAGCTTACTGCAATCGTCTACCCAAGCATAAAGATAGCGCCACTTAGCCCAAATATCTTTCATTTAAAGACTATGATCTAGTGCAGCTTATGTTAGAATTGTGCGAAGCTACGAGAAGGACGCAAGAGGGAAGGGCTAAAGAGCTTACGATCGTCATCCCAATGGTGCAAATTCCCGTCGTCGTCAAAATACAAATCCCCGTCGTCCATTTCCTCTCCATCATACTGTAATAACCCTTCTTTTACTCGTTTACCATACAACAAACGTCTCTTTAAATACTCCCTCTACTCATACCGTACCTTCACCAATATCTACGGTACTCACGTAGTCATCGTCGTCATCGAAATCGTCATCTTCGAAGTCGAATAAATCAACCTCTCCCGCCCCCTCGAATAGCCGATTCACACACGACCCCTGAACAATAGACACTAATAGGGATTGCCGGGAGTTACTACTGCAGTGGCCCTCCCATACATAACGATAACAAAAAAACCGTCCCTACCTATGGGGTTACCGTAACCATGCTCTACACTAGAATGTAGGCTGTACTTTGTAGTTTGCTCACGTTGGGTTCGGAGAAGTGCTTGTAGGGGTCGCCGTCCAGTCGCATTCCACACAGCCAGCAGAAGCACGTATTGCACTTGGAACACTTCATCTTGTTGCATCCGTGGGTCTTCTGAGGAGGAGAAGAGATAAAGGAGAGATAGCGACACAGCAGTGAAAAGAGAGGCTGTCTCATTAACGTCACAATTACTCCACTATCAAAATTATTAGCACAAAAGAAGGAAGGGAGGGGGGAAGAATGCAAGAACACGGGTAAATACAGTATGACTGACCTCAATATCGGCCTTGCACTTGGGACACTTCTTCGAGTGTTCCGACAGCCATTGATCGTTCTTCAAGGCCGAGACCATCTTCTCGAGAGCAGCCTGCACGGATTACGGTAGGGTCGAAAGAAGCGAAGGAAGATACAGTAATCAGACAGTAATAAACTAAGTGAAACTATTTCTACTATATCACAGGTTGCATATAGTCTACCACTCTAGCATATCTTAATAGCTCTGCGTTGGCTAGAAAGCTGATAGGCACTTCCTATTCCCCTTCACCCTCTTCCACCCCATTCCCCTCACCTCTCCTCCAGCCCGTTTGATCAACTCCGTCCTGTCTCCTCCCTTCTCGTACTCTTCCAACAGCTTTCGCTTCTCCTCTGATTAGAATCGCAATATATTCAAAAACTAAAAGTAAAGTGAGGAATAAGCCTACCATCCTGGAATCGACAGGGTTCCAGTCCGTGATAGGCACGTCTGCACAGAACACAGAAAGCATACGTGCACTCCTCGCATCGACCGAGGGTACGGTTACTGGAAAGGGGTACTGTAGGGGTACTGTAAGGGGATATGGCAAAGCACTACTCAACGTTGTATGCTATAGACTATATAAGGAACCTAAATGAAAAGATCAAAACGTAAGATAGACAATGACGTGTACTGACAAGGGATTGATCTCAGCGTATTTCCCACAAGTGGGACGGGGACAGACAGCCATGTCATCCATTGACCCCAATGCCCGTTCCAGCAGAATCTTCTCATACCTGAAATCGACATCGATATGAAATGAGTCATTTGTCATCTAGGCTAGTCATTTCGAAACAAACATAGAAATGAAGTAGATTGAAAGTACCGTTCAAACTCTTCGTCTCCAATCGCCTTCTTGACCACTTCTTGGGCGGCTAAAGATGAACAGCCTTCGGAGAGACACTCCAGTGCACGGATCTAGGGGAATTCATAATTTTATTTTTATTCCCGAACCCCATTACGCATACAGCGTAGATAAAATTAAATTTAATTTAAAAGCAAGCTGTTTCAAAATGTAAACACGACTAAACTGATCTTGGAAATGGGCAAATACTTACAGCAGGGGATAAATGCTCATATTCGAAACTCATTTCGCGGTAGGGGTAATTTACGAGTTGCGGTAGGGCATCCATGTAAATCGAGAATTTAGAAATGCGGTGGGGGTGATTTTTCACTGCGGTATGGGTCATTATGTAGCAAAAAGAGGATTTGCTGCGGGAGAGGTCACACCCCGAAAAATATAATCAAATACATTATTTTTACTCTGACTTACAGCTTCAGACTTGAGCAGTCCACAGAAGTAGGTCTCCACGCAGCGAAAGCAGAAGACGTGGCGACAGGGATTGAATCGGACACAGCGAGAACCCGCCTCGTTCTCGCAGCAAACCTGGACAGATTGGGAGTGGGAGAGATCAAAGATCAACTAGGAAAGATCAAAGATCACCCAATAATAAGCCACACAAACCTCGCAGTCGTGACATTCGCTCTCGAATAACTTTCGCTCGGCTTCTTCAGAGAAGGAGACGAGCAATCGGAGCATTTCTATGCCGTTTACTTTCTAAATACACTGATCATTATCCAATTAAATAAGAAAAAAAGCTAAAAATAACAACTGACATTGTCTACAGCGTACGGAGTGGAGTCTACCCGAATTCGATGCCCGAGATCCTGAAAGGAACAGATCAGATCTCTGAGACATATCGCGGATTATATCAATCAGTATCTTTGAGATCGCATCGCATACATTACAAGGTCTTCCCTTGTTTCTAACGCCTTTTTGTCTACCGAGCTTGAACGATTACTAATCTCAGCAGATAAATGCTCACCTTGCAAGCTTCTTCCCTCACTGCATCAGCCATCAAATACAACATTTGCTGGTCCTTGTATGTCTCCCCTAATTCCTTGAGCGTTTCGAGAAGCAAATTAATCTGAACGCAACAATTTGAGGAAAAAGGGAGACGAGACGAATAGAGTACACCTAACTACTATTTTTGCATGTTCTCCATCTCACTTTCTCGTCATTCTTAAACCGCTCTCTCGTTAATTGAGAACAAATTATAATAATCGTTGATTGCACTCCAGAAGCGAACCTTGGCAGTGTTCATCCAGGCACAGGAAAGGGATATGATTGGAGGGACGGAGGGGTAGTCAGGGGGAAGAGTGAAGGAGATAGTACAGGGAGAGAGGACACCTACGCTACGATAGTGAGTATCTGAATGGGTACAATTCGAACAGATGAAGATAGGATAAATAACAAAGGCTCACCTTCTTCATGTTGAGCATATACAGTTAATCTTTCGTCAAGAGGCTTCATATCTACAGTAATCTGCAACATTTCTGTACTAGTTCTTTTCTGAGATTCTCAATGCTAACCGAAGTGATCATTATCACAAAAAGTCTTACATACCTGTCCTTCCAGAGGGTCAGCATTCTCATCAAACTGAAAGGATCCGGAAAAGCATTCGAGTAATGCTTCGAACCCCTTCAGCTCCTCCAACTGTTCCTCTCTCCGGGACATTTCTCAAGAAACATAATTAATTAACTTGAATATCTATCGGTCAATAAATAACGAATCATCAAGTATCACATTATCGACGATAACGATGGATACGATATGGTGGAAAGTTCGTTAGTAACGTTTATGCAAATAAATAAGAAGATAACAATGAGAGATCGGAAGGGAAAAAAAGAGTAGAGGAGAGATGGAATCACTGGAACGTCTTCTTAGAGTGGAGATCCTTGAGAATCTCGTCCAATTCATCGTCTTCCATCTTGTTCTCAAGCGAGGGAATGAGAGCCTGCAATAGATAGTATAATTTACAAAAAATCAAAATATTGCAATTATCACAATAATTATCAATCTAATCTAAAAGTAAATTTACGTAAATGAATACTTTCGAAGAGTACAGCAACATGCACGCAACAGAAAACAGGCTGATAAGAAGGGGCTAGAGAATGGAACGAGAGATAAAGAGGAGGAGGGGATCAGAGAGACGCAGGCGCAGAGAGCATTGTGCAATATCGCGGAAATGTACTCTCACTTTCAAAGTACAAAACCATCGGTCTACTTTGCATTTGTTCCATGACGTCAACTAATAGTTATTCGTTTGCTACACAATAAATAACTCTATAAAATATTTTATCGAAGCTATTTAAGGCTGATTCGTATACCTTGGCTTCCTCCGCGTTCTCTGGACAGAGATTGGCGATTTGAGCGACTTCGAACTTGTGAAGGGGCTTGCCTTCAACGATACAACTGTCATAAGGAGGGGACAATCGAATAGGGCTGGCAAGCCGATTCGTAAAGTACATAATCTGCGTCATGGCGGTGAGTGTTCTTTTTTGTTTGTCACTTTGATAGGATTGAAGAGACGACAGACGAAAGAGTATGCAAATTATGCATTTTATGAATCTGTTTGTCAGCACGAACGAACCGAAGAAGATGGCACGAACTGCACGAATGGTCTCTCTGTTCTTGAATCGGGACAGACGACGGGCGTAGTTCAGCGTTTTCACGAAAACCTGCAAAGACAATTTTGCGGTCTTTTTACTTCGTTTTAAATTACAAAATAAGTATGGCACTATTTTAAGCGACTTTCAACAAGTAATGTAAAGTAGGAAAACCTCGCTGAGGTCCTCAATCTCTTCTTTCTGTTCGGATTGCTGTCTACGATGTTCGAGAAGAAGGAAAACTTCCGACGTTAGCAGAGCATCGCAATTCGAAGATTCGAATTCCTTAATGATTAGTCATGATAGACATTTCGGAAGAAGCGAGCTTGAAATAAGCTGAAATAAGCAAACAAGCAGTGATTGAACCTTGGGAAATCGCATCTCCGTCGCATCCTCTTCAACCTCCTCAGGCGCAGTGTTAGACATCTGCAATGCAATCGATCACGTGATAGACACAAAGTGAGTATTGTGTACAAGATAAGCGTGACACGGCGAAAGTCAGAACAACTCTGAGTACTCGAGTGCACGTCTCTCCCTAACAGGGCGACGTTTCGCATAACACACGCTGAGACTAAATGCACTGCACCACACGCTTCATGGGGCCCAAGGGGAAGAGGAAGAATAGGATAGAGCGTCGTAACCGGCTTAGTATCGTCACAAACATGCAGAAATCAACACACACACAACTTTTTCGAAAACATCCACGTTCAAGAAAATGTCAATAAACATGAATTTGTAGTTTTACCCTGAAGCGAATTATACCGTAAGCTTACCTATTTAAATTTATTTTTATATCGTGATTCATCTTATGCAAGCACTTGAAGCCATGTTTCCGCTACATAACAGCTATATAATTTGTCAAAACGATTTCTAACAACTGATATCAACTGTGATGTTTATCAACAATTGTGTAACATATGTTCCGGAGAATAGGTGTTCCGAGTTGCCGAACTGTCAACTGTCGCGCACCGAGGCGGTGTAAAGTGCGCGCAACGCGCAGGCCACGCCCCTTTTCGCGTGAAGGGGCGGGAGAGTCAGTTCGAACTTGGTTATCTTTAATTTGTGCTTTATTCGAATGGATTAGTCATTGGGTTGCCTATATGATGATACGTTAGGGTCGCTTTGAGTCTTGCGAACAAACTAGGCCTCGATATCCCGTGAATGTCGCTCTTTATCTTTATGCGGTTTTATTTTTGCTTATGCTTGCCAGGAGAGGCGTATGAATTGAGGAACTGGACGCGGTCGAGAGGGAGAAGTACCTGCCGCCGAATGCGATGGGTCTAATGGCCGGGTTGAGCATGATGGGCGCACCAAGCGCACAAGGTACCGTACTCTCTTACTTACAGTACCTTCATGAAATACCGTAATCTAGGTAACTCTATACATGTTTTACCGTATTATTAATCTCTGAAGCGAGCGAAGGCGGAGGCCGTAACCCTTGCGTAGCATAAGTTTCAACTCTTCTATAGCCAATCGACGCGACAATCCATACCATGTTTACAAACTTGCCCTAGCGCACGGTAGTACAGTAGTCCTCGAAATGGAAAGTAAATAAAGCTACCGTAATCCACGAAATCCGTTCAGGAGGCCACACAGCAGCGGCCCAGCAGCAGGCGCTGATGATGGCGGCGACGGACGGATTGAGCCCCCAGATGGCGGCGATGCTCGGCCATGGATGCGGACAGCAGGCTTCAGCGGCGGCTATGCTCATGCAGTAAGTGGTGGGGGGTTATCGCGAACTGAAGGGGATACTGTAGCTGCTATTGTTTGATAATAGTTTACGTGGTACAGTACAGCATAATCCGAAATATGGAAAATATCGCAAAGTGAATGGTTTGTGTGGGGTACGTTTCAACATCTCGAGCAAGAGTATAGTAGACCCATGTACGGTAGTTATCAACAACTCTAGATACAGAATACGAATAGTGTGCTCTAGGTTACGGTAACTATCGTGAACTGCACATATACATGTATTGTGTCTGTACTCTGTCCAAACGCTGTAGCGTTTCATGTAATACCCTGGAAATGAGCATATTTTCTTGTCAACAAATCGACAAAAAATAATCACACTATGATTACCCTTAGCTGGGAAAAGGTGGACCTAATCGGCCCTACAGTAATTGACATCTGCAGCTGATGTAGATTAAAAACACCTTTATTGTAATAGTGACCAATTTCGGAGAGCGAAGGGAATAGAAGAGAAACTTATCGATTCGATCAGCATCGCGTAGGAATTCAAACTCGACAGAGTCCTCCTTTCAAAGTGTAAGAAATTTGCTAGTCAATCTTCACAGCTCGTGGAGCAATTTTTGTTGAGCTTTACTCATTTATTCTTCCTTTCTGTTCTCCTCGGGGAACGTAGACTCTCTCATTCTTCTTTCATCCAAGAGCCTTCTCACGCAGTTTCAACAAGGGATACGTCGGAAGAACACTCCCCTCTGGAGGTAATGAACATTTTTTTGGAGATCGCAGCACCAAAGACTTTAAAATATAACGTCTGACACTTTGCTGTTCACAGTCTAGAGGTTCTGGAATTTGAGATACAAACGGAACGTTTATCTCTTCCTTTTTCTTTACCTACTCTTTCTGCTCTTTGGAGCCCAGTATACTGAAAGTAGTATAGATGTCATGCTTGGATCCCAGCTTGGAATATCTCATACATCCTTTTATTGATTTTTTCGCATCACGCATCAGATACTTTTTGTCAGAGACCATTCTGTGATAGATACATAGGTAAACATTTATTTTTCGTCATTTTGGACGATGAAAGCATTCATGGAAGTGGGGAAATATGAACCGTTTT
Source organism: Micoletzkya japonica (assembly GCA_900490955.1). Taxonomy (NCBI): domain Eukaryota; kingdom Metazoa; phylum Nematoda; class Chromadorea; order Rhabditida; family Diplogasteridae; genus Micoletzkya; species Micoletzkya japonica. The sequence continues at coordinate 229,336 of LS885386.1, read as the reverse complement.
CAATTGGCAGGAAAATAGCAAATACGAGGATTGCGAGAAGAATTTACATTCAATTGCATACTCCTATTCTCTCTATTATTATATTAACAACAAATACACAAGCTCTTCTAACTTGATCGATATTACAAAATAACCGGAGGTGAAATGGTTTGACTAGAACATGGATGATGACTAGAATGTGGGGTATAATTATGACTAGATAGGGGGGGTGAGAATCAAAGACACTTGTGTTATGAGGGGAATGAGCAGCACGGAGGTAGAGGCGGGAGCGGGAACTACCTGAATGATATCATTGTCTTCTGCATGAACTGTAGTAAAATGAACCATCTGATTTCCATAAAGACAAGATACATTATAGCCTCTCTCACTACTTCTCTCTTCTCTATTACCAAATAGTAGCTGACCTCGGTCTTGCCACTTGCAGGAACAGTCGTTCTCCACTCGCTTTCACGTAGGTAACGGCCGACAACTGAAAGGGGTAGTGATGACACTGATAATAAGTCACTAAAGAAAGTGGCGACAATGCCTCAGAATGGCCAACCCTCCTAGATTAATGTTCTGTCAATGTCTCTCAAGGATATGCCTACTTGATCAGTGACGGGAAGGGCGTTGACGGCGAGTATCCGGTCTCCAACCTTCAACTTCTCGGCGGCCACGGACCCCGGCTGGAGGGACGTCACGAGGATTCCCCGCGTGCGCTTCCCTATTCCCATTCCCAGTTGCTGCTCTGCTATCTGCAATGAGAGGCATTCCCTAGTGTTCGTCGCTATTTATGGAGTACAGTAGACACAGAGGGGGGCAGATAGAGAGAACGAGACTGGACTTCCCTCGTCTCCGGCTATCAAGAGCCGCAATCAGCGGCGGTTTTCTAACAAGCGGCGGTTCATCGATCGCGCTTTCTCTTCCCATTCCCCCTCTATATTTACAGCATCTATTGAGGTTCGTGAACCAGGACTCATTTGCGTAGGGTCTGATGAATCTTTCTCGCACTCTCTCGATTCGGCAAAGTGATTAAATTTGTGGTTTTCAAGTGATAATCTGTCTCCCTTCTGACCTTCTTCAATTCGATAAGCAATGTGTCGCTTCCATCCTCCTTCAACGTCGGAATGACTTCGATTCCGTGCAACTTCTTATCTTCCATGTTCACACTCTTCTGCAAGTACTCCCTCTTAGCGCCCTCTTAACTATCTCTTAATTACCTCCTAGCCCTCTCTCCCTCCTAATACCCTCTATCTCTCTCTCTCCCTCCTCCCTCGTAACCCCTCCCACCTGCTCTCCACTACTCGGTTCCTCTGCCACGGGACTCAATCCAGCGGAGAGGGAAGAGGAAGGATCGGCGAGAGTCTCTCCCTCGGGAGGAGTGTGGGTGATGATGGGACGACCCGGAGATGGAGGAGGGGGCGGGGCCTGAATGGGTGGAGACTAAGTGAGTAGGCGGGGTGGTTACCGTGTTGTTATTGTTGTTGTTGTTGTTGTTGTTGTTGTTGGCAGTAGTATGGGGGATGGGAGGAGGCGGTAGTTTGACCATCTGAAGAGGGAGCGTGTGAAGAGGGGAAGAAGGGACGAAGAAAGGAGGGGAGACAAATGAATCCCCCGGGGGCACTCTCTCCATTAGACTGAGAGCTACTGGGCATCGACCTATGCTTAGGCTTGCACTAGGCGAGAACTGTCCAGCCTTCCCTGCTATGTCCATCCCCGAAGGCCTTCACAGCTACCTACCTAGTCGCTCTATCGTCGTTCGTCAGACCTCTCATCGGAATTCCTCAGATCACATAGCCCATGCCCCACTTTGATTCATTATGCTCTAGTTTTGGAAACCGAGCAATTCGTTGCTTGCTATTTGCGAATGCTGCATCGTCCCTCTGCAGACTGCGGAATGGTGTGTCATTCGTCCCCCTAACTAACCGGGGGCACTCCTCCCTTCCCATAAGCGGCCTCAGCCGCTGCGTGCACCTTGTCCGTTGTCTCCGTTATCTTCCATCGGCCGATCTTCAGACGAACGCGACCGACGCACGTCTGAAGGGAGGAGGGGGTTAGGGGGGACGGGGAGGAAGTAGTCTATAAGAAGGGCAACGGGTCTATGACTAGGAATCGAGGGGGAGACGATAGAAGGAAGAGGCTCACCTTGAGCGTAGCAGCCACGTCCTCCTGCATGCAGTTGGCGCAGTCTTCGCCGTTGATCGACAGGATCTGAACGGGTCTTCGAAATATGCGGACACTTCCCGTTCCCTCATTAAGACAAGAGTGTGGATAAATGAAGGAGTGAAGAGATTGGTTGTGTCTGGCCGTCCCTCCTCTATGACTCCGTCCCCCCTCTCACCTGGTCCCCCGTCATGAGTCTCCCATCGGCCTCGGCCACTCCTCCCTTCACAACCTCCGACACGTACACGCCCGGCTCGTTCTTCCTTCCCACAATGGACAGTCCCAGTCCCCGGCCGGGTCTCTGCCATCTCTTCGTAGCCCTTCCCTCGCTATCTGTCTTTACCTTGGTCAACTCGACCTCGAACATGTTGTATATCTGCGTAGGATCGAGCAGGGACATCTGCAGGTTGGCGTCTCTGTAGACGAGAAGTCGCACTTTGGGAGGGGTCCTTCTCAGCAGGGAAATGGCTTGTTCGTGACTCACTCCACGCAGACTTGTACTATTCACCTGCAATAATTCATGTGAATACACGATCCCTTTGTCTGTATTCTCACGAACCAATTAGCTAATGATAAGAAGGCAATTATCAATCTAACGAGGGGAAAGCACGAGTGCATAATGAGTAGTCGTTAGAGTGCACGAGGCTTTGATAAATACCGTACTTCCGCTGACAGAACAACGAGCGCAAAGATTAATATCACTGTCTTCTTTCTGGCCTTTCTCCCTACCAACAAACCATCCCATCCATTCATACGCTTCTTTTCCATTTCATCTTATTTGCATTCGTCGAGAATAAACAGTCAATCAACCCTTCTCCTTACCTCAAGTACTTGGTCTCCCGGTCTCAGCCTTCCGTCGGCCGCGGCCGCTCCGTCCGGATACACCTCGTGGATGACTACCGTACCCAATACCGTATCCGAGCCTCCGACAATCGACAGACCGAGTCCCTTTCCATCCTGTGCATTCCCTCCTTCATTCGCTCGCAACAAGCTTATCCCTGCTCGAAGAGTCGAGAGCCCTTCTCTAACCTCGTTCCATCCCTTCTCACGTCTTCTCCCTCCTCTCTCTCTCTCTTCTCCTATTCTCGTCCCTCTCCTTCTCATTTTCATCTCTACGTCAGACACTCTAAGAGTCCTTATTGTCTATAGAGGAATGTGGCACAACAATCGACCGAATGCTATTCCACCGTAATCCCCACGGAGTACGATACCTTGTCAATGTGAATGAGTGTCTCCTTGCCAGCCTCGATTCGACTCTTCTCTCCAGTCCAGCTCTTCTTTCGTACATCTGAACGACTCTCTCATAAAGAGTGATGAATCTCCCTCTTCCCTCTACCTCTCCCTCCTTTCGTACAACAACCCCTGCATTCCCTCTATTCAAGGTACACAACTCCTCTTCTCCCTCCTCCTTCATTATTCTTTTCATCCTCCCTCGTCCCCTCTCCTTCCTTCAACATCTCATTCCTCTCGACGGAGGAAAGCGAGACAGCCTTGTCTTCATCCTCCCCTCTCCAGATTCCCTCTCCGTCCCTCCTTCTCTCTCTTCTCTCTCCCCTCCCCTCCGAATTCTCTCGTTCCCTCTTTCCTCCTGAATTCCCTCCACCCTTCGTCCCTCAGAGAGTCCTCTTCACATTGGAGACAAGTGTGCCAAATGTCACGCATAGTATATTCGTCGTTGCCTTTTCTATTCAAGCGAAGCAACAGGAAGAAAAGGGAAAAGGGAGAGAACACCTGCTTGTAGGGGGAATGGGGGAATGAGGGAGGGATTAAAGGGGAACAGGAGAAGAGAATGGTATGTCTTATTGGCGGAATAAGGGGGTGGGGGAAGTCTCTTTGAGAGACGATGAAAGGGGAATAAGAGGGAGTGAATGGGGAAGAAGGAGAAGGAGGGGAGAAGGGCAAAGTGAACTAGGGAATGAGATTCATGCAATCCGATGCTTTTATGGCCAAGCATACATACACACTCACTCTCTCACTCCTTCTCTTTCTTCTCTTTTCTCTTCTTCTGTTCTCATAACTCTCATTCTCCTTCTGTACTAACCTATCACTCTCCTGTCATCGTCTCCCTTATTCCTTCCCTTTTCTCTTCCCTCCCTTTTCTACCTTCGTTCTCTCCATCTTTCTCACGGTCCGCTATTGACTGACTCTCTCCCCCCTTTAGCCTCGGCATCACAATTTCGTCCCTCTCATTCTTCCGTTCTTTCCCTAATTCTACATCTTCCCTTCCATCACCTTCCCCTCTTCTCCTACATACTATTTATTCCCTTTCCATTCTCCACTATAAATCTCCCTTTTCCCCACTCACTCTCCACTGATTGTAGTGTATTATCTTGACTGCCGTCACCCGCTGGAGGCATGTCCACGAGGAGAGGATTGGGCTGAAATGATAGGATGAAGAGGCGAGGGGAGGAGTTGAGAGGGAATTGTGAGAGAATTAACAGGGAACGGGAGGGAGAAGCGGAATTTAAGGGAGGGAGAGAGTGACAGAAGGGGAAGAGAGTGAGGAAAAGGACTGAATACCCCTCAAGGAAGGCACACTAACGAAGAGAGCGAAGCAACACTGAAGGGAAATAATGGGAGAAGGAAGAAGGGAGGGGGAGACTCCGCCTACTGAGGGAATAGGTGAGGGATGAAGAGGAGGAAGGTAGGGGGATGGAGAGAAGGAGGGAGAAGCACTCTCTCTTCTGTCATGCATAAGAACGAAGGAGAAGAACGTAATCGAGATTTAGACGAGTGGAAAGGATTCGAGAGGAGAAGGGTGGGGGACCCGTTGTATGGGAAGGCATGGAGGTCTCGAGGGGAGACAGAGGAACACTGACTACAAATAGTGGAGGGGAAGGGAGTAGGACAGGGGACGTATGTATGTAAATGGAGAGGAGCGAGGGAAGAGGAGAAGAGAAGGGATGGTCACGGTGGAGGGATGAGGAGCAGACCAATGAATGCTCCCCCTCCCCCGTCTATACATTCTCTTGATTGCTTATGTCCGTGCGATGTCGAGCATCGACTATTCATCATGCAAAACCTCCTCCGAGTTGGCCTACCGACTGATTTCTTAGAAACTAAGCGAATAAAGTGAATGGACGCATTCAGGCAGCTGCTCAACATTTGCTGATGAGTTGCATCAAACAAAATTGACTACGCAGTGAATCTTGAAGACACGCGTTATGAAGTTTTTTTTCTAATAAATGGAGTGTCGTTGTTATTTCAGATTCCCTTGTACTTCCCCCCCCCCCTACTCGCGATAAGCCTTTTCTGTATTGTCATGCACTGTACTCAGCCAAATACCTTGTCCTTCTTTGATGTCTTCTTCTCTAACAGCACATTGTCAGTCCGTGTTTACCTTGTTTTCCCTCTCGTGATCCGTGTCGTCACTCGGCAAATCGACGACCACTTCGTCCTTGTTCTCGGCTGACGTCGACGACGTCTCTTCGGGAAGAACCGGCAGTTCCTGCACAATCTACGTCCCTCCCTTCACTACTCTCAACTTACCGTCGGTCCGGGTCTTCTCAATAAGACAATCTCGATATATCCTTTTTCGGCACAGTCACGGATTCGATGGGAAGCCGCGATGTGGGATTGACCGTAGAGAACTCGACCGCAGACCTGAAGGAGGGAAGGATTAGATTATATTCATCCCGCGCAAGAAATTACGAAGTTGTTGTCGAGAATCATATTTTTACAGGCCAGACAGATAGTTTGAGGGAACGATGCATGCCACAACGTTCTAAATATTACGCGAACAAGCAAAACATTTTCAAAATGTTTCCTACAGAAATCAGTTTTTTTGTCTTACATTAGAACATGGTGATGCACAGTAACTCACCTCAAGGAGTTCATCGCCGACCTTGACACTGAGTGGACACGCGACTTTGACTGCCACGACGATGATGGCTTGGTCCTTCCTGAAGTGAACCTCTTCCTCATCTTCCGTGTCCTCGATACCTCAGTCGATCAGAAGTTCCCGCAAGCGACAGTCCGAGACCCGCTTCGGGCACCTTATCCAGTGGCATCATGAGCACTTCACCACCGAACGAACAGTACTTGCGGTCGAGTTTCTCTGAAGCAAGACTATGGTTAGAACCAAAGGAGTGGCTGACTCTGCGTGTATCCGAATCGCGACTCTTCCTCGTCATCGTCTGGAGTCTTCGGAAGGAATCCGGCCGAGGCCGCCTCCACTCCCAATTCCTCCATTCGTTTCCGTCTCTGAGATGCAACTATCTACCTACCATTCCCCGATACTTGCTGTACCTGTTCATTGGTTGTGAGTTGTACAGCCGGCTTGGATATACTCATTCTGGGTGCGGGTGGAGGGGGAGACGGTCGTTTCTCCTCTGTCTTCGACTCGTTCGACATCTCTTCCTCTTCACGGGTTTCTGAGGACGAGACGTCGGAAACGATTAGTGGTTGATCCTGCAAGGGACCAACGTCACTCCCCCTTCTTCCTCATCTGTTCTTCGCAGTCAAAGATCATCTAATCTCTTACCATCTTGTTGTTGCTCTCTCGTCTCTTCATCTCCACTTCATCCTTCTTCACACTATTCCGCCTCTCCTCTTCTCGTTTCTCTTCAACCTTTGTACTCTCCACAATCTCCTGTGGAACCTCAGGCGCTTCTTGCTTAGGCTGAGTTGTTTCCTTCTTCTCCGCAAGGGGAGATATCCGTTGTTCTTCTTCCTTGACTACAGTAATCTCGGCTGAGATGCCCGCTTCGATTCGAATAGAGCCGACGGTTGAAGTAGACGCGGAAGATCGAACGGCCTTAAGTGCATGATTGATGCTAGAAATAAAAAAAAGAAAAAAAATAGAGTTGTCATGACGTACCGCATGAGGATTGAAGGAATGAAGAGACTGCAGGCAGAATTTGACGGGATTCTTGGCATTCTTGATGGCAGTGACCGCCTCTTCGTGCGTTGCATCTCGCAGATCGATATCGTTGACCTGGAAGAGCTTGCTGACGTTGTCCACCTTCGTCGATGTCTCACCGAGATAACCCGGTCTCCCATGTGGATCATTGCACTCTGACCGGCCGGACTGTTCTCGAGGACACTCTTGATGAAGATGCCACACACGGTGTTCCCTGTGCCCGGCAGTCCTCCCTTCTGGGAGACTTCCACTCGGCCGCCGACGATCGAAATGCCTTGAGAAAGCATTCACTCAATGGTGCAAATTAGGGCCCTCACCGAAGCTTTTGTTTGGCTGCCGCTCGAGAATGACCGTTCGCATTTCGCCCCAGAACTTGGACTTGGGGGACTTCATCTGCATCTCGTTGGTTGGTGAAAAGGAGCGAGGGTGAGCTTACCGCGTGGTTGGCTTCTCCGTAGACTGAGCTGGAAGTTCCCGCGAAGGCAGAAGGATCGTTGAAGGAGTCTTCGCCCGCCTTCGACGTGGATGGCTCGCACTCCTCAAGGAACACCTTCCACCGTCAATCGATGCAGGCAATGCTGTACCTGGCTGGTAGACGGTTCTTGCACGAATTCTTCTCCCTTCGACTCTACTGAGCGAGTGAGATGTTTCGGCGACAACCTAGAGAGATCATATCGTGAGTTGAGGCGATGGTTAGTACCGTTCAGCTTGAATCTCGTCTATGATCTCTTGTACGAGAGTCTTGTGGAATGACGACGGACTATTTATCGATGGTTCCGAGTCTCTTCTTATCAAATCTCCGCTCGGCCTATCCCACTCACTTGTATCGTGCTTCTGAGATAGTTCAATTGATTCCAATCCGTAAAGTAGAACTTACGTGATTGGGAAGGTGTCCTTGTTCCTTGTGGTTAGCCTCAGGAGTGCTCTCCCTCGAAGGCAGACTGGTCCTCTCCTCCTCCTGCTTCGGTTCTTCTGTCACTTCGAATACCTCTTGCACCCCTTCTCCCTTCTCTTCCCTCTCTCCACTCTCCTCTTCTATGCCCTCTTCAGTCGATCGTTCACTCGTTCCTTCTCTGGTTAGCGTTCTCTGATCGTCCTTCTCTTCCTCTTCCCTATGGGAATCTTCGTCCTCGATTCCCGACTGACTGCGAGATCCGCGAAAAGAAGAAAAGGACTTGAGAGGAGACTGGGAGACCCGCGACGACTCCTGAGATGTCTGTTTTATTCTCTCAGGTGTAATTGTTACCTGTATGGAGGTAGGAGAAGCGGGCGGGGAAGTGGAGGGGGGAGGGGGAGGGGGCGAGGAGGGAGGAGAGACCTGCTTGCCCTTCCAGTCCTTGAGATGCAATGATATGCAGATGTCGTGGAAAGCGTCTTCGAAGGAGGCCTGGAAGAGACAGGGGAAAGGTCGAGAGGAAGGAGTGGCGATAGTGAGAGGAGAAGAAGAAGGGGAGGACAGACAGAGAGGCGAGGTATTCATTTCACATGAGCGTGAATACGAAAAGGATCGACGTGCCTATTCAAATTGCATTGCATCTTCAACCGAATTGTCGATTGCTTGTACATCTGACGTAGCGAATATAACAAAGCGCGCAAAGTGGCTCCCCCGGAAAGAACGCATTAATCGATTCACTCAGAGAACTTGAGGACATTGAAGGGGAGAATGAAGGAGTTCGGCATGGGCACATGCACATTAGACGAAGAAATGAAGATAAGATGGAAAAGAGAGAGGGAAAGGGGAGAACTATCGGAAGGACGACTCGACTCTTCAACGCAAGTCCACTACGGCCTCGGCTTTTCTACTCATTATGCCGGAAGAGGCGAGAGAGAGAGACTGCCGAGTAATTGGATGAGTGAAGCAAAGGAGAGAGCGGAAAGGAAGCGGCCTCCCAGGTGCCTCCCTCCTACTGTCGTATCTCTTACCTCGAGCAGTTCATCCACGAGTTCGTCCAGTCCTATGCCGAGAGCCACTCCGAATCCGTCGATGACCGAGGGGGCTACTCCTCCCTTGGCTGTTCCCCTAGAGAGGGCTGCTCCCTCGGGTTGCAGTCGACACGAAGAACACGGATCGTCCTCCGATCGGGAGGTGTCCATTGAAAGAGGAGGCATTTCGGCTTCACCTGGATAATCGAAGTTGATTTGGAGAAGAAGAAAGCGCAACTCACTATTGAGCGGAGGTGATTGGCAAAGGCTATTGGTCATCTCAAGCTCTGATATATCTGCTTCCGTTTGAGAAGGCCGTCTATCAAGATATGGCGAACGGTAGAACTTTGGAAAGACTCTGGAAGGCTCGAAGATTAGAAAGGCTTAGCCTTATTGCATACTTGGGTGAAAGACGTGAAACGGGCGGAGGAGTGGGTTCTGGTCGATGGAATCGTTCTCTCCACAACTTGGCGTCGGCTGCTGTGATGTATGTGATGCTGAAATAAGTAACGATATGGCTATGCTTAATCCGGCACTGGTACATTCATTTGCACTGGTACAATCCACAACATACATTTGAAATTCGACAATGTCCTATAAATTTTTATATAGAGTATTATAGTGGAGGAAAACGGAACGTATAATTCCGTTTTACGAGTTACGCTGTTTAGCAGATTTTTCACACTTTGAGAAAGCGCCATTCCGCTCTATGCTAAGATATCGAAGTGATTGAGTGCTTTTTGAGATCATTACTGGCCAGACTTTCGCATAGCCCGTATTAGGATTGGATAATACTGTTACGCCCGGAACGATTATATCTTCCCTTTTTCTGTACTACATATACCTGCAGGCGGCACCGATGAGGTTGGCTCTCTTGAGAATGGCTCTTGCCTGGGCGTTCGTCACATTTCGCATGCACTCGGTGTTGACTCGGACGATGAAGTCTCCGGCCTACAACTTGGCTTATCTCTACATTCAATAGGCGCACATACCTGTATCCGTCCATCGATACCAACAGCTTTCTTACTACAAACACTCCTCACTACACATCCATTAACTCCCTTCTCTCGCTCTGCGTCCACCATCAAACCTAAACCAACAGGGTTCCATGATGAATCTCAACCAGGAAACTTACCCAAAGCAAGCGGTCCCTTGGTCACTTTGATCGTTCTTTCAAGGTGCGCAGGCAGATACACAATGTCAAATGCCCAGGCACCTTAAACTCTTCTGATAGGGATCAACACAGCGTATCTTACCTCTGAGAGGACTGCCAGCTGGTGAAATGGAACGGGTGGAACAGGGAGAATACGATGCCATCGAGGCGTCCGACTGAAGGGAAATGATAAGAAGCAGGAAAAAGGAAGGAACTGTCTACAGGAGCATTCTGGACACAACAGTGCAGAAAAAGAAGGAAATGAGGTAAATGAAAGAAGGAGCGAAGGAGCATACAGTGATGTCGATGGAACGATCGGAATGGGCTGAGGGAGAACGAGAGGGATAGTAGCCCTGAAGGGATGGCGGGTAACTCAATTGATCGAACTGAGATCGACGAAATAACGAAGAAGATGGAGGAGGAGTACGAAATGCATACGAACGACAATAGAGTGTAATGAGTCGTGCGGGATAGTGGAAGAGGAGAAGAGGAGGGAATAATGAAGAGTAAGAGGAAGGGGGCGACAACGCACCTGGGGATGCAGCTTGCGGTACTGTTCAGCACCTATCCACACTGTCTCTTGACTGACCGAAGTGGGCTCCTGCAAGGGGAGGATTTGTATCATGGGGGAAGAGAAGAGACGAAGAGAGGAGGGATAAACAGCAAAGTGTGAAGAGTGTGAGTGATGACGCCCGAGATGGAACGACAACAAATTAGTTGACGGAAGATGACAATGGAGGGGAAGAAGACAGGGAGTTGCGAGTCATTGGAGGGAGGGAAACTAGGAGAATGCACTGGAAGACGTGAAATGACTGAAGAGCATAAGATAGAAGAGGTGACAAGTTGTGTGTGTCTTACAACAGCAGAAGAGAAGAGGAAGACCGGGGGATGGAACGAAGGGTATTACTGAAGTGAGGAAAGGAGAGGGGATGAGAGGAGAGAGAAATGACAGGACAGACGAAGGAATCCCCCTTGAATTGTCGAGGCTATATTGGAAGGGGAGGGGAAGTGGTCGTTGAAAGTGGAATGGAAGACAAGAAGTTAAGAGTGGAATTACCTGTCTTCTAGAGAGTCGAGGACTGCTTCGTGCTGCCAGGAGACGTTCACTTCGAGAGAAGATCGGAGTGTGCGAGATGGAACGATTCTGCAGGAATAGAAGAGATAATGGGCACGACGAGAAGGGGAGGAGAAGGGAAGGAAGGAGGGCTATTGCCGGCTGCGAACGAGTCAAGAAGCGGGAATCGAATGAGAAGACCCAGTGAAGGATGCCATCAATATGGCTATTGTACACTCACAACTCTCTTCTTCTTCTCTCCGTATCTCCGTCTCTGTCTCGCTGCTACCGCATATGAGTGAGTTCCTTTTTTACTTGAAAATAAAACGCTACAAGTTGTGCTTGCCTTACAACAGAGAAGGAAGAGATGAAGACATACGTTGAAGGGAAGCATACTCTCTAAAGGAGGGGAATCGTATGCCTTGTCTCGCTATGCTCTCTCTCTCGTGCTGCCTTCATTCACGATGCTCACTCTTTAATGAGAAGAGGACAAAGTGACCGGAAGCGCGTAGACTGACCCAGTCAAGGGAAGGAGCGAGACGAGTGAAGCGAAGGGCAATCATTTGAATTGCAAACAATTGCACACATTGAACGCTTCGAGGGTTGACGCATACTTGTAGACGTTGAAATTGCTTAGAGAAACGAAGGGGAGAGGGGAGCGGAGAGGGAATGCTTTATTGAGAAGGAGGGCGAAAGGGGAAGCGGATCGAAAGTAAGGAGGGCAGGGCGTGAAGCACGCTACTTCTACTCGAATGCAAGAAGGCTTCGTCGACCTCTTCTCCCCCCTCTCCCCCTCCTCTCGTCCTCTCTTCTCCCACTCTCCCTCTCTTCCGATTCTTCTCCTTCTCGCTTTCCGCCGTCGCTTTTCTCACTCGGTCCAACCATGAAGCAATGGGTGCTCATTAGGCGCTAAGCACAAGAATTGCGGAGGAAGAGGAGAGAGAAGAAAAGAGAGAATAAGAATGGAAGATGGGGGGATGGGGAGAAGTGGCTAGATGGGGACAGTCACCTGGTCAACGGGAAGCGGCTTCGCTATGCCCAATCGAACACGTCCCATCGGAGCTGACTTGAGCACGGACACGGCTCGTTCCAATCTTCAATGCAGTCTTTTATTTATTTATTCATTTTCGTCGAAGCATGCTCTCGAGATATGTGGTATTATATGTGGTGATACGTGAAAAGCATTAGTATGTGAGATGAATTTTATATAAAGTGCAGCTTGATTTATTGTTGTTTGTATTTCACATGATGGACCAGCTTGTATTCTACAGTTAAAAGGCCTACGTGCTATTGGAAAGGTCGTGTTCGTTGACGAAGAGAAGCCGGTCGCCGGGGACTATCCTCCCGTCCGCCTGAGCTATGCCTCCCGGCACCAGCGACTGCACTACGATGACGGACTCTGACGGGTGGACGGGATCCTGCAAAGAAGGGATAAGAGGGAAGTCAAGGTAATAGAGACAAAGGGCTACTGACTCGGTAGTCGACGATGGAGAAGCCGAGTCCGCGGTTGTCCTTGATGAGATGGACGACGAGCGGGACGCAGTTCCAGACAGCGAGACCCGCGAGGGGCTCGAGGGATCGCGAGCGGAGACGACGGGAGACCTGAAGGAGACCCCCTGACACTCCTTCAATTAGTCCCTCTCCCACCTGCTCCAATATCATGGCTGTATCCACGGGCGACGGCATGCACATCTCCGACTTCGCCTATAGAAGACGAGATAATGACGAGAGAAAGATTCATGAGGCACGAAAGGAGAGACGCGTCCCTCACCTTCACTATGCGGGTGCTGCCTTGAGCGAGCAGAGGGTAGGAGAGGGGAAGGCTGTGTTCGATTCGAGGAGAGAAGAAGTTGATCAGCTGCGCCTACAGTGGAGGGATATACAGGAGCTGTCGAGTCGTCTCCCATACCTTTCTCGCTACGATGAGAGTGACGGGGGCTCCCGAATTGGCAGCTCTCGTGAGGGCCTGTCGGACGGTTACGTGAGATTCTCCGTACAGCGGGAAGTGGTTCACCTGATTACGATCTTAGCTACTCAAGAAGATGCCCTTCCCACCTGTAGCAGCTCATCTCCCGCTTGCAGTACTCCCGCCTTCGCTGCAGGTCCTCGTTCCCGTAGTCCTTCTATGTAGTGGTGGGGATGGAGCTGTGTTCCATCGACTACGTCTACTGTTCCTTCTAGAGCGATTCCTAATCCACCGTCCGACATGTCTCCCTTCTCTGGTCGAATAACGGCAGAGATGATGTCCATCTGAAGAGGACTATAGAAGGGAAAGGGAGGGCCAACTAACGTCATCGGATAGTCTCTTCTTCCATTCCTCAACGAGATTGGGATTAGACATCTGGACATCGATCACTTGAGTGTCCGTCTCCTGCACAACACTTCAATTCTCTTTCCATCCATCTCATAGCCAAACCTGCTGATGCAGCATCTTCAGGCAGAGGGCTTGGGGAGACTTTGGAGGAAAGCGGATAAGTCGCAATCTGAGAATCAAGAATTGGATGAAGGAGGCGAAGATATATGGGAGGAGTGCAGGGAAGGCTACGCAGGAATCGGAGGAGGGAAGAATGGATGATAAGCAGAGCAAGGGAAGGAGGGAGGAGGTAGACAAACCTGACGAGGGAACCACTACGGACTAAGGCACGGACTGAGTCTGCATGGGAAAGATGCTCCAGCGACGCTCCGTTCACCTACAACAATTAATGCAAGATCAATGAATATAATGGAAAATGAAATACTACGCTATCTATAATACAAGATGCAATGTAAATACAAAAACACTACGGTTGTATCAGGCGCAATCGCCCCTCGCTGCTCTATTTACGTGATGCGGCGAAAGATGCGAGCAAGCTGTCAGATTGAGACATGGAAGTTGAAGGATGAGGTGGTGAAGGAAGCAAAGAACGAGAAGAAGGAGAAGCAGAGAGGGAAGGACCGACCTGTAGGATGAGGTCGTGTACATGGATGCGGCCACTCTTCTCGGCTGCTGACTTGGGAACGAGCGACTTGACGAAGATTCCTCCGATCTCCTCTGCAATGCACAATGTTCTGACAGCAGGGCAAATGTTAAGCGAACGAGATGCCGAAAACTAACGCTGATTTCGGCAGGAACTCTCGCTTAACATTTTGAAGATGGTGAATGAAACGTCGACGAGAACACCCACTCCCTCCGTCCCTATGCGGCTGGCTCTCTCATCCCCCTTCCTCTCTCCCTGCACTCGCTTTCCCTTCGATTTGAGCCATTCTCAACGAATTACATTGGCAAGGGGCTAAGTAAAATATGAAGAGGCCTCTTTGGACAGCAAAAGCTGTGCTGAGAGGAAGGAATCGAGTTAGGAAAGAAGAAGACGAGAAGGAGAAGAAGGGATGAGGGAGCGAAGGGACGGATGGCGAGGATTGGAGGGAAGAAGAAGACGGAGAAGGGCACGATTGCCAAGAGACAATCTTTCCTCCCTTTCTCTATTCTCGTATGCTTTTGCCACTGTTTCCCCCTTCCCTTTATCCCTCCACTTCTTCTCACCCTTCCTGTGCACATATCCCGCCACCGTTATTCCCAATCCGAGAGCGGCATCCCTGTGCAGTTCGACGTCGATCGTCTCGTACGGAAGGTGGTTCCAGTTCTCTCGGCAGAAGACGGTGAGAGCCTGCAAAGGGAGGAGATAAGGGGGGAAGGGGGAGGGGGACGACTGACCATCTCCTGTAGACTCCGCAACGACATAATCTCTCCGACGGGAGAGTTGTCTCCTCCTTCCCCTCCTCCATTCGATAAAGGAATCCCTGCCGCCGACGTATCCACTTCTCTACAACAATTCCCCTCCCCTCCCGTCCCCCTCCTGTTCCTCAATACGATACTAAAGACTAGACCAACTTTGACGTTCGCCTCCGCTCCGTTGGAAGGGAAGAGGGCGGAATGGGCGGGGATTCCCTGGGGGGAGACGAGGTAGAGGGCTGAGAAGGTGGAGCGACCTTAACAAAGGAAGGAGAGAATACGAGAATGAGAAGGGAACGGAGAGGGAACGAAGACTGAAGAGGACAAGAGTGTTTAGGACGGCATGGAGGGCTGTTAGTTAGCCATACCTAATGGAACGAGGAGAAGAGGGGAGAGGAGGAGGGGGGAAGAGACGGGAAGGGAAAGGAAGGGCACTATTGACCTCGTCTGCAGCCAACTACGACCAGCATAATTGGATGAGGAATCGGAGAAATTGGAGAATGCGCTCGGTAAGGAGAAGCGAACATTAGAGAAGGACGGGGAGGAGGTTCGAGGGGGAGAAGGATAAGGAGGGAGAGACTCACCGACTGTTCGACGGGCTTCGGTGGGGGATCGGGAGGAGGCTGTTCCGTGGACTGAATACTCGATTAGACTGGGGTTCGGTCGACGAAGGGAAGGAGTATACGGCAGAGAGCGAAAAGGAGTCTAGGCTTCTCTTTTTGATCCTTTTTCACGAATATGTTACAGTGTTCACGCTCTGCAGAAATGTTCCGGCATTTATAGAAGCGTGAAACATAACCGGAGAAAAGGGGGGAAAATGAGAACCGTAAAAGAGTGAACCTACCGTTCCGTCGATCGGCGCTTCCTTCCTCTTCGCGATCTGCTCCTCCAGAAGCTGCACACACAGAGCAGCACGCGTGGGCATCGTCCAGCAGGCTGGAAGGGAAGAGGGAGTTGAGAGGAAAGGAGACACAGCATTCAACAATGTGTCTAATAGCGAATTGACCACTATTTTTGAACTATCTCATGAGTGGGAAAGTCAATCTGCTCCAAATTTTCAGCACTTCTTGAGATCATTGTGGTGAACTTAAGTTTTTAAATTCATAATTTTTTTATACGATGGTTCGCCTATAGGATCGGATCCTATGCGCGGAAGCCGCTGCTCGCTGTTAGAACGCTTGGAATGCTGTGGAGAGGGGAAGGTGAGAACGGAGTGAGGTAGCAGACTGAGAAGAAGAGATGAACATGCGGAGCGAAGAGGGCTGCACAAGAAGAGGCGGAGGGATAATGCGGAGAAGACTATTCACACTTCTTACACTCTCTCCTCCCACTCGGATGGTAGAGCTCATCTCGCGGAATCGAAAGCAAAAATGAAAATGGAATGGATGGCGAGGAGAGGAGGAGGAGGGGGAGGGGGAGAGGGAGAGCGCGGTCTGGCTATAGCTTCATAACTAACTTCGTCTTGAGATGGGAAAGGAAGAGGATAACAAGAAAAGAAGACGCAGAAACGGACTAAGGACGACAGTTCGAGTAGAGTGATTACAAGGAGAGGATTGAATGAATGAATGAGGGGGGGGGGAAATTGAGGGATGAGAGGAGAGGAAGGAAGGAAGGAAGACATGCATCGCATGCACCTCCCTCTCCATATAATTCACACTCTCATCTCTTGTGTCGACGTCTTCCAAATCCCTCCTTCTATCCCCTCTTCTATCCTACTTCTTTCACTTTCACGTTCCTCTTGCGTGCAGGAAACCGACAATTCCAAGGATAAGTGAGTATAGAAGAGGGCTTGGAATGGGAAAAATTATGTGAACACACAAAAGCAGCATGGAGAAGAGAAAGATTGTGAAGGGAAGATAGGCACGAGAGATTCGCTTGTGAAGTTGTCGTTGTTTAGAATGAGGAACTGAGAGATGGAGAGAAGTGCGCTGAGAGAGTCGCGATAGCGAGTTAGAGAGAAGAGGTGAGGAGGGAGAGGGAGACGGTGGAAGAGGAGGATGAGCTAAAGGGGGAGGAGTGGAGAGATGTATTATAGCGAAGAAAAATAAGAAGCACGACGAGAGATGTACATACGCTATGCAATACGAGGATGACTAGAGTGTGCGACGAGAAAAATGATGAGACGAGGATTACGCGTTGCAAGAAGTCACCATGTGGTCGTTAATATTTGCGCAAAAGTAGAAAAAGACCACTTGGATCAAATAAGGAGAGAGAAGGCTGCTATCGTTTAAGTTAACGCCAACGCAAATTATGAGCCAGTATTTACAAAGGATAGACCAAGACGAGCGAAGGGAGCGACTGAGTCAAAGGGACGTACTGTGTGTGTCGTCCTGTCGGTCAGTGGGCAGAATCGGCCTGGCCACGACCATCTCCACTACACGGTCCTGCTGCCGCAGCACCGTCGCCACCTTCAACACATTCATAGCAAATGCCGTATCCTCATTTTAGATACAGAATAGCTGGGTGAAGCGTTCATGTCATTCAACGATTTATGTATACATGGCAGCAAAATAAAGAAATTATCAACCACCCTGAGTAGGTATTATATTTAGCTTGGACAAAGATGGAAATATCGTACACAATTTTAGCTTCTTGTAAAGGTTTGCATATGCAAAATGAATACTTGTTGTGAAGTGAGTCCCTGAGTGCTCATGCTGCCGACGTGAAGAATGTGATCTCCCGGTCGGAGGTGACCTTCCTGAAGCAACGCTCCCCTCAACGATAAACTACGATTCAGAACCACAAGGAATCGCTTAAACTAACGTAGAGAGATTCGAAAAAGCATGATGGATTTTGACAAGGAACAGCTGTGACGTTTGATGAAGAAGTGACAGGCAGAGGGATGGGGCTTGCGGTGAGAGTGAGGGAGGCTGGGAGGGGGAGGGGGAGGTGGGAGAGCGTAGCGAATGACAAGAATATCTACAGCATTCTCAGCAGTTCGTATATTAAAATGTTGACCTTATCAGCGGGACTCGCAGGCAGAATCGTCTTGACCACCACACCCGTTGAAGCGCCGCCAACTATGCCGAATCCTGCAACGATTGTTGGGGTACGGTAATCGAGGGGAGGACAGTGACGGCACTTACCAAGTCCTCCTTCATCCACGGGAAGTCGAATGATCTCTACTTGACAGTACTCCCCCGTCAGCTGAAAGACGTACAATTATTTGATCACCAATCCATCTCAGTCAATTCCCCTTTCGTTTCACTCATATCCTATGCTGTTATTTGTGTACGGTTGTTATCGTGGACTGGAAGAGGAAAGAAGAGAAGAACTGATGTAGAGGGAGAAGCCTCGAATGTCCCCATTTGTAAGGGGAGAGAAGAGGACAGGAGTATGTAGGAGGGGAATGGGAGGGAGACAGGGGCCTGCCTTACTCTCTCCAAATCTCATTGTGACTCTAACCACATCCTCTCTACTTCTCACAACTAATCAACGTAGACGCGCTGTTAACCCTTCATTTTATTTGTTTTTTTTGGGAATAATAAGGAAACTACAAGTGAATTGAGTACTGCGCAGGTTGGCTAAACTTTTTATGGTAATATTTTCTAATTATTTCAAAAATAGATGCGTACGAAATTCTTGAACAATGATTCAAAATATTTAGGCTGTAGGACAGATTGAATTGGAGGTACTCAACAAGACATATGGCTGCAGGGCGTTACTGTATCCAACTATTATGAGGATTTACATGGTTTACAGAAGAACCATAATTCATGTAAATAATGCAATAGTGGATACCTTCTTCGCGAATGGTTGTCGCTTCGAGGTTTGAGACATATTGCGAGAAGAAGCGAAGAAAAGGGTGGGAAGAAGGGGAATGAAGGGTCCTCGAGGAGTGGAACCCTTCGAGAGAGAAGAGAGGGAGGGAGACTGAAGAGATGAGGGAGAGGAGACTGAGAGAGAAAGAGAAAGAGAAGAGGTGGGAAGAGGTAGCAAAGGAGGAGAATGAAATCCGAGATTGAAGGAGGGCAGCCGTGCCTAGGTGAAGGCAGTCGTGTAGCTGTAGATATGGAGAGGGCGAGGTTACGAGGGAAACGCGAGGGAGAGGGTCTTACGAGGGAAAAACAAGGGAAAGAGAGATTCTTACGAGGGAACGAGAAAGAGAGATGACATGAAGAAGGTGAGTGTGAGGTCGAAAAGGCAGCGCTCCTCTATGACATCGTGCAACACGTCGATCAGTCATCCTCTAGCCTCTCTCTCTCTTCCCATTTCCCGCTTCATTCTCATGTCAACCGGTCATCTTCATTGTCTTATCTGCCCCCCTTCATCCTCACCCATCCCTTCCTCTTCACTTCCATACCTTCCCCCCTTACACCCCTTTCCCCTCTAGATTACGGACTCGTAATGTCTTTCCCCCTCACTTGATGGCTAGGGAGGCCCTTTCTATCAGTGGTCTTCAGAGTTCGAAGAGAGAAGCAGAAACGGAAGCAGCAAGCGGAGGCAAGGGAGCAGAGAAGAAGAGGGAGGGAGTGGGAGGGGGAAGGAGCAAAATAGACATACAAAGAGGGAGATGCATAGTAACATGACAACAAAGGTAATAAACGAGAGGAAGGAACATTTGGAATTCAGACGTCTTTCAAATACTTGGATGCGAAAACAATTGAAGCGGCTCGTTGCAAGAGAAGGGCTGGTCACGCAGGAATGGAGAGGGCGCGTATGGAAAGAAGGCAGGAAAGAAAGACGGCGATATGCACGGAAATACGCATAAAGAACGATCGTGCACATGGGCATCCTACGTGATTAGCATAATGAGATGAAGACAGAGAAGGAGGCTTATAGAGACTGTGAGAGACGAGCGAACGTTTCTCAGCTCATGGAAGACCTGCTAGCGGTACGAAAGAAGACGATGGGTATTCGCAATAGATAATGAGACAATTGGCAATAAATAAATAGCATGCAACAGCGTTTGCGTAAGTTCTCATATCTTTTGCCAGTCCTTATATCGTAAGATGTATAAGATGAATAAATAACGAAGTATTGTAGGTGCCTAGTGAAGTTGCGTAAACTCACGACCATTGCCCTGCGAGTCCGTAGAAGCGCGAGAGTCAGACAGCGTCCCTTCTCGGCCTTCCACTGTTCGGAGAAGAACGAAGGAGACTCGTCGACGGTGAAACGAGTGGATGGCCCACTCGACACTCCCACACAGTAGTCACCTCCGCGGAGGCGACCGCCCCACCTGCAAGGGATAAGGTGAGGGGGAGATAGGGGGATAGGGGTGAAGGGGGGGGGGGTGATACAGATAGGTAGACGGTAAGGGTGATGGAACGACGTGGTTGACGGCCATCGAAGACGAGAAAGAGACAGCACAAAGACGACAAATAGGAATGAAGGAAAAATAAGGTGAATGGACATGAAATTGAAGGGGGAGAAGAAGAGAAGAAGGCGGAGGGAATGAGAGGGAGTGAGAGATGCTTCTCCCGTGGAGTCACTGCTACCTTGCTTGTTAGTGGGAGCAGGACTTGAGGTGAGAAAGAGCGTAGAGAGGGAAGGGAGATAGGGGAAGAATGAGAGAGAAGGGAGTGAACGAGAGGGCATATGGACTGCGAGGGAAAGCTCATTATGGTGCAGTGTCTTCCACGACGGAAGACACACGCCATTTGTGTGTCCGTCTATATTCACGACTGCGGCTCACTTGCCTCCAATAAGCACAGCTTCGTATAGATACCTCCCCCTCTTTTCCTCTTTATGACTCCCCTTCTCTCTCTCTAGTTACCTCTCCGTCCCTCCCTCTCTTCCCTTATACTCTCACGTATGCAGTAAGGAACACGACGAGAATCAATTGGAGTGGAAGAAGGGATACGTTGATAGGTACAGGAGAAGAGGAAGAGGAGCAGACAAAGGGGAAGAAACATAAATAAGGGGACGAGTAGTCTTATTAAGACGAGACTATCGATCAGAGGAACAGCGACGAAAGAAGAATTATCGAGACTTATCCTGGGGGGAAGAGGAGACACGAGGGGGAGAGAGGGAGGGAGGAGAGCGAGGGAAGGCAAGGGAAAGAGGAAGCGCGCTACGAGTCAGTCCTGCTTGCCTCGCTCTCCTCTTCCTCTTCTCTCTCTTGAGTGATTGTACCCATTCGCTCCTTGTTATGCGACGAAGACTACAATGGACACAAACGATTTCATTGACTACTTGGACACACGGTGGTCTTGTAGGAGGATTGGAAGGGGAAGAGTAGGGGAGAAGAGGAAGGGGAGAGGGGGTTGAGGGTATAGAGGGGAGACAAGCGCAGAGAGAAGCAGAGGACAGGAAACTGAAAAAGCTCATAGTGGAAATCGGAAGAAGATGCATCCACTCGCGGTTGTGATGTGAATGGGTCGAGAGGGGGGAAGAGAGAGGAGAGGGAGAAATGAAAGGAAAGAATGAGAGGTAACATTCTGAATTTGGAATGGGCAAGAACGACTTGGCTCCTTCTTTCTTCATACATAAACAGACTTTGCTTATTGATGAATAGACGAAATGGGAGGGAAGGAAAGGAATAAAGGGGACGACGTGTATGAGAAGACGAGAGAGAAGGAGTCGGGGAGGATATGGAGGGGTGGAGGAGGGGGGACTGGTGGAGTGGTACTAATGAAGTCATTCAGAATGGAGATGACAGAATGACAAGAGATGGAGGGATTCCGATGAGACCAAGTATGAATAGGTTTCATGAATATGAAAACATCACTTTATGAATAATTGTTAGTGGAAAACAATCCTTGAAGCAGGAAGAAGACAATCGGTAGAGTACTACTAGTTGCAGTGCGGTAGCAATGATGAATAAGTGAAATACGCGAGAGAATGAAGAGAAGCCGATAGGGGGAGAAGAGGAGAACGAAGGGAGAAAAGGAGACGACTCTGTTGCAGGGATTAGACTGCAGAGACAAACAAAGAGCGTGTGAAAGAACGAACGATGAGCAGGGGACACGAGAGGATTTAATGGAGACGGGATTAGGGAACAATTAGGGAGATCGGGGGGGGGGGGGGTTGGAATAGAGATAACATACAATATGATACGTTAGCACGGACGGAGCAGGCGACCGTTGAACACGGTTATACAGAAAGGGATGAAGCCGCGGAGCCAGAGCAACAAAGGAAATTGCGTACAAGAGATGAACAGGAGTTCAGTTTGGAGGTAAACAGAAGAGAGGAGAAAAGTGAACGACGAACCTTTGCTTCGAGTCCTGATCAGCTACGAATTTGAGTAGAGTTCGCTCCTTCCTCTCCTCGCCGTCCTTTCCTTCCTCGAGTATTCGCTCCTCTTCGAACGCAGGCACACATTCGCCGGCTTCCAACTCTACGTACACAACCTTCTGCAATGAAGACTTTGAAAGGCGAACTTATTGTTGGAAGGCGAATGCTCGGTATTTATGCTAATTTTCAAAAGAGAAGAAAACGTGGTGCCAATCAGTACCGCGATCATCACTTGTAGCCACCCTAGAACCAAGGTTTATGCAAGTTTGATGCTTACAATAAACATCCAAATGAAAATGAATGCACTTGTGACAAACTTCCCGAATACGACTGATAAATTTGGGCGTTTACTGCCGCATACACTTCAATGAATACGTAACATAAAAAAAGAAAACCTGATTTTGTCGGACAACGCGTTGTAGTTTGTCGCGTAGGAGTTTCCTCAACGAATCGACGGCAGTCGTGGAAAGCGGAGGAAGGGCAACAGAAGAGTTCGACGACGAAGAGGCTGAAATTAACAAAAATTCTTCTTACAGTATTAATTTTAACTTTCATGTGAGACCAATTCTTATTTGATTTTTTTCTTGCAGTTTGCGACGGTCGAAAATTGGAATGTTTGCTTCGTGACTGAAGCTATGTCTTACTCTGCTTCTTGCCCAGCAATCGTGGTTGCGTAGGAGCGCTCAGCAAGCTGTCTCCCTCTTCCTTGTGCTCCTTCGGCTGAAAACGCATCGTCAAAAAAATTCAGCTTCGAAACTTTTTTTTCTTTTTTTTAGTCACTTTTTAACAGCCAGGCACCGAATTGTCAGAAAAATGCTCAAATAATTGTAATTACAACGCGTAAGAGTGCGTACCGTAGCCTGCGCAGCCTTGACGCTTCGTCTGCGGAAGGCGGGATGGTTGAGGAGGTTCTCGAGGCGGGCGATGTCCTCGGCCACCTCAACCACTTCCATTACCTCCATCCCCCCCTCAATCCCCCCATTTATCCCTTCAATATGTCCGTGTCTCCGTACATTCTCCCACTCCCCCCGAGTATCTCCTCTCTATCTATCACTAATGCATGCATGAACTCACTGCCTCTCGTATATCTTTCGCTTGTTCCGCGAGCGATGATCGAATGAATACAAAGACAACGAGACGCTACAGTATCTTCCTATCTATCCCAGAGAGATACACATCTACTGCTGTGACTCTTTTTTTAATCTTTAAAAAGAGCGTAGCCGGGAAAGGGTAAATAATATTTGAAGAAAATCCAAATGTCACTCGTAACACAGATCTATACGCTCCATTTCTCACGACAATAAATACCTCTCTTGATTGTACTCTCGATCGAAGTTCAGTGAGGACTTTACGCACTCGATCCTCGTCTGAAATCACATCCATAATATTTAATCCAAGGACATCTTTTTTTTAAATCCGGTATTTTCTAGGAATAAAAAACTCTATTGTAGGAATATAAAAAATCTAACTGTTCTGCAATACAAAAAGATGAAGACGTATCTTGAACAAGAAAAGGGTTTACTCCCTCTCTTTCTTCTGATTAGTACCTGCTGTGCTCATTCCATCCTGTGAAGAGTGAGAGACGTTGACGGTCTGAAAATAGGGTATCGGATGGGAGGGAGAGTGGAAGAGCGAGCGAGAGGAGGGAAGAGAAGAAAAGAAAGGGGGAGGATAAGCGTGCAAAGATGACAAGTAGAAGATATGTGCGAGGGGGAAGGGGAGAAGGGTGAGAAGAAGGCATGATGGACACTCAGGGAGAAGGTACATGGAGGATCAACAGAGGGAAGGGGGAGGAGAGGGAGAGTGGGGCAAGAGAATACGAAGGACTGAGGCTATGCATGAGATTTAGGGTCTTGGTCAGCTGTTAGCTTAGATGTACAGATAATCGATGTGGACAAGTAAACAGCTGAGAGGAGATGATCAACTAGTAGTGATTGATGACGACGAGGGGAGAAGCACGATGGAGAGAGGGAAAAGGGAGAGAGTTAAAGAGAGAGAGAGATAGGCGAGGGAGAGGTTAGAGAGGTAAAAGGGAGAGAGAGGGAAGAGTATTCGAGAGGTAAAAGCGGCTGAACATGCCAATGAGTGGTTACGGAAGAAGGAGACGCGAAGGAGTTATGCATTCATTAAACAACGAATGATGAGCAATATGAAGAGAAGAAGAAGAAGAAGTGAATGACGAGAAGTACAGGGGAAGGGGACTGGCTGAAGAAGAAGAGGTGGAGAAGGGGGTGGTAGCGATAGTATACAACTACATCACAGACATGAGAGGCCCTTCTCATGATTGTGCTACACTGCGTGAATGAAGACAATACACGAGAGTGCAAGAGAAGAGCCAGAAGAAGTCGCGTGCCTACTCTCGACACTACGAAGGCAATGACTGTGAATCCGACGGAACGAGAGAGGCGAATAAGGGGGTATACGGCCTGAGGGGGATTGAACTCTGC
Organism: Micoletzkya japonica; assembly: GCA_900490955.1. Lineage (NCBI taxonomy): Eukaryota > Metazoa > Nematoda > Chromadorea > Rhabditida > Diplogasteridae > Micoletzkya > Micoletzkya japonica. The sequence continues at coordinate 204,871 of LS885386.1, read as the reverse complement.
GAGGGACGAAGAAGAAGGAGAAGAGAAGAAGAAGCGGGGTGAGAGGCGAGAAGAGGGAGGAGAGTCCTTTCGAATATGAGGTCTCTGGGGGATAGCGGGAGACAAGTATCACACATTGAAGAGATAGGGGAGAGGTACTCAGTAGGTAGGGAGTAGAGGGGGATAATAAGGGAGGAGAGATGGAACGATAAGCACTGCCTAGAACAACTACCCCCTTCCCCTCCACTCTCCCTTGCCTCCTTTATTCACCCCCTTAAGGACACCCTCTGCAACAGCCGATTCTTCTTCATCGTCTCTCCTCAGTCAAGTCTTGGTAGGCGCGAGAGAGATGGGTAGAAGAGCGAGAATTGATGTCTACTTCCCTTGCGGCCATTACGTCCTTCCAACCTTCCTTCTTTTCATTCTCATAAAACATCCATTACAATCTTCAGTAAATACATAAGAGGAAGGGAATCGGACAGAGAGACTGAGAGAGAAGAAGAACAACCGGATGCTGTGACTAACAATCGTTGACTTCGAGGGATTGGGGGATGAGGCGGGGGATGGGGAGGGAGGGGGGGGGGAGTACAAGGGAATAAAGGAGTAGAAGGGAGGAAGAGGTTGGACGGAGAAGGAGGAGATAGATAAGTGATGTGGACTTGTCCAGAAAGCATAGAGAGAGAGGGGAGGACTCACTTGCGATAGTTGGATTAGACAAGAGAAAGGGAGAAGGGAAGGAAGGCGAGGGAGGAGATAGAGAGGGAAGAAGGGAGAGGGGAGAGATTGAGTGAAGGGACGAGGGGGAAAAGCAACTAGTGGGGTGTTGAGGCAACAAATACAAGGAGAAACCGAGGTTTCGGACGCTTTGGTTCTGGTTTGGGGACGTTCTTAGCGCGGGGAGTGGGGCCTTTGATACTGTAGAAGAGGAGGAGGGGAGTAGTGGGGGGTGGTAACGAAGGGGAAGAAGGGGGGATGGGAGAGATGAGTGTGCCTCTTCCTCAGATGCCGGGAGGTCCCTCGTAAGAATGTCTCCCGACAGGGATAAGCCCCCTCCGTAATCCATTAGTCAAAGTGCACTCATTGTGCCCTTCTCTCATGCCTATGAATGAACACTCTACAATTATTATAACCTTCTCTACTTGTTCGATCATAACTCTTAAATAGAGCATACGATTCGCGTCTTTTTGATGAATAAGTTTCACCCAAATCTGTATAAGCGATGGGTCTGCCATTTTATATATAGCCTAAAACATAATCACTTCGACAACGCGAATCGCTTGTTCTATTTAAGAGTTCTGATCGAACTCTTAAAGGGAGTGAGAAGCGATAATAAACTTCGACCAATTTGTGATGAAATTTCTTAATTTACCTTTAGAAAGAATAAGAAACATAAAAAATTATTTAAAAATTTCAAAAAATTCCAAGTATGAAATTTATTTTTTTCGTTCCGCGGGACGGGCGTTAAGTATAATGATTCGGTTTGGCTGGGCCCCTGTCTGCTAAACACAGTTGTGCGAAATTTCAAAAAAATCATTTCGCGAATACTATTAATTTTTTATAATTTTTCCTTTTGTTTTTATGCGAATTTCGACAAGATGAGCTTCACTAGATAGAAAATCACTTCCATGTCCCTTTAACTACTTTTTAGTGCACTCCTCTTCGGCTGCTAAAGTAAAGCGTATTGAGACGCGTCTCGGACGAACAAATTATTATTATGAGCATTTGGCAGTTTATATGAGGGTATCGAGGAGGAAAGGGGGTAGTCGAGAGAGGGAATAGTTAGGAGGGAGGAGAGATTGAGAGAGAGGGAATAGTAAGGGGGAGATACGAGGGAGGGCCACCTGCTACCCTCATTCTACTTCTTTAATGGACGAGACTCACATAGCGATGCACACCAATTCACGCACGATAGATACTACGAGATGTCCGTAGTTGTATTCGAGAGTGAGAACTAGACCATAGTCACTCTAAGCCATGTTTACGTGGGCCTCTTGCACTCCAGCAAAAGAATAGCGAACGTCCGAGTGTAAGATAAACACAGCCCTGTCTTTTCGTGTATGTGATCTGAATTCGTTTATTCCTTTTGTACAGACAAGCGACTCGTCGGCTCCGTTAGTTCTTCGCCTGTGCGTGGGGACGGTAACGGAGGGGATTGAACGAGGCGCCGTTCTGAACTCCTCCTTATCTTACCATCCATCTTATCTTCCGTATCCCACCGTCTTCACTCTATCTCGAACACCAGCCATTTCAGTCTCTGCCCAAACTGCATCTACAGTACCCCTACCATACCCCGATACTGTCTACCGTACTGCACTCCTCACCTCGTCTTCCTCTTCCTCCTCGTACTCTTCCTCTTCTCTCTCCTCCTGTTGTTGCTGTCTTCCCGACAGTCTCTCCAGGAGATACTTTCGTCGTGCCTCGAATGCCTCCTGTCGTGATCTACAAGGGTTCGCTTGATCTCCCATTCTTATCCTCAGCGATCTCTCGTCTCATAAACTTACAGCGCATTCTGTGGTTGAGCGGGAGTCGAGGGTACGGGGACGGGGGCGAAGGTGGACTGCAATGAAGGGGACTCATAGATGGAGGGGAGAGGGGACTGACCGGAGCGGAGTGCTGTCCCTCCTTGGGACACATCACTCGGTAGACCCACACCCTCACGCCTCCCCTGAAGAGAGCCCTCTTCCCTCCCCTTCCCCCTCCAAGCACTCACTGTTCCGTTCGGATATTCGTCACGAAGTCGTACTCCTCTCCGCCCTTTCCGTACTTGTCCTGTAAAGGGGAAACATTCGTATCTATAGTTTATTCCACTTTCAGAAATATGCAGTAACCCATCACTGGTTCCCTCCACCCCTTACCTTCTCAGGAATAGCTCCTCCTACGTAGTACGATCCCGATGTCACGAGATCAGTTCCGACGTAGATCTTCTTGGGGACGATGAGAGAGCAGCAACGGAGAAGCACACTTCAAAGGGGTCGTCACTCTCTCCCCTAATCCTATCCCATTCCTTACCTCTGTCCATTCGGAGCCCACGACATTCCCGAGAAGACGTCGTTGTCTCCCTTGCAGGCGACCTATCGAGTATGGGCATAGACAGACTGTAAAGGGAGGACCGTACCGTCGCATCCGTACACTTGATTCCAGAGATTCCGCAGGGAAGGGGGCCACACTCGGCCTCGAGGGCTCCGTCGTCGTAGACTGTTACACGGTTGATCACCTGGAGATTAGAGAATACTGGAAAGACTCGGAGAAGACGCTAAAGCCATTCCAGAGGCCAAAAGAAAGGTTGAAATGGAAACCTGGTTAGGCGCGCACTTGGTGCCTCTGATTGGCCCCTGCGAAGCATGGATGAGGGAGATTAGAAGGGGGAGAAGGAGTAAGGAGCTGTTCATGGGAAGAGGGAAGATTGAGAGGAGAAGGAGTGGTGACCCCGAGGGAGGAGAGGAGAAAGGAAGGCGACCCACATACCGTGCATCCAACTATCTCTATCGACACATCCTCCCTCCAAGTACCCCTCTCCTTACACTCTGTAGCACACTCTTCACTGCTTGTGGTAAACCATGCGAGAAGGACATGTCATTGGTAAGGGTTTGAAGAACTTCGCTCTGCGAGAGATCACCACTTGCGTGCGGGTATGGAGCCCCTTGAATAGAGATGGTGATAAACGGAGATGATGAACGTGTCACTCGTCTAGGCCAATGGAAGAGGGAAAGTCGTCGCTTTATTGCGAAGACGTCATGGACGTCGAAGGACACGGGGGAAGACAATGAACGTATTGCACGGGGAAGGAATGAGAACAATTATTAAGGGTAACAGTTATTAGCGGAGAAGCACACACGATTATTAATTATACACCCTTGAAGGGTACGAGAGAATCGGCCACTGATAGCAGGAATTCCGTTGCGAGAGGGAGGTGAGTCATCGATTCTGAGGAGAAGAGCGATCGGATGGATGATGGGATGAACTGGGAGAGGAACGACTCCAACTTCATCGAGGCTGACAGGACTGTGTGGGAGGCCGTATTGGACTGAAGAGAAGGAGTTGAATACGGGAAGAAGATGAGACGTGTCATATAAGTATGGGGTGAAAGAGAAGGAATCCTACCTCGTAAAGGTTATGACAGGATACGTAGATGTTATTGACGACGAGATCTCCAGTCTGTGTGAGGGGAGAGAAGGCTCCTTGTTGGGTGAACTCTTCTATCCTCACTACACGTTGCATGTTCACTCCATCTCAACAATACACTTCTCATTCTCTCCCTGGACTGTACAGACCTTTGCGACTGTTCAGCGTATAGAAACAGTCTCCCTTCACGACGTTCTTAGCGTGTGTGAGGTTCTGATTGTAGTGAGGAAGGGAACAATCTACCTGAAATCGTCGCTCATAGAATACAATTTGAGGCAAAACTAAATAACGTTGTTTGAATAAAGAAGCTACCTTCCATACGAAGTGAAGAGGAGTGAGCTCGATGTGTTCCCTGTGATTCGTGTGAACGCGCAGGAATACGGCTTCTTGTTCGGGAAGTTTGTGTTGCCATCCGACGACACGGGTGAACATTGTCTGCAGTGAAAGTAGCGATGAAAGACCCAGCGGGGTATCATATTAGGTATCAATATCCTCCTTCAAGACTAGGTAGACTACCCACCGTTCCTTCCACTACAGTAACGACTTCATCGCCAATCTCCAGTTCATCCATTCTCTTCGGTCCCTCACGCGTCTCCACTTCCATCTCAGCTCAAATCAAGAGTACATCTCCCTCCCACACTTTCCACTATTACCCGTAAAGCAAGCCGGAACAGAAGCGCACCAGTCGCATCTCGTAACGGGATAGTAGTACCCAGGAGTGATCACGGGAGTTATTTGTTCGCCGACCTCAACACAGTATTATAAACCAAGCCAAATTTTTTTTTAATATTTGCGTTTTTGCGAATGCTCCCGCATGGAAAACGATTAATCTTAATTGTAAAATGTAGCGCTTCTCTAGTTCCGACGTATGGCACATCCCTCGATCCCTCCATATCCCTACTTCCCACCTCATTCGTCCCGATCCCCTTCCCCTCCCGATCATCAATCTCAAACTCGTTAGTTCCCTCACCTGAGCATATTGCTGCTGTACAGGAGGTTGATAGTCTCCATAGGAAGGTTGGGAGTACTGAGAGTACTGCGAGGGCTGGGCATACTGGGAGACAGACTGTGCCTGTTGGGGGTACTGTGCTCCCTCTTGGGGAAGGGTCTGCAGTCCAGCCTCGGGGGACAGTTGTGGGACCGCTTCCTGCTGGCCCGCTGTGATCTCGTCACCGATCTTAAAAAGGCGTTAAACGAGTTTGGGAGAGGTGTGCGTGATGAGAAGAGCTAATGAGGAACGGCAGATCACTTCTTTGTGTTCCGACCTGATTGTCCACTGCGGTGAAAGATTGTTGTTCCTCGGGAACGAAGGATCGACCAGAGAGGGCAGCCGAGGGAGTGGAAGAGGAGAAGGTCGAGGGAGTCACTCCCAGTTCAGAGTCTTCCGATACTACCTGACGCTGAGGATTCAGTGACACAGCTGTGCATGGGTACGGTAGATGAGACACTAACCTTGTCGAGGATACGACCGATCTCCTCTTGCTGGTTGAGCTCGACTGAAAGGGTGAATAGGGTACTGCGAGAGTAGGGGCATACCTTCGACCAGGTCTTCAGGAGGGTCAGGAAGACAATTGAGACGCGCGACTGTGAGTTCGAAGGCGATGCTAGAAATGGGCCAATGTGAAATGGAAATGCTTAATTTTTCATCCTGATCGAAGCAATAATCATGATCGTTGGACTTTAATGAAAATTATGAATTCGAAAATATGAAAATATGAAGTCGAAGCTGTACAACAACCTATACAACAAACCTTCCATCCTCTCCAGTGATCTTCTTGACATTGGATATAAGATCGAATCCCGTCTGCCGTCCATCTCTGATTACTTCTCCTATAAACATATCTCATCCCCCGATCTCTCCTCTTCCCTCTACCTCCACTGTACACTTCTCCTGGATGAACGACGGGTCTGCCAACCTCGGCCGAGTACTTGAGATTGTCGTAGCGACAGCATTGCAGACGAAGGCTGTCAACAAACCACATCAAGGTGGTAGAGAATGAAGTAATTACTTATAGAAATACAAAATGAGTCAAGGCGAAACAGACGAATAAGCGCAAATGAAGCATTACTCACTCATTTCCGTCATACTCGAATCCTCCTACCCAATCGAGAGAGGCTGCACACGTATTGGAGTCCGAATTGTATGGACAACGCGCGCGTTCTGACGATGCGTCCTACAACGAATACTACCGTATACCGAGAAGAGGGCGGCTACCGTATACAGGAAGGCTTCTGTATATCAGGACGACTGACCTTGTACCGCAGATACCCCCGTGCCTCGTCGCCCTCTCGCAGGAAGACGGATTCAGTGAATTGAGGTTGCTAAAGGAGGGTAATGGGGAGGGAATGAAGGAAGGAAGGAAAAACTAATGCACTTTCTCACCCCATCGCCGTGGCCGAATCCGAAGCATTGGGGAATGGCACAGCCGAGGACTGGTTGACCGTCTGGGGAGACCTGAGAAGAGGAGAGGAGAAGGGGACACAGTATTCTGACAACGGTGAATATGTTAAGCGAACGAGATGCTGAAAAATAACCCTGGTTTCGGGTAGGAACTCTCGCACGGAAAACACCGTATCCTAAGCAGTTTGGCTCGTTCGCTTAACATTTAGAACACTGTGGGGGAGGGAGAGGGAAAGGATAGATTTACCTCGAAACGGAAGGGAATCGCATTGGACCCACACGAGCCACCTCCTGACAGAGCCACGGGAAGCAGGGAAAGGACTGCCAGAGCTCGAGGCAGCATCTGCAGAGGGTACGGTAACTGAGGGTACGGTAGTACGGTAGGATAGACTGTAGAGAGAACGGAACGGAAGAGAAGGGAAGGCAATTTCAGAAGGGCTAATCAGAAGGACGATGCAGAGGTGCGTGCACTAAAAGGGAAAGGAGATAAGCTTTCGCTCTTTCCCTCTCTCTCGACTTTTCCTTTCTTTCCCTTCCTTGCACTCCCTCTTTCGATAGTATCGAATCCGATGAAAATGCCCCACTTATCTCTCTCCTCTCTACTCGACCCGCGAGCGACTTGCTACTATCTATCACGAACGCATTTGGACTTTCACCGAGGGGAGGAGGAGCAGATGGAGACCGGAGACGAAGCCAAAGAGCATGTTGACACTTTGACCTGATCATACGGTTCATGGCGTGTGCAGAAGTGGACGATTCCGTTTATGAGTCGTACGGGGAGAAGAAGGGAGGGCATGGCTCTGTCTGGCACTTTCGCTGCTTCCCCCTGTACAGTTGGAGGCTCGTCCCATCGACAAAGAGCTTCTCGCATCGGTGTGTTCTTATCACGATGGCTTGTCAAGATATTTCCTTCGATCGGAGAGAAAGAGCTCTTCTGAGAAACTTCCAGACAGGAGTAGAGGGGAAGCATGACTCCTCTCAGTCGCTTCCTCTCGAACAGTCCATTCCTTCTTTTTTCATTCTGTGCCTTCTGGAATGCGTGCTCAGCTTCACGGTTCGCTAATATCTTGAAATAATCAGTCTAAAAAATTTAAATAACATTTTTACAGCATTCAATTACATCCGGACACGCAAAATTTCAAAAAAAGTAAATGTATACTGTACTCGTACGGTTTGCCACCATTGGTCTTACTGTAGCCTTGATCGATCGTTTATGTCCAATTCGCTGCGTTTTTCGCAAATTTTCATTTTTCACATGATTTTTTTGGTGAAAATGAGTCTAATGCTTAGTTTGATCAATGCTCCGTTTGAGATGCTGCCCCGGAGGAGTGCACGGATAGCCGCGATGAAGGAAAGACGGAAAGGAGTCCAGGAGACGTCGTTGGAATTGGAAAAGGAGAAGGAAACAGCAAAGGACGACGAAGATGACATCATAGTTGTCTACGACAGTCTTCGAGACCCCACGTATGTTGGAACAGATTGCTGGGGATAGGGGCTGGACCGGTGCACTAGCATATTCACTCGTTAAGTTTCCCTGAATGACTGATTTACTAGCTTAAGCGCGCTTGGATAGATTGAGACCTTTAGCTGTAGTGCGGTGCTGCTTATCGTTTCGTAATCGGAACTTTCGTAACCAACTCCATTGATCCGCGTGCGTGGGCTGTCTGGGACAGTGATACGAATGTGGGAACTAGTGCGAACTATTCTATCCTTTCTGAAATTTTGGCATAGCACTCGTCAAAAGTAAGGGTTATGTGTGTCGGAAGGTTTGCAGGTAGACATTGAAATTTATTTTGAGTCCAGTAATTTTCTGCAGTAAGCTAACAAATATTTGGGAAACACGGTACCTGCAAGCGTGCCCACAACTGATCGGTGTTTCGCTACCCCTATACGTGGGCCGGCAACTTACTGCACTGGCGCTCCCACACATAGGTTTCGCACATTTTCTCTAAGCTTTTATTTTGCAGTGAGCTAAACAATACACGAAACTTTTTTGCAGTTGCAGTGAGCTAAACAATACATGAAACTTTTTTGCAGACCCCACGTATGTTGGAACAGATTGCTGGGGGTAGGGGCTGGGCCGGTGCACTAGCATATTCACTCGTTCAATTTCCCTGAATGACTGATTTACTCGCTTACCCCCACAGTACCTGCTATCCCGGGTGGGGGTGGGGGCATTTCGAATATTTTTAATTTGGGTAGCCCTAATTTAGGCCAAGTATCGGGACGGATTGCACGTATGATGAGGATTCGTTCGAAGAGATGCGTAAAGAAGCGAGTTCGATTGATGCTGAGAAGAATGGCGAAGCGACAGACAACCCGAAGAACGCCCAACAAAGTCAGGTCAGGTCTCCTCTTTAGCTGAGGAACATCAAATCTGTGTTCACGTTTTGCACTTACAATTAGCGGTCGGGCATGGGCGCGGTTGTCCGATCGGACGTTAGGACGGGTGCCTACACCACGTGATTAATGTTCATCAGAATAATAATCCGAAACGCTTTAGTTGTCAACGGCTCCATTTGAGGAAGAAGACGAATCTCTGCAAGTAGCAGAATTGAAGATTCGATTGTCTGTTTTGCAAGAGGAAGTGGATCGGCTGCACGAGGGCCATAGGACCGAAGCGAAGGAAACGTAGGTTTACAAATGCACTTTTCCGTTGTCTAGCTGGATGCTGATAGCTAAAGGCCGAGTGTATTGCCCAATCCATACATCCGGGCTCTTACAAAATTCCTCACGGAAATCACTTTGTCCGCATTCATGGAACTATAGAATCCATCCACTTTTCTTGAAGAGCTATTACTTTCAGACAAGCAATCTTGATTGATATTGGTGAGAAGAACCTCAAGATTATGCGGTATGAAGAGATGGTATGTGCTTTTTGTACTTCCGAAAACCTTTGCAAGGGTAGAGTTATGTAAGACTAACATCACCTGTAGATCAGGAATTATCAAATATTGGTGAAATATGACTGTCTTCTCATAATATTTCCCTTGCAACGAGCGTGTTCAGCTGTACGCCCTGAGGGGGTTGTCGAGGGAGGAACTGTCGGTTCCCTTGGAGTTGTCGATGATGGACCGGATGGAGAGGATGCCTCGGTTGACCCGAGGCAGGTCCCCCACTCCCCACCCCGCCCTCATGCACTCTCAGATACAGCGACAGTTTGCCTCGCGCAACCCCCAAACTCCCCGCTATAATCCCTACACGGAGAACGAATATTATCTATCCCGTAATAACCCTTCCCAGTCTCGTAGTCACTCCCACCGTAATCTCCCCCGCCCCCACCACCCCCATAACCGTAACCCGTCCGCGTCTCGTGCACTCTTTCGGGAGCCACGTAATAATATGCGGCATTAGATAACCCAGTAATGTTTCATACTAGTTGACGATAATACCATGTTACATAATTCTTGTGCTATAATCCATGTGAATGTAATGATTGCTTTGCACACAGTTTTTGCTATACTTCAGATTGTTTTATCTAAAATTTGATAATATTCTAATAAAACTATTTCTAATAAATGTTGCATTGGATTCTTGTTTTGATGAGGTATTGATTCCTCTGGATTATCTTAGAGGAGTCACGTCGGGGTACTGTATTCCATTTCAGAGACATGGGGAAACGGTCGAATTGTGAGAAGGGCGAGGAGAAGAAGAAGAAGAGAAAGAAGAGAAGTGAGGGGGAGAGGGAGGAGGAGGGAACGAAGGGGGAAGTGGAGGGGAGGGCAGAGGAGAAGGAAGAGATTGAAGAGGGGGAGGTAAAGGAGGAATACGAGGAGGAAGACCCCGAGATAACTGTCATATTCGAGAGAAAGAGCGACAAGATTCCACCCAGGTCAGTTTGCGATACTCTCGGATGATAGAGTAGGCCGAATAATGAAGATTCAGCGGGACAATCAGAGGCGCACAAAATTGAGGAACTTTGGTATCTGAATCAAAGAAATTGATGAGCGATCTGCTTAGTTTTATGTAAAATGAGTGATAAGAAGTGGAGAATATATTCAGAGTGAAAGAACTGATGAAGGAGACGGATGAGTTGAAGGAGAAATTGGCTGCGAAAGACGTGGAAATCGAGGAGATCAAGGTTGGTTGATTTGGAGAATACGCGAATTATTCTTCGCGAATTATTTGATTATCTACCTGTTTGTGGCTTTGTCTCATTCTTTAGTTATGCTTTTCATGCTTTCAGAATTGCGTTTCAAAATGAGCTTACCATAGCATATTTTGTGAGATGCTGCACTGACTAATTGTATGATTTTATAAGAGCATTAAGGCTGTGCGTATGTACTGCATTACAGAAGGAAAATGAACGATTGGAGGGCATCGTAGAAGAAAATCGAAAGGCTGCTGAAGAGATGAAGGTAAGAGGGGATATTGGGGAGGAAGGGAACGAAGATGACAGAAGGAACAAGAAGATAATGAACGATTGAAGGAGGTGGCAGACGAATTGCAGAGGAAACTGGGAGAATGCGAGGTGGGAACTGATCTTTATTTATTGTGAGTCTTAGCCAGAGTTACGATAGATGGCTACCGTAGGATGCTTGTTTAGCTGATTTTGATCCGATCTACATCTTTTACAACATCTCTAGCGCATAGATCATACGTGGGCACCCTTCCCCGCGATATTTTGAGAACCGGGCCTGCCAGTGTACGAAATCAAGATTACCAATTGAAATTTTGTAGGAAATGTAGGCCTACCAAAGTAAAATTCCGAAGAAATTGGGGCCTACCACGCATACTTCGGGTCGGTGCCCACGTATGGCATAGATGTCTGTTATGGTTTTCGCCAATAACAGATGCTCTTTCGTGTATCAAAACCTTCTCTGGAATTCTAACCCCTCCGCGGCTCTAGCTGTCGATAGTGATTACAGGAGGAACTCAAGAGCGTCCAGGAAGCGTTGAGAGTTTTGGAAGAAGAAGCTGCTAAGAGCAAGAAGACGCAAGAGGTGAGGGGGTACTGTAGATTAGAGGTGGACGGGTACTATTGGTCGGTATCAGAAGGTTGGTCTTGAAGTTATATGTGTATAGAACGGGGCGAAAAATCTGAACCCAGGGTTGTGCTAAGTTTAGAGTTTACTGATTACGGTAATCATTCGATTTCAGCTGTTATTCAATCGAAATGTCGAGTCACTCGGTAAAGTGGAGTATGCGGAGAAGGTGATTGGTACGTACCATTTCTCGACGTCTTTTGCTATTTGTGCGTGTATTGACTGCAGATGGCGACATAATGATTGTCCGTGTTGACTTATCTCATAGAAACACTAGGGGGAAGGCGATAAGTTGATTGCAGATTCCAAGGCTGGCATGGTCGACACTTTCAAGAAAATGAATGTGAATCTGACGAAACAGTGAGTACTGTGTAGTGAAACATTTGACTCTCATATATGATCACTGTTTATCTGTAAGGTTGGCAAGCCTACTCTTTTTGGCCATTTTTCATGGTTATGTTTCGCAATAAATTGGCCATTGTGCTTCTTGTTCTAGATACATTATTAAACCTAATCCAGCAAAATGATTGCGCTTTGCCAATCCTACGTATGTGTTGGGTTGGTTTCATCATGGGACTTGTAGCTATTGCAGCTTATAAGCATGTAGGGCATGGAATGGCAGCCAATTGCATGATAGGTTACGGTAGGTTAATGAGACTAATTAAGGGTCGAAGATCTCACTGCGGAGCTGGCAGAGTTGAAGAAGAACGGTCCACCGTAAGTTCCATTACACCAGAGAAGCGTAATCAAATGCTCATACTTTCAACTATTTTCGTGGTACTGGTCGTTTTTAAGCAGCGGCAGGGTAGCCGTGTAAATTGAGAATTAATTGTTTTGCACTGCGCTGTGGGTTATTTTATAGAAAAAACGAGGTTTGCGGCGGGAGAGGTCCGACCCCGAAAAATGTAATCAATTACTCTATTTTTTCTCCTGAGCGTAATGTGAAACGCTTGTTAGCGTCGTCGCTTCCGACTTTTTACTACGATATGTAGCTATCATATTATGATATCTAGTCTGTGAAAAGTCTTGGGACCGCACTACATGCGTTACCATTGGATACCGTAACCGCTTTGCATTATTCTTTCAGGGCGACTGACTCGCAAGCTGTCACCAAGCTCCAGACTGAAGTGGCTAAGGCCAAGGAAAGGTACAGATGCTTTTTTTCTTTCACGAGGTATTCTTTTGAACTGAAATGGGAGACGTAAAATGCTTTTGAAGAGCCGTGAAGGCTGAGAAGGAATGCGAAATGCTGAGAATGGATACCCGAGATAAGGATAAGAGGTCAGTTTATGGATGGGGAGTAGAGTTCGGCAAAATGGGCGATATGAGCGTATCATCAAAGTACAAGAATGACAGAAAGGACTGTGAAGAGACACTGACAAAGAATGCACTTCGGCGACGCGCTCTTTGATCATCTGTCGATCTCTAATTGGGAGGGAAGGTGGAATGAAGATTCTTTCAGGATTGCTGATTTGGAGAGGAGGATACGGGAGTTTGACGGACAAATGAATGTGAAGTGAGGGGGGAGGGGGATAGGTGTGGGAACATACCCGAAAATGTGCTAAGGCACTTTCCATGAAAACTTCAAGAATCAAGTCCCTATTACTTGCAAAGCTATCGGTATGTGTATAAATACGCTGAGAATACATGCCTGGAAATTCAACGGTGTGACAATTTATGTATGAGTAGGCTATTCGGAGGGGAAGTGAAGGGAGGTTTTCAGGCTCAACGAAGCGAGGAAGAAAATGAACGATGCTTTGGCAGAGAAAGGTGTGATCGACATAGCGAAGAAGTAAGGATTAGGGCAAGGTTCCCCCAATTTATGTATATTCAATGAATATTGTTCATAATTGAGTACAAATAGATTGTCATGATTCAGGAAGGCCGAATTCGATGTAGGAGTGTGGCAGGCCAGAGCAAAGAAGATTGAGGAGGAATTGAAGGAGAAGGAGAAGAGGTACGGTAGCATATGGGGAGGGGTACGGTGGCTATGTAGGCATGGCTCAAATACTCACGCTACCCCGTGAAATACTCTTGCTCAAATACCAAAATACGTCATTTCCCTTATTAAAGGTACTCTAATTCAGCAAGCTATAATTTAAGCGTGCCCTATTCGACCATTTTTAAGATTAATTTTGTGCCTTCGATTGCTGGAAAATTATGGTTAAAGGGACATGGAAGCGAGAAATTTTGTGAAACCAAACATGGCCATACTTCTAGAATATGTTTCTGAGACGATAAGAAAAATAATAGCGTTTGAAAAATATTTTTAAAAAATTTCTGGAGCGAGAAATATGTATTTGTTTCGGGAATACCTCGATGCCATTTGCCTCGTTACTATGCGCTAAACGCAGTAAGACTGCGCCTTGGCTGGGAAACGATTTTTAGGATATCTCGCGAAGTAAACATTTTTCTACACTCTGATTTTGGTTTTTATATTATTTAGGCGATAAACTTTCATATGAAAGCCAATCTTTTTTGGCTTCCATGTCCCTTTAAAAATGCCTTCGCCAAGTAAAAAAGTATTTAAACTATATATGTACGGGAGGTACGGTAGTTGATGAAAAATGTTGAATGTTCAGTCTTGCGGAACGGGGGTTAGTGAAGGATGCTAAGGAAAGGTGAGAATGAACTAATTCTTACAAGGAGATGGTCTGAGCTCGCGGAAACGGATCCAAACGAAACATGTACCATTCGAGAAAGAGCATGAAAAGCTAAGAAGTTTTCAGTTGTTTATTTTTGCAACGCGCAATTTTGAAGGGTGAAAATGACCACTTCTTTTCAGGTGGGTCTCCACCATTGCGGGCTTCTCCCCCTTCAGACTCCCGGAGGAGCCGTCTGTCAGCAATCGGCGTGGCGCAGCGTGTAAGGTGGGGGACTGGGGTGCGGTAGGTATGGGGTTCGATCACCCGCTGGTGAAACTGTTTTTGCACTTCCCCCACAAGTCCATTTCATACCTCGTCTCCCCCCGTCGTCTTCTCTCTCTACAATGGGCGCCTTCATAGTCTTCCTCCTCCTCGCTGCCGCGGTTGCAGCCTTCCTTTATGTCAAGGGTGAGGGTGACTTGAAGCGAGGCTTCGATGTGGCTTACGCTGAGGGAAGGAGGCTGATCGATGGTGGGGCTGCCCCTCAAGGAGCTCCCGAAAAGGACGGCGCCCCTGCGCCAGCCCAGTGAGATGTGGAAGGAGTGAATGGATACTGGTGCCCCCTCCCCCTCGCCTCCTTACCGTACTCACACCCACTCACCACCCCCTATTGACCAGTCAATAAAGGGGTTGATACAAAAAAAAAGTCCGGGACTTGTCATTTTTTGGAAAGTTTTGAAAATTCCTAATTTTCTCGAGAATAACGTATGGACTATCGGGAATATGCTGTACATGTACTAGTGAATGACATTGCCTCGTGTATTACTGGTCAATATAGATAATTGTATTGGTAGCTAACTTGTTTTCACATTACTGTATAAGTTTATGAAAATCGAAAAAATTTCAAAATTTTCGAAAAATGACAAGTCCCGGACTTGTGAGGGAAGTGCAAAAACAGTTTCACCAGCGGGTGATCGAACCCCATACCTACTGCACCTACTGCACCCCAGTCCCCCACCTTACTCGCTGCGCCACGCCGATTGCTGACAGACGGCTCCTCCGGGAGTCTGAAGGGGGAGACGCCCGCAATGGTGAAGACCCACCTGAAAAGAAGTGCTCATTTCCACCCTTCAAAATTGCGTGTTGCAAAAATAAACAACTGAAAACTACTTAGTTTTTCATGCTCCTTCGAATGGTACATGTTTCGTTTGGATTCGTTTCCGCGAGCTCAGACCATCTCCTTGTTAGAAATTCTTATAATTCTTAAAAGGTAACTGTTTTGATCTGGCTGACGTATGGTATAGTTAAGGAATTAAGGATGTTTAGGGCTGAAAAGGCAGAGAAGAAAGTAGGGGAAATCAAGAAGGAACTGGAGGAGACGAAAATGAATCTTGATGCTGCAACTGATATGAATCGATCGCTTGCGAATACCATGTAAGTGGGGGTACGGTATTTCAGTGGCTGAATGGTGGGACATGAGTTACGGTAATTAAGGGTCGGCAAGATATCGAAGGAATTGGCCGAGGCAAAGTTGAAGAACGAGGAATTGACGAAGGAACTGAAGAAGTTGTTCATTTGATGGTGGTTGGAAGTAAGAGGTTCTTTCAGGAAAGACGGCGAAATGTTGAAGGAAAGGAACGAAACGTGAGTCGGACATTCTCCATTGCTTCCAGTTTTGATAGTTATGCTTCGCTCTTCTAGGATTCCATGGGCTCTAGAGGTGGCAGAATTGTAGGGAAGAGGGTAAATATGCGTATACGCGACGATTTCAGGAAGTCGAAGTGGGAAAGGGAATTCAAGAGTTCGCAAGCGAGGTACTCGAATATTCACCAAGAATTGGAGAAGATGAAGATGGAACGGCAGCAACAGTAAGACACCCTTGGTTGAATTGACAGGGAAGAAATTGATTTCTAATTATTGCCAGCTTTTTATCTTAGAAGAGGCCTACCAGAAAGGAAAATTGAGTTTCTATTAGTCTGCCAATGCGAAAAAGCTCTACTCTTCGGGGACTACCGGATTGTTTCTGTTTAAATTAGAGGCCTACCATCCTACCACTCGACCGTCCGA
Source organism: Micoletzkya japonica (assembly GCA_900490955.1). Classification (NCBI taxonomy): domain Eukaryota; kingdom Metazoa; phylum Nematoda; class Chromadorea; order Rhabditida; family Diplogasteridae; genus Micoletzkya; species Micoletzkya japonica. The sequence continues at coordinate 188,732 of LS885386.1, read as the reverse complement.
TGTGTCCCTATGATCTTACAATTAGTATACTTGGAAACGGTATTCCACATACCGTACCCATGTTTCGTTTCCAATAATTGCCCTTGAGGGCTGGGCAACCGAAGGAGCAACAACTGGCAGGATATCAGCTCGAGTTGAATCGAGTTATTGTGGAACGAGACGACTTGAAGAGGAGACTCGTTGAATTACAGTATGCTTGATTATTTGTGCAACTTATGCATTTAAAACATGAATCTTATAACCGTAGTTTGTTCTGCTGAACTCATGAGGGGTAACTTGTACAAAGATGTCATTCAGGGTACGATACAGCAACCTGCAGCAGAGTGGCTTCCCGGTATCACTGCGTTTTGCTCTTGTTATTAGCAAAAACATATTTTTATTTATAGAAAGTTAGTATGTTTAAATATCCCTTCTATATTTTGGGTGGTTAGAGCATACAATTAGGTGAAGCGGAATCGTTTGGTACCAATTAGAGATCTGAAAAGGGGCGGGGCTTCGAATTACCAGACCGGAATCTCGGAAACACGCGGACCATTCAGAACGCTGTGCGGTATCGTCACTTTTAGTAGGGAATTCACAAGGTCATTATGCACATTTTTCTATAGACGGGAATATTTGGGCCTTAGATACCAGGCTGTTTATCTCTGCATATAAGTGGAATTTCAGCCGATCGGACAGCCGATGATGGTCCCCTCTCATATGCTCTACAACCAGCAACCTCCGCAACCGGTTGGCCTCACTTACTTTGTTTCGTCGTAGGTCTAACTGTCGGTAGTCAAATCACTCAGTTGTTCATAGTGTGCACCATCAGTTAGTAAGGACGATGAAAAATTATATGAAATGGTGAGGGGAATTCCACACTTAGTATTCTTCTTCTGGTTAGAATACAGTTCTGCAGACGAATCATTTTTCATTTCTTTGGTGGCGAGATGTGTCGCGCTTATGAATGAAACATAGCAATTGAAATGATTCGACTGCGCAACTCTATTCTCTTGCGAATGAAACTAGTACAGTATCTGCAGGTTCCCCCGGTCCCAGCCGTGCCTACAGTACCCGCCCCCGGCCTGCTGCGAGACCCCCGACTGGTCAATCGACCCAATCACAACATGGTGGGTCAGCCCGGCTTAGCTTTGCTAGAATTGCTTAAACTCCTCAATGGACAACAACCCACACAGTCTCCCGCTCCCTAACAATAAGTGCAAGGTTGTTTAGTAAGCTAGCCAACTTTATGCATTATTGGTATCCTGTCACAGTTAAGGCATTTGTTCAACATACAATAAATAATCGTGTAAGCATGCTAATAAAGCTATGGCAAGCATGGTTTAAGCCATATTTTACAATAAACAGCTATGGGTGTGCAAAAGACTGAACATATCCCGAGGAGCTAACAATTTGTAAGGGCTTTTTCGCAAACCTTAGCATCTCGCAATTAGGTGCCAAAATATTTAACGTTTCCTCCCGCTGTTGAGTCCAATCATTCTTTTTTCTTATAGCCGTCGACATCTGAGAACTGGAGGAAATGATAGCAGAAATATGAATAGTGACAATAGAGAGTCTCACACGGGTACACGCTTACAAGGAGTGGTAGCAACGTTGCAGAGAAATTGGAATACGAGACATATGTTCTAAGGTACTATCCAGCATGCTGATTCCGAATCTGCGATAAAAAGTTTTGGGTTCAGGCTACTTTTCGAGAAATTAGAGATTGAAATTTGCATAGGGAGCGCCTCTTTTTTTCGAATTCCAGGTTGGAGGCGTCGAACCAAGGGCAAAAGGTTGCCAGCCACAGTTACTCTGGTATTTCTGAACCAGTGGTTTACTAAAGAGACCCCTAAAACTAGTAGTTTACTACTACAGCCTGGAGAGGAAAAGCGGAACCAGTAGTGCACATTCTAGCAGAAGCAAGAGGAAGATGAAGGAGGGAGAGGGCGAAAAGAGGCGCTCCCTATGCACATTTCAATCTATAATTTCTCGAAAAGTAGCCTGAACCCAAAACTTATTGCAGATTCGGAACCACCATGCTCGATAGTACCTTAGAACATACGTCTCGTATTCCAAATTCTCTGCAACGTTGCAACCACTCCTTGTTAGCCTTATTTATCCTATGTCCTGTGATATTTATTTATTCCTTCTTCATTTAACAGTTGATAGAAGAATTACCTGATATATTATGTGGTATTGCAAATGCCGGAGTTAGGGTAAAAATACATTGTTGTCTTAATACATTATTTTCTTAGATTATTCCATGCCATCAATTTGAATAATATAGGTTTTAACGTGCCCAATCTTTTCTAATTTGCTACATGCTGTGAGTGGTTAGTTTACGACTCAACAAGCTTACAAAATACAGTAATCTTAGTCATGACATATCTATCTTTCAACTGCCGACTGACAACGTCAACTTCTATTATACTTGACAATGAGATGATGAATAAAATGAAAATAAATGCATTTCATCAACCGAAGGGGCACTACTTTATCCTTTACCGTATGGAGGGGGAACAAGGAATAGAAGGGGGTGGTAGTGGGGGACTTCTCTCTCACCACTCCATCTCAAGGTAGCTCTTGAGGAAACTCTCGTGGATTTCAACGTAGTTCATATCCAGGGAACGAATCTCGAAGCGCAGCACCTGTAACCATTCTCATGTCAGGATGTAAGATTAATCTCTGTAGATTGTACAGTACGACATCTTCCAATGCAGCTACTGCATGTAATGTTCAAGTATACGTACATCTCGTTCATTCATCGCATCTGAGCGGTCCCCTCCGATAACATCAAACCTGAATTGTCCTTCTCCCCACTTCTCCGTACATTCTCTCACGTATCGACGATGTGATCGATAATGTCCATCTTTGAATTGATCAGACCAAGAATACGTCCCTCGAGGTGGGCACGATGGCCTTTGCGAATGTTGCGGTCCTGAGCGGAAGGAAAGGATTACGGTTGCGTACTAGGGTACTTGCCCTGTGTTCATCGATGATGTCGAGGGCCTGCTCGATCTTGTCGAGAAGTTCACCGAGAATCTCCTACAGATGAGGTCTCCTTTCGATAGATGATGAAATAATCAACCTGTCTGTCCTCCTCAGTCGATCTGTCCGCTGGATGCAGATCGATCAGGCGTTTCTCAAATTCAACATTTTTATAAATATTTTCTTCGATTTATTTCATTTAGTTCATTTAGAATCAACATAGGCTACCGTAATCCTTACCTCGATTCTCTTGGATCGTTTCTCCGATACTTTGTACCGACGAGCGAGTTCCTAAAGTCAGCAATCAGCGGTAACTCAGTCAGATTACTCAGTCAGAGGTAACTCAGTCAAAACATTCTCACCGGAAGATACTCCTCCGCAACGCAATCGGGCTGGTTCTTGAGGTTCAGGAAGAATTCGTACTTGAGGGCGGCCATCTCAAACATCTCATTTCTAGAGTGATCAAGTACAGTATCCCTCATCTACAGTATCCCTCTTCTACAGTACTTCGGGGTCGACAGGTCCCTCGTCCTCTTCTTCCTTCTCTCCTTCCTTAGCCGTCTCTTCCTTGTTCCCGTCGTCCTCACTCAAAGCCGTTTCCTAAACTGTTCAGTTTGCGATAGTCAACAACAATCTCAACCTCTTCTACGTCGGAAACGAGAGAATTGTCCATTGCCGTATGCTCATCGACGTCCTACAATGCGTGAGGAACGGTAATATGAGAGGATACCGTAACCGCCGAGCTACAATACCCACCTCGATCTCCTCATTCGTTTCGATAGCCTCACGGGAGATAATGTCAGCCATTATGAATCGAAGCAACCACTCGCCACGAAGAACAGAAGATGAATGAATGAGAGTGATCGAGGTCTCTTTTGTCGTCGAATGCATCGAAGTTTCGAGAATCGTCTTCGATGCAAATCTCGTTCTGATAATGAGTTTAGCCATTGAAATGTATGCTTTGAGAGCATTTTGTAGTATTTCGTTGCGATGCTTCCTTGCGAGTTTCTTTATCTGTCCTACTAACTAGCCAATTCTTCTCGCCCTCCACCCTCTCAATTACTCATATTCACAGTCAAAAGGTGTCTACTTTATCAACGGCCTTTCAATCCCTTTTCATTCCTTCCAGATCTCCTAATATCTCAGAACTTGGTTCTCATATCGCACATGTGTCTCTGCACGGAAAAAGAACGGATAAAAGTTAATTTGGTTGGAGACGAAGGAAAAAGTAAAGCCAGACACGTTTTCTGCCTCTTGCTATGAGATGAGATATTGGGAGTTGCTATCTATGGAATCTGCATTTCCCGTGGCATTTGGGATACTCATACATCCAAAGGTCATATGATCCCTTATTCGAGTGATGCCTTCTATGAGTGTTTATTCCCTCTGTACTTATCAGCTTCACCAACTTAATCTCATCTGGAATATGAGCGAATCCTTGCCGCGTGAGTCCCACGTATTATGTGTGTACACTTCATCTTCTATCGATCCTTCTCGGAATATGTTTCACATCGGGAATACTTCAAATGCACCTTCATCAAATAGTTATGCACAGGTCATAAAGCCGTGGTGGGAACCGAGTATCGCGAACTGACTCGTAATGAATTTGGAAATGATTACACAGTCATAGGATATACAGTATGTACAAGGGGGAAATGCAAGGAGGGAGATATGTCAAGGGAAAAGGCAGTGAGATACAAGTATATGACGAAACTAAGCACTACGAAAGATGGTTAGGATAGATGGACTAGACGGTGCCTAGACTGCTACTTCATCCGAGTAGTTGAGAGAGGAGCGGAGGAGAAGCGAAGTGGCGGCCGAGACTTTGGGAGAGGGGACGTAGTCGTTGGAGAAGACCGACGACTTGGGGGAACCATCGCCGCCTGAAGGGAAAAAGATCAGTGGGGCCGGTTGTGGTTAGGTGTTCGTTTCATGTCCCTTTTAAAGGGTGTTGTTATCCTTACAGGTATGCTTATGAAACATAACCATAAAGATGCTACTAGTTGTTCGTGATGAACAGCACTATGAGTATACTGACCGTGGTCCTTGTGGATCATGAGTGAGTGTCCAGCGTAAGTCGAGTCGTCGAAGGAGCCCCCTCCACTGCTTCGATAGGACTGAATCGACTGGAAGAATCGCAACGACGACGTCACCTGGAAAGACACAACACATTAACCGGTTCTACGTTTCGTGTTGACGGTGCGAACTAACGAGCTCATCCCACTCCTTCCAATTACAAGGAAAGACGATACGATTCTCGTTCCGAAAGACTCCCGAAGGGCACTAATCCAATAGGAAATGAAGGCACGGAGGGGGATTTAGCGTGAATATGTGACCGTGTTGACTGAGAAGACTCTCTGCCTTGCACAGAGTCTTCCCCTCGTAATTGTAATCGCATTAGGATGCATCTCCCTCTCTCATGCTGTACCTGTTGTCGCAAACTCTTGTGAAGGGGAGAGGGGGAGCACTGCTGGGACATCGTCGACCTTTTCCTCCGTTCGGTCGTCAATCTTAACACTCCACTCATCACCTCCCAGACACTTCGTCTTCTCCTTTTTCGTGCACGCACATGGCATTAGACTAATATAGGACGGCTCTATAGATAAGCAGACGAGGGGATTCGTGGCATTTACTCCACGAATGACATTCACTCTTCGATCACTCTTACTCATTCTACGGTCGCTTACCGTATAAGGTTTCGCAGATCCCGGTTCATGACTGCATAGAAGACCCAGTCTCCAGAGGCACTCATGTACGTGAGAAGATGAGCGAAGAAGACTATGATCGAGGAGGCACTGTAAGGGGAAGGGTTACGGTAGGTGGTGAGGGATGAGGGGTACGCTAGGCAGTGTGAAGGAGGTACGGTAGGAGAAGGGGGAAGGAGTTACCTGTAGTCTGTGAAGTTGCGGAACATTCGGATGTTGGCGGAGAGTTGCGAGATGAAGTCAGAGACGGGAGTGAGTCTGAAGGGAATGGGATAGATGGGGTACGGTAGGGATACGGTAGAAGTACGGTAGAGAGGAGAGGGTACGGTACCTGACGAGGCAGAAGGGAAGCCAGCAAAGAAGATGGAAGAGGAGAACGCGAAGAATGGCTGAGGTCATCTCACGCATGTAACGCGGCTCAGAGACGAGTGATTCGTTGTGACGAGAATGCGCAACGACTTAAGGACTAAGGTTAGGCTAAGGTCGACCTTAAGGTAGAGCTAGGACACGCTACGACGGTAGGGTTGCCGTACCTCTGGCCTTTCTCTTGGAGAACTTTCTGCGTACGTGTCGCACGATCTGCGAGTAGTTGAGGCTGATCATGAAGAGTTGGACGAGGAAGGATGCTCCCACCACGTGATCCGAGATCTCCATCCATACCTGGACAAGTGTATTCATTTTGATCCCCTTCATCGACTACGATCTGACATTTCAGTGCGATTCATGGCATTATCAGTGAAACAGGAAGTATACTAATCTGTGACAAGGGACTAGACTGAACATATCACTCCGTAGGTAACCATTTACTATTCACGTGAGGGCTTCATCTCATCTCCTCTCTATCTTGCATTTCACTTGATGTTGTTTGCTTGGAACAAGAAGAGGGGATTAGGTTGTAAGATTAGAAGGGGCAGAAGGCTATCTCGAATCAGCATCATAAGACACTCTCCTAACTGTGTTTCTCACGAGTTTGATGAGATCATAACTCAAATCTACTAGATGCGAAGATCCGTAACGAGTGAATGAATGCTATACAGACTATGGGTAGAAGGGAAGCCAGCAAAGAGGGGGGAAGGGAAGGGACGATCGATTACCTTCTTGCGGGAACTCTGAACGCAGTTGAGACCGTCACTCGACACGACTATGTTGCTCATCTGAAGGGATGGAGTTGACTAAGGTCTGAGATCTCTAAGGACTGTTCAGTTCGCTTACAAAGTGCTCACCTCGATGAGAAGTGCTGCGGAGAAGACAGCGAGGGCACACAGGGCGATGACGGGAGTCAATTGAATGAATCGCTTGCGTATCTGCGAGGGACGACTCATCCTCTATCATCATCTGCCTCTATCATCTACCCCATCTCCACTCCATCACTCGATTTCCTCGTGCGCACCTTCATCCCCTTCACTCGTCTCGTCTCACCCTCTTACGCTCTTCCCCTCAACCCTCCAATGTCACTATATACTAATCTAATCTCGCATACTTTATCCAATATTTCTAAGCGGCCCTTTTTCCTCCCTTCTCTTTCTCTCCTTTTTTTTCGGTGCCACCCCGTGTCCGATCCGAAGCCCCTGAGGGGAGCTTTTTTCTGCACTAGAAGCAGATCGTTTAGTCGAGAGGGGGCAAAGTAGATACTTACGGAAGAGCAGAAAGGCTTGCGAATGGTGATGTATCGCTCGACGGAGATACAGGAGAGGCAGGTGAGGGAGGCCAATTTGACCGTGTGGTCGAGGAGGAATACTGCACGACAGGACACGTTGTCTGAAGAGGCCATTCATCTCCGTCCCCCTCCATGCATACTCTATCCCCCCCTTGGATTGACCGTCAATCCTCACCCAATCGCAGCTCCGGTATCACCAGATACAGCGTACGAACGGTGAGCGCCATCAAGGCTGTGAGGTCGATCACTGCGAGGACTGCGATGTACGACCTGAGAGGATACGGTAGATAGGGGATACGGTAGACGACTTACCGTAATCGTTCTGAGGGGGAGGCTGGACTCGTCTTTGAGCGAGGTTTGCGGGAACGAAGAACAGAGAGAACGACCCATGCATTACCCGCGACTCCGATGATTATTATGAGGGAGTAGGAGAAGAAGACGGAGAAGGGAAGAGGCTCCATCTGGGCCTGTGAAACATATATCAACTGGGAAAAGGGGGGGGAGTGATGAATACTCGATGAAATGGGATAGAACGAGAGAGAACATGAAAGGAGCGAGGGGGAATGCACGGCTGATTAGAGGGAGGGAGAGACTGAAATAGTGAAAAGAAGGGACAGACTCGAGTCTTTGACCCTTATTCCACCTGCGAGATTCATTATGAGTTAGTCTACTACAATTGAATATGATTGCAACGGGATCATGAAACATGAAGGGAAGGGAGAGATAGAGAATGAGAGATGGACAGAGGAACAAGACTGCCCAAGGCTAAGAAAGATACAGAACAATATTGGCTGCGATTGGGGTATTATGTTGGGAGAGGAGGATTGAGCGGTGGAAGAGGGGAATGGAGGGGAAAGGGAGGGGGGGAGAGTGCGATGCGATGATGTCTAGAGGAGTGACTTGAGATACCTTGGGGCTTCATCTGAGGATAAGGAGGAGCTAGGGAAGGGGTGGACTCGATGGTTAGCAGTAGAACAAAACACATGACTTGGCTACAATTCTACCAACTCCAATCTTGACACTTGATGCAAGTAAAGCATTGCTCTTGCAAAGGGCGCGTAATCGTAGTCGATTGTACTTGTGAGAGAGGCAGAGAGACGTTCTTCGTCACTTTTTTGAGTTCTTTCGCGGGCGGGCAAAGGAGATTTGAGATGATTGTGTCGCCGTTGTTCAACTTTCAATGCGATTTCAACGAAGACGGCTGGGGGGTCAATGAACAAGAGGACACAATTGGGTTAGAGAGACATGAACGAGTACCGAGATACTCTCTCAGACGGAGGCCTAGTCAACTCCCTTGATTGAACATCAAATTCCAGGGAGGGAATAATCGCGATTAAACACTTTGCTGGAAGATGAAGACTCACATGTCTGTGAAGTCTGCGAAATGTGTCTGCGCGTAGATATACTATAAGACGGCATTGCTCCGACTTATGCGATTGGTAAGGTAGAGGCATAAGTAGGTGAAACGGAGTGACTTCCTAGAGCGTAGTAGGATATCCATGTCGTTCGTAGATAAAGAGCTCATCGGGGAAGGTGCGTAAGAAGTGAGTAATCAGTCGACTCTTTGACATCTCTCAGAGCTGCAAGAGAAGCCTAGACAGAGACACACACGTTGATAGGCGCTTAGGAGGGAATGAGTGACTCGAACGGAATTGAGGAAATATCTGGTGATATTAAGTGGACTTGGTTCAGTGATACCAGTTCATCCAGGCTTCTCTAGCGAACGGTGATGGTTACACGATGTAATCGATGACTGTTCAGATTATTCGAGTTAGCTAATGTACAGGTGTCACATCGAAAGGAGGAGAGTTTGGTGTGATCTATGCTAAGATGCAACACAATACGAGCTGGGATAGCACTGAACATGATCTGGGCTGAATTACTAACATGGCGTCGAAAGAGGACTGCCTGCAAGAGAGTGATTGTTCTTGCCCGCCTCTCCCCTCGCTCTCACCTACTGCCTTATCCACTTTCCTTATTCCGCCCAATCCCTAGCTACTCATGTCTTTTCTCCTATTCCTTGACGTCGACAGTCGAATCTACGACAGAATGTCTACAAGATAACCTTCCCACTTGATCGTATTCCTCATGTCACCCATATTTACTAGGTATTCCTAGTCAGATGGTATTCAACAGTCCACACTCTCCCCTATGAATCCCATGATTTCGCAGTGGAATAACATTAAGCAAACTCTATCATTCTCCGCTACGCGACTAATGGAAGCATTCGAAACGTTGCCGTGAGATATTTAATCGCGTTCACAGCTTAATTCGCTTACTTGGAGATATAAGAACGACAAGAGCAGCGAAAGTTCATAGAGAAGCTTGTAACTTTTCCCGGAATACAGGTCTTGCAAGGATAGCCTATGAGACGGACAATTAGATGTTGGAGAAAGTGAGATCAAAGGGGGACCATTTGGAAGGGTCTCCAGGTCAGATACAGATAGAAGTGAGATACTCAGACATTGCTGTAGATTCGTAAGTGAGCGCTCTTCGTTCCTTCTCATCCACCCTTTCCCTCAACGTAACTTGTTTTGCTGCTTATGAATCAGCCGACCTTTGCTATCCTCGATATAGGCTTATGAAGCCTTCCGAGAGAGAGTAGAACCAAGCAATGTATACACGCAGTCAAAGGTACGCTGAGAGAAGTGTCGGTAACTTGTTAGGAATAATTCCGCACCTGACGATATAGATACATCGGGATTTTTTAGGGAATTCATTCCCTATTGGGGAATTATTGCGAAAATGTTACTGAAGCTTCTCTCACCGTAGTGCATGCAATAAGGGAGGAATGAAGGCGGGGGTTTATGTAAGAGATTACGGCATTACTATGCACACCAAGTGCTACTTATACAACTCGTAGAGAACTTCTTGACATTCTACACCAGGAAATGAGAACGTTAGAGGGGATAAATAGATGCAGCTACACAAGATTTGAGGCGTAGGGACGATTAGAATAGATCAGAGGATTCGTAGCATTTCATCCCATATCTGCGATAGAACAGTTGCAAAATGTGGAACGCGCCGATTGGAAATGGAAGATTAGATGTTGTGTGGTGAATGTGAGGTTAGAAGGGCGACGGGGAAGATGGAAGGATATCGGGGAGGGAAGAGAGATGATTCGACTGTGGGGAACGGGAGAGAAGTGGAATGGGAAAGGGAAGGGTCATTTGGCTCGGGAGGACACATATCCCCCCTTCACTCTCCCCTGACCTTGCGGCCAATTTTGATTCAACCGCACTTCATAAAGAGGCAACGAGAGGAGAAAGGGGGGGGGAAGAGAAATGGATTGATGGATAGCAGTGGATTGAGTGAGGCAGCACAAGGGTACAGTTAGGGACGGGTTCTCACCCCTAATGGCTCTGCTTTACTCATTCACCCCCCCCCTCCTTACTACCACTTTCCTCCCTCCTTTCTAGCTGGCTATTCTGGCACTGCTTCTCTAAATGGACCAAGAGGCTTTCCAGTCCGTGAGCATATCACATTAATAGTCGATTGGACAAATCTCCCACGGGCTGAACGATCGCTCAATCATCACCCAAAACACCGTAATAACCTATCGTTCCGAGAATGTGCCAAGTGATGATTGGGACACGTAAACAGAGGCTAACATCACCGTTCAGCGAAGATGTAACTAGAGACCTGCTGAATCGGGGTAACGTATTTGTAGATTACGCTCTATGTAGGGCATAACGATAATATACCCCAGAAAATCATGGAAAACAGCCTAATTAAATTGAAGGGTTGCGATGCTGCAGGTCTAGATGCAACTTGAGATGAATAGGAGGGAGAGAGGATGGTCAGAGGTTTATGCATAACAGGAAGAATAGGAAGGAAGACAGAACAGCGATTAATATGTCACGTGTAAGAGTGCTTTCCTACATTCCATTCTCTCTCATTTCCCCCTCCTCTCTTACCCTCTCCTCAACCCCCTTCCTCTATCCCCTTCCTGTATTTCCATATTCCAAGAGCGAACACCCAACAATTTCCGCCCGTGAAACAAGCGAAATGGGGAAGATGAGCTGGAGGAGGAAAAGAAGAGAGAGAAGGGGAGGATGAAGAGGAATAATTAAGGAGAATATGCTCATGACAATCATCTATTCCAACGACACTGCATAGAAACGGAAAGGAACAACAAGTTGTGAATGACGAATATCACATGGAAAGAAGGCATATCTTATTCTCTGCCCTGCCTTGGAAATAGAATGAATGCAAAGTGCAATGACCGACTCTCTGAGACCAGAGGCAGCGTGCGGCCAGTCTCTTAATTCCCTCATTTCACCCGACTTAATCATACATTTCAGCTGCTTCGAAACAGAAAACCTTCGGTCCATTCCACTGCTCCCCATAACTTTGTCTCTCTCTTCTCGCTAAGTTGACCGCAATCTTTGAAAGCGAGGGAGTTTTTGTTCGTGGAATAAAGTGGAGAAGATGTTAAGAAGATGCTAAGTTGTGAGTAGCACGTAGCGACTTCCTCCTGACTCGTTAAGGAGGTTACTGAACTAGATTATGGAAGTCCGCGGGAAACAGAATACGCGAACACTCCATTCTGCATACAAATGACACGATTTTAAGGGAGACCGTATTTCATGAAGATCACATTAGTATTGAATATTTGCTCACTAAATTACTTATTCCAGCACTACATATATTTCAAGTAGAAGTAAGAGAGATTTTTAGGGTAATATCTAGTTGCCCGGTGAATGGGACTTTCACTTCAACCTCAAAAATGTATAGTGGATTAAAAAGATCCGATGGAAAATCAGTTCGAATATAAGACGAGAGAATGTGCAAAAGTGAGAGAATTAGACTCATTTTGGAACGAGAGAAACTAACGGACCGGTATACTCCACTATATAAGCAAATATTGTTGAGATGATTAGATGAAAGAGCAGTCGACAGAGTCGCAGAAGTTGTTGTTCCCCCTGCACGGAGTGTCTATTCTTCCGTGGACGAAGCGCATACCTAGAAAGGAGAATCGTTGAGCTATTTACTGTCTGCACTTTGGTTCTTCTTAATTTGAAAGTCATTGCCTTGTGGACACGGCCAACGTAGCCATTTCACTGTGTGTATGTCATGTGTCGAGTTAGAGAATGCGGCCTTTCGTCTTACAATTTCATATGCACGAGTCGCCTTGCAATGCATAAGTTGATAAGTGAAAGGTGTTCGAAGTGGGGGGAATTGAAAGGGAATGAGGGGAGGCGAAGTGAGAAGAGACTAAGCCGACTGACCTAGAATGAGCATCTCTTCCCTGTCCCTTCGTCTCGGATCGGCTAACGAGTGGCTCTGCTTCATTCCCGTCCAGTCACTTCTCCCCAATGACCGATTGGTTGTCGACTCGCCATGCGACCGTCGTCGCTTCCATTCTCTCCACGGTACGATTCTTTGCCATTCCAAGTGATATATACCGCTACGGCAAGAATTCTAGTAAAATCATGTATAGTGGAATACGCGAGAGAGTGTGCAAAAGCGAGAGAACCATTTCGGAATCAAAGTTACAAACGGACCGGTTTATTCTATTACATCTCAGGTATGCCTCGTCACAATCGTCATCGTTCTTCCCCTCATGCACATGAAGATCCAGAGATCGACGACTCTCATGTTGGAGGAGGTCGACCTGTGCAAGGTATTTCCAGTTTCACGCTTAGATTGACCACAAATCCTCCATTACATACAGGCATTGGAATTCTAATGCTAGCTTTCTGCTTCTATCTGTTACGGTGTCCTTGTCGTGCAGCGGTAGTAATGCCCCCGTTGCAGGCGGAGTCGCGTGACATCTGGAAGCAGATGTCGTTCTCGTCGCCGTCCCGTCAACGTCGTCAATCGTACGACGAGGCGGCCGCTCCCTCCTCTGGTTCCCACTCACCCTCCCCCTCGTCCGCCTCTTCTCCCTCTGCCAATTCGTACGTCGGCGGCGCTCCTCCCCCCGCTCCTCCCGGTGCCTGCTGTGCATGTTCACAGGGAGCACCCGGTCCCCGTGGACCCTCGGGACAGGATGGAGAACCGGGTAGGAGAAGACATGACGATATTATATATCAATGTATCAAGAGTTACAGGATATATATCGAGTGTAAAATGTGTTTTCAGGACAGGACGGACTTCCCGGCAGACAGGGTCATCCCGGTCGCAACGGAGTCTATCTTCCTGCTCCTCCAGCCGGCACTAATGCCTGTCAGAAGTGTCCCGTAGCCCCTCCCGGACCTCCCGGAGCATCCGGACCCAAGGGACCGCGTGGAGAATCGGGACGACCTGGCAAGCCTGGAAGAGCCGGAGAGGCCAACCGACCAGGGCCTCCTGGTCCTCCCGGAATCAGAGGAGAACCCGGACCTCCCGGTCCCCGCGGACCCAAGGGAGACAGGGGAAAGGTACTCAATGGAGCGCCTCCTGGACCTACCGGACCCGCTGGGCCCGTGGGACCGAGGGGACAGCCGGGAGAGAGGGGAAGAGATGGAAAGCCGGGAATCATGGGACATCCGGGGATGAGAGGAGCTGCCGGAGACAGGGGAGATGCGGGTAACCCCGGACTACCGGGACCACAGGGAATGAAGGGAGAGACGGGCTATCCCGGGTCGTGCAGACATTGTGGTGAGTTGTTTACTGCTGCTGATCTGATCAACTTCAATTCAGAGAACGGAGGAGGAGGAGGAACCCCTGGCGGAAACGGAGGATCTCACAGCTCGGGAAGCGGCGGAAATGGATACGATACTCCCTCTGAGCCGACCCGGCCTTCAGGGGGATCTGGGAGAGGAGGAAACGGCTACGAGAACCCCTCTGACTCGGGTCATTCCGGACGGGGAGGCAACAACGGATACGATACTCCTGCCGGGTCGAGTCACGGAGCTCACGGAGCTGGAAATGGATACGACTCTGCCCCTCGTCACCCCGCACACGCTCCGAAATACGGTACTTTCCTCATTCTTCGATCTAAGGAGTCGCGTGTTCAGATGAAGGAGGCTACGGCTCTGCGCCGTCTCATCCAACGGGAAGACACGGAGCAGGTGGACGGGGACCGGCCGCCTACAGTCCCTCTGCTGCCCCTCCCGGTCAGGGATACGACACGCACCGTGAGTTGGCTAAATTCCGAAGACGCGGAAATTCCGTTGCCGCACACTCACCAACAATAAATCTCATTCAGAGCAGCCTCCAGCTCCCGCAGTCAACGATAATCAGTATCTGTGGGCTCTGTAATCAAAGTCGTTCTGTGCCGTTCGTCGTTAACGATAAACAATCTGTTCGATACCGAGACGTCGTATTTACCGTGTTCGATATAATACGAAGTAGAGCGAAAGAGAAGAAAGACAGTCTCCATAGTCACGGTTTGTCTTTCCGCATTCTCCTTCCTCCCTCCTCTATCTTTCCACTCTTCCCTATCTCTCCTCTTCCTTTCCCACTCGTATATGAGTCGTACACACCTTCTCCTACCGCTTGTTATTCCCGTATTCCTCATCTCAACTAATGCTGCTGGCCATTCTATCGACAAGCTACCCCTGCTGTCCATCTACGATGATCGGGAAGGGGGTTCGTACGCAGTACTCAAAGGTCATCCTTCCTTGCTCATTGTTAGTTTCTAATTTTGTTACGCAATCAAAACTGTACGTTGAGTTGTCTTTTTGGTAATCTTGCTTTCTTGAGGAACAATGATTTCAGGGAGATCAGAGGGGAGCGAGGGAGGGCCCAGTTCAACTCGTCGTCGTAGAAACGTTCCCGCGACATCAACAGCGGAGCTGAAGGAGACCACTCGGTTCCCCGCCCAATCCCTCACCGTCATCGCTTGCTACTTCGGAGGATTCGGCTGTGAGAGCTACGGACGATGGCTAGGAATGGATGTAGGGGCAACGAGTAGAGTGATGACTGGAGGATACGAAGGAGGGAATGGAGATGAAGTACGGAAGGGAGTGGGAGGACAGCAGACAACTGCGAATTGGAAAGGAGGAGAAGGGAGTTGGAATGGAGTGTGGAAGGGAGTAGGATGGGGACAGGCAGGGCAACAGGGTGCAGGAGTGCAGGGAGGAGGGCTGAGTGGCGGATTGGCTTCGAGATGGACACTGGGGGCTGCATCTTCCAATCGACAGTCAGAAGACAAGGCAGAGTCTCTCCCTACGGGCCCGCCCGCTTCCGTCTCGTCCACTATCCTCAACTGGTTCTCCTGTTCGCCCTTCGCTCATCCTTCTGCCGCTCAATTGGACGCACCGCCTTCAGAAGAACCATCGATTGTGACCAAGGCGCCGCCCGAGGACGGAGAGAAGGGCAATGGAGGAGCAGTCGAAGATGAGAAGACAACGACTCCCTCGACACTCGCTGCAGTTTCCTCGACCATCTTCAACTGGTTATCAGGTGCAAACAACTCATCTCTTCAGTTTACAACAGCGATTCCGATGCTGGAAGAAGAACGGGAAGAGAGGAAGATACCGTACTTTGGAGCGGAGGTTCCTCTGATGGATGCGGTGATCGAGGTTACGACAACCACTCACCAGCCTATAACAGAACCTTCCACCGAATCTCCGGAGCCTACAACTGATCCGCCTCCTTCTCTTGTCTTGGCTGTTGGTTCTACTGTGATCAACTGGCTGTCAGCACCCGCTAAGGAAGAGGAAGTCATATCTGCTACTGCAGAAGTGCCAACGGGTGATAATGGAGGAGAAGAGGGAGAGAAGAAGAGCGTCGTGAGTACAGGCGAAGACAGAACGACAACTCAAGGAGCAGAAGTCGAAGTTCTTCGAGCGGAGCCCATCAATGTGGAAGAAGATGGGATGGATGAAGGAGTAGGAACAGAGGCTTCTCACAACTCTAGTCCCGCAAGTAATGGCAATGGAGACGAGGCTGTAGAATCTTCAACAGAAGATCCAAAACCGGAGGAACACCTCGCGACTACAATGGAGACAGTAGCAGAGAACGCAAGAGGAGATTCTGATGATGGAAACGGTGCGTCGGCTTCTGAATCTAATAGTGAAGACCATTCCCACGGAAGAGAAGAAGGCACTGGAGAGAAAACAGATCAAGAAACTCAGAACGCGGAGGGTCATTCTATTCTGACCGAGTTCTCAAAGACAGTCTCCAACTTTTTCACTGATAAAGTTGAGACTACCACCACAGCGGAGGAAGAGGAGGCCAAAACCGCTGAAGAAGAGACTACACCGCCCTCGAATGACCACCAGACTGTCTCGACAAATGAAGAGCCTTTAGCAAATGAAGAAGTAGATCGGGCAGAAAGTACGACTCCAAAGAGGGAAGAGACCACAACACCCGGAGAAGAAGTAGCTCTTGAGGATGGAGAAGTACCGTCGAACGATGTACAGACTACCATCTCCACAAAGGCAGAGGACACGTCTCCAGCAGTAGAGAGTAGTCAAGGAGAAGGCAATGACGAAACAGAAGTCGACGCCACCTCAACAGAAACAACTACATCCTCGCCTAACGTCCAAAACATTATCGAGTCTACCTCTCCAGTTCCAGAAGAACTTACTCTCACAACGGATCCGTCTGTTGAAGAACATCTACCGGTTGCAACTCAGTCTGAGAATTTGGAAGAGTCTCAGGCAACCACTTCTTCTTCATCCCCAACCGAGGAGTCCCTTCTGACAACTATCTCTTCTGCAGTAACCAACTGGTTAACGGGAGGACAGGACACAACTGCTGAACCAACTAGTCATGAAGAAGCTCAGGATGGAGATCATGGAGAGGACGAGACCTCAGCACATCCAACATCGGATAATGGAGGAAATCAGGATGCAGATCAAGAAGAGAACGAATCTGCTACCTCATCGATAGAAGAACTCACAACATCAGCTACGGAGGGCAAAAAGGAGATCGAAGATAAAGAATCGACTCAAGCTGGAACCGAATCTGGGGAGGAAGGGAAGGGTCTGGCAATCCCCACCACTACTACAGAAACTGTGGATGGATCCAACGCTGGAGGAGATGAAGCGCCTTCGGAAGCTGAACAACCTTCATCGGAGGTCTCTGAAGGACCTAAGACAACTTCTCCATCGGAACCTATGGAGGTTGTCGACTCAGCAACTACTACCGCTATGGAACCCACTGAAGGAGCTGCAGAGGAACATTCAGAAGCTCCGACCACCACACAACCTCCAATTGACGAGACAACAGAAGAACACCCTCCTCCTTGTACGGGATTCCCTATCGATGGGGAAGTCGTGGAGCCCGAATCTGAAGATATCGCTGCCGGCGTGACTGAGGCTGAGAGCAGTGCAGAGTCGGCAACGAGTGAACCACCAACAACACCTTCTGGGACAGGAACTGGCCAGGAGACATCGATAGCGAGTACAGTCAGAACGAGTGTTCATCCCGTCCCCCATAGTCCAATCGTCCCTCACAACATTCCCCATCCCCATCCCTATCCCCCCACTCACCCCCACCAGTCTATCGTTCCCGTCCAACCTTCCCTGTCCATCTCTTCTGCCCTTCCTACAGTCAGTTCAAGTGTAGTCAACACTTGGTCTTGGTTGTCTTCTCACGGTTCCATGCCCAATCAACAAGGGAACAGTCGACCATCTACTGTCAATGGCATTCACGCGGGAGCAGGTAAACACTTGTAATACCTCGTCGATTGAGATTAGAATTGGGGGTGTTGCATTGCAGGAAACAACGCGGTGTCTGGACACACTTCCCTTCCCAGCAACCTCATTCCATGGCTGGCTGGATCGACTCCTAAGCCTGTGGAACACGAGAAGAGTGTACAGGGACATGGCGGACGGTGGATGTGGATTCCTGACTGGGTGTGGGGATGGGACAGGTGAGGGGGACGCACGGGTTGATATGGAGAATAGCGTTCATTTGCAGGGTCAACGGAACGGTCATCTACTCGAATAGCTCACGGGTACCAACCATATCTGAAGAAAGAGTGAGTATGTCCGAGAATAAAAGTTTTGTAGCTATTCATGAGTAAGCAAATAATAATAGTACCTTCAGGTTTGTACGGGAATGCTCACAGGCTCAACAATTACTGAAGAAAGAGGAAAGCGAACTGTTCGATCGGCTGAGCTTCCAGTTAGGTATAGGTTCATGTCATTTCACCTTGCTGAGATCCCACTGCAGGATCTCAACTGTCGACTACTACTGGGATCGCACCTTCATTCCTCCTCTCGGTCGTTTTCACATTTTGTGTACGCAAACCATTCCTCACGAGGGATTCGAGGATGTTGTCCTGGAAAACGGAACGAGGTGAGATCTCATCAGCTCTGTTCACTGGTTAGTGCATTGTCGGCTAATCACAAGCCTTGCTTGAAAAGCTTCATAATTAAGTCCGTCGTCCTTTGCTTGGCTGTGCCGTCGAGACAACGAATGTTGTACGTGGGAGTGTTGCACTCGCGGTGAAAGCGGTGGCTTCTTCCGTAAAGTGTAAGGGGACGAGTGACGGTTATCAGTCGATGCCTCCCTTCAGAGCCTTCATCTTCATAGTCCTCATAGTGGCAGTAGTTATCGGCGTGTTCATTCTCCTCTTCCGTCTCTTCAAACGGTCTCAAGTCGTTCCCCTTCCCCCTCCCCCCGTCTACTCCCGACCCCCTCTTGATCCTTCTAAACGGCCAGTTAACACTCCTCCCTCGTCATCCATCTATCGACCTGAAACACGAGATGGAATCTCCTCGAACTTTCTTCCGCCACCTCCTTCGTATCCCGATGCTAAGTATTACGTATGATCTTCATGATTAGAGATTGCTCTCATGTATTTCTTATTATCCACTCTTTGCATAATAGATGCTCTTGCAGTCTTTCACAGCCGATTCTCCTCATATTCGTGCTCATTGTAACTCGAGTACTATCTTTATGTAAGATGAACTTCGTTCAATTCCCGTACATGTTTATTATGAGACATCAATAACTGAAGAATGCTATTTATCTTCGTAGTTCTGTCAACGGTTGAAGGTCTAGTGGGCAAGGTCTTGCTCTTTTTCAGAGTAGGTAAAGAGGACAGATCAAAACTCTTCGCACGGTAGAAAGGACTGAGAGGCTATGTGAAACAGTTGACAGGAGCCCAGTAGACATCGACATCGACCTGCATTTTAAGTATTTATCTCTCGAATCTTAGCTTATCTAGGATAGCTAAGTTATGAAAGGTGGTTATTTTTTAAAAGAATTATCATAATCAAGGAATTGAAATAGTAACGATGCGCCATGCATACCTCCCTTCCCTCGTCCTCCTCCCACTTCTAACCGTTTTTGTCGTAAGGAACCTGAAAGCGAAATGCATTCTATATATTCTCCTTTTCTTCTACCTGTCATCCTCATTGGCAATCCACTTGTCAAATCTATCGGTTCGCTCCTCCAACAGTTGAATGCAGCTTCACATGGTTTGCCCAACTAAAAAATTATGTTTGTATTACAATTGCGCATTAAAACAAGATTACATGGATCTAAAAAAGAAAAGTTTTAGGCTAATTTTCAGATAGCCTGCAGTATCTAATTAGCAACTTAGTTGCCTATTATTGTACTATGCTAAAATTGTTTTATAGTAAATGGGCAGGGATTCTCCGGTGGAATCTAAGCGATTCTCCTCTATCTCACGACCATCGCGATAAATAGAAAGAAGAGTGACGAAAATAGAAGGGGGCACACGTCATTCAGAGACTCGATTGTGTGAAGAAGAAGAATGTGCAGAGACACAACGGAGAGTCTACTACTCTTATTAGCTTGTACGCACTCTCTTTGTCTGCTGTAGTGTATACCTACTCTCTTGGACGGTGCAACTACTTGCAAACAAACACAGTCATAATTCATTAACGCTTCGTTCTAGATAAATTCTGATTCCCCATCTGCAGTTCACTATCTTTTCTACGCAACTCTTGTTAATTGCCAAGAAGCAGGTGTTGTGTCTAGTTATGGAACTCGCTGGTTATTCGCTGTAAGACAGACGTTTACGTGCCGTATTATCTCAGGGTTTCCTCGAATTCTCAACTACGTAATACCTGCGTATCTACTTCAAGTGAACAAAGCCCACACGAATTTAGCCCAAGTCTTCGTATTTATAAGTGTGCAGATGGAAGTGAATGTACGGTATTTACCTGTGAAGAGAGGAGTGGAGATGACTGTTCTTGTGAGGTGACGTCGTTGAGGAGAAGAAGGAAAGAGACGATACTCGTCCGTATCCATATGTCCCAGTTTGACATACGAATGCTAAAAAAATTGATTCAAAATACGGCAGAGCGATTTATCATAGAGATACGCGTCACAAAGAGATAAGTGAACGCAGCGATGGGACTGTACTTAGTCTTCACGAAGTCTCAATTTGAAGAATGTGATGGAACACTTGCTCAATGTTGCGATCAACTTAGATAACGATGAAAAGAGCAAGAGTCCCGCAAGGTATAAGAAGGGCATAAAAGATGTCATATGTGTTATTTTTTTTAAAGTGGCTGCCTCGTGACTAATTCCATCTATTTCATGGCAAAACCCTCTATCAGCGTCACTTTATAGGTCCATTTCGAGAAGCGGATGGTCCATTTGGTTGGTCTCTATCTGTTACAAAATTAGCATGGAGACAAACGAGATTCGGGAACACTTTACAATTTTGACGGTTTCTGCGAGAAGTGATTCCCGCGAACCCACAAGGGAATGGAAAGATCCCACGATCGTTCGTGCTATCTACCGCTCTGCAACAGCTGACGATGGAATGTAAGAGGGAAAACATGTTTCAACGTGCTCGCCTATTATGCAAGCTTGTGGGTTCTCGCATGGATTTCCCTCCGATTCCGAGGAGAGAACGCAAGAGTTTCCGTTCCACAAGTTTACACATTCCAAATATAAACGAGAGACGAGACTGCCAAACAGATTAAAGGGACATGGGCCAATCAGCGGGTGCCTTCTCTCCTTTGCTTACACCAGTCACTCTTTCGCTCTTCCTTTGTTCTCGCTTTACTCTTTCAATATTCGTACGGGGTTCTGACCTGTGATTAGATAAGTGTAAATATTATTGAGATGAGGTTACTCCATTGTTGGCTACTCCTACTCAACATGTCGTTGTGCTCGACTAAGCGACATCCACGCGCGTCTGAGGTGAGTGGAAGGAATTATGAGGGGATTAAAGGGGAAGGGGAGAGGGAAGTGGAGTAGAGGGGATCGGACACAAGGGACTTGACGTATTCCATGGGCAATCCAACTATGAATGATGTTGCAAGATGGAGGAAAAGCTTATGGAACAGATTTGCACAAACCAAAGGTGTAGTTCAGGGTAGAAACGATGAGATAAGTGCTCAACTGAACTTAATCAGTCCTCGAAACAGGATGTGGTTCACGAAGTTAAGCCTCGTAAGCAGTCATTATACAGTCGGGTCAAAATAAAGATGAAAGGGGGAATGAGGAAGCATTGGCAGAATGTTCTCTGTACAGGTTCGGGTGGTGAACGAGTGTCCACTCAATATCAAACTTCGCTGCCAATCCATCCTCACGGATCACTCCGATCGATTCATCGGACCCAGGGAAGCCTTTCGGTTCAAGTACTACGACTTCGAAATGGGTGAGAATAGATGCTATTAAAGGGGGAGAGATGATTTAGAGAGAACAGACAGATTAGTTCATGGAAGTCACTGAGATTGGGCCAATAAAGAGCGTGTCGATTATTGCGCTTCGCTGGAACGGAACGAATACGGGAAGGAATAGAATATCCCGCTGTGAAAGATGAAATCGAATAGACTATAAGACTCTAGACAGCATGTCTGAACAAAACTGCAAAGAGAGACAGTTACGGAATCTTTTCTTGAAAAAAATGGCGAAATTGAGGAGAAGACACGATGATGTGATGACGACTGTAGGTAATTAGGCACTGAAGAATGATTGCCTCTAGGAGAGAATGAGGGAGACAGTGGAGGGGACGGCGGTATAGTAGAGGGGACTGCTTTACTCTCTTCATACAAGTTCGCAGGTTGCGGAAGCGGCTAATACACCGATAGGAAATGAGGGAATTTGGGATGAGGAAGGGTGTGCACAAATGGGGGAGGACAGTAAGTGAATTGGGGGACGGGCTCGGAAATCATGGAATTTCCCTGAGAGGAAAGGGTAGGCGGAGTATAGAATGGTCATGGGGGAATGAACGTTTGGTGACGATATCTAAGACTATTTCGACTGTGTCTTGGAATAATGTTTTGGTGAAGATAATTGAATAAGAAATAAATATTATTGTTGCAGGAAACCGACACTTCTGGTGTGACGTGTACGCATTGAATCAACTGAATGAAACATTTGATGTTTCGTTTGGAACGACTCGTGAACGAAGAGGAAATATGACATGGTGAGTGAAGGGTAGAAGTGGGAGATAGGGGAGGAGAGGGTAGACGACGTCTACAACCCAATAGGGAGGAGTAGCTAATGATACGAATGAGTAACTAGAGGGCATGTGCAAGGACTAGGGGGAGTAGCGTGTGCGGGGAGTCCTTTTGATAGATTCATTTTGATGGAGAATGTTGGAGGTAGAAAAACAGAATTCATATTCAATTGATTACTTTAACTGATTACGACGATCTGGGATTATTGATATTCAGAGAAAGATGACCATGAAGAGAACTCATCTGCACATCTCTAGAATACAAGACTACGTATTGTTTTGTGGAGCGAGGGAAGAAGGAGAGTGGAAGTGAGAGGAGTGAAGTGGGGGATCCATGCACATCGCTATACGGACTGGAACAAACGAGGGAAGAGTCTGAGGGGAAGAATATCTACGACTACGTCTTAGAATAGAAGTACAAGGATAGAATAGACTTTGGAAGAGTAAGAAGAGGGCAAGGAGGATGTGATAGATCAAAAGAGTATACGTGAGAGGATAAGGTTGGAGAAGTAATGAAAGATTGTCGACGATTGTGGAGACGCGTAGAGATTAAGAAGGAAGAAGAAAGATTACCAGGGAGGAAAGGGGGAGGAGGACTAATTTGAGGGAGGATAGGCAGGGAGACAATGAGGAAAAGGAACTAACGAAGAACGGAGGGCACACATTACTTAGTACTTTTTGGAGAAGGAATGGCAACACAAAACAGAATAAGAAATATACGAGGAGTTACGAGGGATAAGTGGATAAAGGGGATTCGGAGGGAATCAGTGCAAAGTTGCTTTGTGAGAAAGACGAGACGACGTGCCGCTTTTATATTGCATTTGAAAGGACAGCGAAGGACAAAGAAATTAGTTTGTTTGAGGAATCAGAAGGACGGAAAGAAACATTTAAAGCATTACAGGCTTCTGAGACCCGACGGACTCTACAGTCTTGAGGAGCAAAAGGCGAGGAGTTAGAAATGGACTTAATTATGTAAAATGTTTTGTGCTATTTGCAGGTTTTCGTATTCTCAACGTGGACCCATACGCCTCATCTCTACATTATTCCAATCGATGCTGCTAGAACAAAGCTAGTATGATCAAGGCTTTATTATGTTGCTATATTTCGCATTACTGTGATTTTTTTCTATATTTCATATTAGCATCGTAATTTTCAACATATTACTTCCATTAGGATGCGAAGAGCAACTTGTGTAGTTTGTGCAACCATTACTTTCCAAGTTTCCAGTCAGTTGTTTATCACGTTATCAGCAACCAGTACATAAAACATATTTATAAACAAAGAACAAACTCCAGTGTAGTCCCCCCATTCCTCATTCGCTGTTCATCGCTCGCATTGACCAGTCTCTCTTATCAGTCTCTCCTCTACCTGCTATCCTCTATTTTCTGCAGTCTCTCTAACATCTCGATCGAGCATTCTCTACAAGGGTTAGTTGTAGTGTGCATAGTACACGCGGTACCTTCGTCTCACTCTCTCAACCCTCCCTTTCCCTCTCCCCCCAAACCTCTCTCTCTTTGCTCGGTCCACCCTCGTGTCCATTGTGCATGTTGTTTGTAGTACTGAGTCCATGTCCTCCCCTCCCCTCTTCCCTACTGCATATCTCATCATCTGTACTCTTCACTACCACAGAGACTCACACTTGTCACAGGGCGAGTTCCTGCAATTGTTAGTCTGTGTTCTATCCACTCAACACCATCTCCCTATAAGAGTGTTCCCTTCCCCCTCCTAACCATAAGAATCCTCTCAATTCCCCCTTCCCTCGCCTCTTTCGTATTCTCGTCTTATCACCTATTCACTACACTCCACTCTCTTCTCTCTATCACCCCCCTTGTTTTCCATTTGACCTTCTCCTTCGCTTTACTTGGTGCGTCTACTTGGTGTCCCTTCATCCGTCTCTTACTCCACTCTCTCCCCATCCCTTATCCCATCCCCACTTGAGATTCTCTCAATCCGACCACAGATCACTTCCCTTATCACTGACAGTCTCACCGTTGTTTTGCAGTAGATAAGAGTCCCTCCGAGCCTTCCTTCCCCTTATTCCTTCTCATTCCTCTTCTTCAGAATCTTAATCTACAATGGCCAACGATGACCAACCCGCGGAACAGCAACTGCAGAAGCAGAAGGAGGGAACTCCGGTGGGTTGAGAGGAGGGGGGAGATTAGGGGAGAAATACAGGGGTGGGGAGAATAGGGTAGTTGGGGGGGTAGAGAATAGAAAAAGGGGGATCGTGAAGGGGGAGAAAAAAAAGGAACAATGAGGACTGTTCAGAACCCGTACCGTATGACAACCAGTAATGGTGCGCCCATCCCGAACAAGAATGCTGTGCTGACTGCGGGTGAGAAATAGGTTGAACATACGATTTGCATAGTCTTTAAGGATATGTTTCACCCATATCCATATAGCCAAGGTGTATGGGATATTATAAGCAGTTTGAAACACAATCTAAAACTCTCTAGGGAGAAAGTAGAATGGGAAGGGGAACGGGTATACACCTCTCAATCTGACAATGAGGTATGGAACACGGAGAAGGACACGATTATTGAGTGAAGAAGGTTGTGATTAAGGCGTGCGAGGACCTCTTCTTATGCAAGATGTCGTGTACATGGATGAAATGGCGCATTTCGACCGAGAGAGGATTCCCGAGAGAGTAGTACATGCGAAGGGAGCAGGTAGGGAATGGGAAGGGGTACGGTAGATTATGGGGAAAAGGTGAGATACTGTAATACCGTAATCGTTTAGGTGCTCACGGATACCTCGAGATCACTCACGATATCTCCAAATATTGCAAGGCCGATCTCTTCTCCAAGGTAACCCTTTCCCTTCTTATCCCCCTAAACTTCCTTATTCAGGTTGGCAAGCAAACTCCTCTCTTCCTTCGGTTCTCCACTGTCGGTGAGTCCCTACCGTAACCATCTACAGTAATCCAATCATTCCGTTCAGGAGGCGAATCGGGATCGGCCGATACTGCGCGTGATCCTCGTGGCTTTGCCATTAAATTCTACACCGAAGAGGGAAATTGGGATCTGGTCAGCCTTTTGTTCATAAATATAAGATCAATATCCTAAACATTTATCTAATCGTGAAGAATTGATTACTGTTGTAGGTGGGCAACAACACCCCGATCTTCTTCATCCGCGATCCCATTCTCTTCCCCAACTTTATCCACACTCAGAAGAGGAACCCGCAGACTCATCTCAAGGTTGGCCCCTAAAAGCGAAGGGGAAGAGGGACACAAGTGTACAGGATATGAATGCCATGTGGGACTTCTTCTCTCTGCGACCTGAGACTACGCATCAAGTGATGTTCCTCTTCTCTGATCGAGGAACTCCCAATGGATACAGACACATGAATGGATACGGCAGTCACACCTTCAAGATGGTCAATGCACAGGGAACGCCCGTCTACTGCAAGTTCCACTTCAAGGTAGAGGCTGGGGGGATAGGAGCTGAATGTAGATTGGTGTAGTATAATTAATTAGGCATAGTTAAAACCTATTTAGTTGCAATCTCGTTTGAGTATGGCATATTTAGACGGCCCAAGGAATCAAGTGTCTCATGGCGGACGAAGCTGGAAGACTCACAGGGGAAGATCCTGACTATTCCATCAGGTAGGGAGGGGATTACTGTACCTGGATAACTGTAATTTGCTCACTGTACATCATGACATTGAAGGGATCTGTTCAATGCGATCGAGTCGGGCAACTATCCCCAGTGGAATCTCTTCATCCAAGTGATGACCTTCGAAGAGGCTGAGAAGTGGAAGTTCAATCCCTTCGATGTCACCAAGGTATCGTCATGTTGTATCCCCTATACTTATTCTCTTCGCTCAGATCTGGCCTCACAAGGAATTCCCTCTGATCCCCGTTGGAAAGATGGTTCTCAATCGCAATCCACAGAACTACTTCGCTGAGGTAAGAGTATCCCCATAATCCATGATCATCAACCTTTGATTATTCTCATCTTCCATTTCTCCAGGTAGAACAGTCTGCCTTCTGTCCCGCTCACGTTGTTCCTGGAATCGAGTTCTCGCCCGACAAGATGCTCCAGGTAACCCACGGGTTACTGTAATCGTAGCTATCGCAAACTGACAGGGCCGTCTGTTCTCCTACACGGATACGCACTTCCACCGTCTCGGTCCCAACTACATTCAACTGCCCATCAACTGTCCCTTCCGGTGGGTTACGGTAGTTTCAGTATATACCATACCCTTTGCAGATCTCGACCCCACAACACACAGAGAGATGGAGCTGCGTGTCTGTACTCTCAAGGTTATTGGATACCTCTCTTTCATAATATACTGTGTTATTTCTAGGCGGTGCTCCCAACTATCATCCGAACAGCTTCAATGGACCAGTCGATGTGGCATCGGTTAAGGTAGTTCAGGGTTACGCTAATGGAGTACGGTAATATTCGTTGCAGGACTCGAAGTGGAAGGTGAGCGGCGATGTCGATCGATTCAATACACACGACGACAACAACTTTGACCAGCCGAGAGACTTCTGGACGAAGGTTGAGTAGAGGGGATTACGGTAGATGGAGGGAGATGTTGCAGATTCTCGATGAGGGTCATCGCAATCGACTCGTTGAGAACATCTTCGTCACGCTCAAGGACGTCAAGCCTTTCATTCAGGATCGTGTTGTGAACAACTTTAGACAGGTTGGAATAGAAGCAAGTTCTAGATAGTTGACAAGACTATATTCTTTCAAGAATAAATTAAATTTGTTATAGGTACACGCGGATTTCGGAGAGAAGCTCCGTCAGAAGCTGAATGCGTATAAGACACAGGTCTGTATGTTCTCTTCTCCTTCGAATAGAGGAGTTCAGACCGGTCAAGCCCGTATCTAAGCAAGTATCGGAACACAGTACTCCATTCCAACTACGATCCTTCCACTGAATATTCTGGTCACATATCGTATACATACACCTTAGTGTAATAAACAGTGTTGTTTCTTCACTACATGCCAACCACACAGAAAGCATAAACATTTATTAAGGTCAACAGTAAACTATGAATACTATGTAATATTATTGTACTTTATTTTCATTAATTTAGTAATTTGATTAAAAAGAAGCACAGGGAGGTGATGATATAGCGGTGGATAAGTTGGGGGATGGAAGGGAACCCATGAGGGGTGGAGGGAAGGAATAATGAGATACTTGATTGGAGAAGCCAGCCTACGCGTTTGGGGGGAGAGTATTGGCCAAGTAGCATGGAAGAGAGAGCTATGTACACGCATGAATGATATTCGATCGCAGAAAGAAACGACGACGAGAAGAGAGGTAATACAGGGGAAATGGCAACGAATGCACGCTAAGACTCTCTACTCTGGCTAAGCGATTGTGAGACTACACAACACAACCTCACTTCTAATCTCATTCGGATTCGCGTTACAAGATACCGTAAGAGCGTGTACAACCTGTGTGAAAGCAAGTGTCATCTGATGTTTGAGAATCACAAGAGGAATAAGTTAAAAGCTAAGGGGAAGTAGGGGGAGAAAGCTGAGGAGTAAGCGGAATGCAGTCATAGATTAAACGGGGGAGAGGTATTCAGGAGGAGGAATTGGCCGACGCCGATCGCATCTCTGCCACTGTGTACATTTCATCGGCGACGCTCGAATGGTAGTCGTCCAGACTGTCGTCACGTGATCTGCACAAGTTTCTACAGGGAATGTGAGGGAGACGGAAGGCGAGAAGACGATGGGTACCTTATGGAAGGGGATGGGAGCGTGTTGCGGTTAAGAGACTTCTCCCTGTGATCGACGATCACTCGCCACAGGCGACATGTGATTCCGCCCCTGAAGAGATGGAGAAAGAATAGGGAGGGACAGCGAAGGGATCAGTAGTAGACTCACGGGACTCCGATATCGAGAAGTTCCTGTCGACTGCACAATTCGAGAAGATCGGCCTTGGAGTACTCTTGAGAGGCGATGAGATCGGCTACCGAGGGAGAGATGTCGAGGGAACTGAAGGATACCGGGGTCAGGGAGGTCATCGGAGGTAACACTACCGTAGCCACAACATGAGTTCGTCCCGAATCCGTCCACTCTTCTCAGTTGCGGTTCGTTCCGAAGAAGTGATGCTGTTGACTCCGTTGAGTCTCGACAGATACGATCGATTCCTACACCAAGATAGATCTTCTACTTAGTCCCCAAGACCTTACCTTTGCACGGCAGCCCTTAGAGACTCATTGAGTCGTGTCTCCGATTCGAGTAGTTCCTGGACGAGTCGTGAGTTCTCCTCCTCAAAGGACCCCTCATGCCCCATTGTCTATCCCTCCCTTACCTGCAGTGCCTTTATTCCACCCGTACTGGACAGTCTCTCGACTCTTCTCTCTTCCCTTACACTCGACGGTCGACTGCTCTCATCCACCAATTCTCCCTCTGAACAGGACTCCCGCGAAACTCCTCGGGAACGGTCGGAGATATCGTGCACCTCAACGCAACTTTCAACTTTCAACTTCCATTCCCATTTAGTGGTTCTTTGTGTTCTGGTTCTGCCGTATACCTGTAGAATAGCCGACATGTCGGGGTTGATGATGGATACTGCAGCTTGCACAGCGGAGCTGAAAGAGAATATGTAAAAAGAATATGGCGAAGAGCGAACCGAATGAGGTTGTCAAGGGCGAACATCCAGTGCGGTTTGATGATCATCTTGCGAAGCACCGGCTGCATCGCATCCGAGAATGTGTAGAGGGCTGTGTTGATCTGATAGGAAGAGACTCATTTCAAAACACTCAAGCTTCGAATACCTGTGAGATATTGGCCAGTTCATAGTCAAGCTGACTGCGGATACCATCGATCGCTCGTTGCAATGGAGTCGTGTCCTTCTTTCCAAGGAAGTCTCGCATTCCTTCCAATAACGTCTAAAGTGACTCTATTATTGGAGGAAAGCGAACGTTGGGAAATCTTTGCAGCGCACTCCGCTAAATACAGTGAAACTCTCTTGGCAAAGTGCCAGCTTAGGCTAATGGCCGGCTCCGGTTAAAAATTTTACGGTGGTTAGCGGAAGGAACTGTGCAGCTCTCTCAACGTTCATTTTCCTTTAATAATAATAGTAGATAAATGACGATATGTTACATACATGTAACATATCAGTTGTAACTACGATCAACTGTCCTTGTAGATCAGGCAAACTGTGAAGATGCACGATCCATTCATCCACTATCTGAAGAGCCACATTCTACAGAGATCTCCTGGATAGGGCAAACCTGTTGGGCATTGTTTTGCATGAACTTGACTAGCGTATTTCGTCGTTCGGAATCTTTCTTTAGCGTGAAGAACATTTGACTGCAATAGCATTAGTAATCTGTGGAGAATGAAAAGGGTGTTGAAAGCAATCCAGAAACTAGATACTCACCCACTCATTCCATTTTCGTCAGATATTGTTCGACTCAGGGGTTGCGCTGGAACTACATTGTCTATTATATCATTGCACATAAAGCTATATCAAATAACAGGAAAACTAACATATAGGAGAATACACAGTGTTGGGTGAAGCTGTGAGAGAAGGTTGAAGTACATCGTCATTGATAGGAGAAGAAGGTTGCGATAGATGGAGTCCTTTAAGCATAAAATCTCGAAGGGGACCAAGCCGGAGACTAACCGAGAGGAATGCCAATGGAGTCGGTAGTGGGACTGGCTGAGAAGGTCCGATGTCGAGGGTCAATCAACAATAGCTTGAGTTTACCTCCGGTGCTGGGGGCTACACTCGCCGTACTCGTTCCAGGCAGACCTGCCGATGCCGGCAGTTGACTCGCTTCTGCACAACACAACATCCACAACACGTCACCACCATGTCTGTGCGTTTGTATGCAAGTGTTCGTGTGTCTGTGCAAGTGACACTTCAATATCTTCCTCACCAACTGTGTTGTCCACTACTCTCTCCACTACGCCCATTCCTCCGATGTGGGAAGTCGACCGGATTATCTCTGAAATCTGCATTAGAAACAAATATTGGCAAGCATTGCGATCTTATAGGAACAGTCTACAAGCTTTGACTTCAGGCTGCAAGCACATTGCGTTTTGGGAACACCGTCAGCACAGGGTGAGATGAAGATGGATCCAAGATGGAGTGAGAATGAGATGAGTTTGGCCAAAAGAGGGGAGGCCTGGCTCCCCTTTGGATATAAGTTCTATTGCTACTAAATAAAAGCGATTGGTCGAAATCTTTTAGATGAGAGTGCAAAGGTAGGCGTGCGGAATGCGTGAGCCAAGGGGCACACTTTGCATTCAAAGCTTGGAAAGTATTTAACTAGCTGAACTCTCTATAACAAAGCGTCCGTTGTTAATGCGACAATCTCATAGTTACCTCGACTCTTCTGCGTGTTCTCCGTGTGCTTCTTCGTCATGCTGCTCGTTCTCGTCCTATGAGCTCTGGATTCGATTATCACAAGCACATCACGGATAGGAGAAAAGGGAGATGGGATGAAAGAAACACGACACAGACCGCCAACTTACGGGGCGG
The DNA here is from genome assembly GCA_900490955.1 of Micoletzkya japonica. Lineage (NCBI taxonomy): Eukaryota > Metazoa > Nematoda > Chromadorea > Rhabditida > Diplogasteridae > Micoletzkya > Micoletzkya japonica. The sequence continues at coordinate 157,663 of LS885386.1, read as the reverse complement.
ATGCGTGGAGGAAGTTGTCGGAGAGGAGTTGTTCAGCTGTGGGCCGCACTTCCATGTTGGCTGTGAAGCATCTTCAATGGGAAATCGAGTATGACCTCAGACTGACAAGTATACCGCTTGATGAAGTTTTTGCACTTCTCCGAGAGATGCTCCGGAATGGGCGGATGCGCCTTGAACATTCCCACACGGAACATGGCTGCGTGCGGGTTCGACAGCTGACAATAAAGGGGATTCTTTTCTCTTAACGATTATGCCAACCTCGACAAACGGAGGCTTTCCTGTAGCCATCTCGATGAGTGTGCATCCGAAAGACCAAACATCGGCCGGAGCACCGTATCCTCGTTGTCCGTGGTCTATCACTTCAGGTGCCATGTACTGCAGGGTTCCTTCAAAGCCATTGGTAGAAAAGAAGAGAGAGAGAGTGTAGTACCCTTGAAGCTGTCGGTGGCAGGATTGAGTCCAGCCAGCCGTTTGCACGTTCCGAAATCAGAGATCTTGCACACTCCACTGTACGTGTTCACTAGCACATTGTCTCCCTTGATGTCTCGATGAACGATCTTTTGCTCGTGTAAGTACCTCAACACACTCCATCACCCCCATTATTAGTATTCCATCTACCTCAATCCATGCAGTATCTGCGTTGCGTAGAATCCCATAGTGCTTTCAGCAAGTGGACCCCATTTCGAGCGAAGAAGGGAAGAGAGTGAGCCTCCAGGGACGTGCTCCATGAAAATGAGAAAGACGTCCGGACCGATCTGGAATGTTCTTTAGACATGGCTGCAAACGAGGTAAACCTCTTGCTTCCTCAAATCGCATCCGAGATACTGGACGATGTTCTGATGCGAAAGCGTCGAATGTAACTGGATTTCCTCCATCAACGGTTGCACCTGCATTATCTTTTTAGAATGGTTGCACTACCCTTTAATACCTCCTCTTCACATTTGACTGTCACTTCCTTCACAACAATCTGTCGTTGAGTATTCATGTCTCTGTAACAGAAGGTTGCACTCCTCAGAGCAAGACTAAAGGTGTTACCGTCCAGAGTAGACTGTTCCGTAGGTTCCACGTCCGAGCACAACCCGATTCTTGCTTTGGTCCAGTTCGTATTCAAATGACATCTAAACAAGATTTGTACATCCATCCCGATATCAAGACTGACTCCAGTCTTCTCAAAGTCGAAAGAGAGCATCTTCGCACACGGGGTTTCTCCATCGACGGAAGTCATCTTCACCAGCAAATCGATGACTCTGACAAAGACAAGGATGCGCTGAATGAAAAGAATTCTTACTTAGCACAATGTGCAGCGGTTGGAAAAATGAGGTTGAAGTCATCGGAATTCTCGTAAACGTAGAGGAACATCGATCTGAAATACAAGAAGTGCTGTCTGGCTGACGATTGAGACATACCTGTCATCTCTCTTCGAAGCTGAGACGGCCTTGATGTTGTTTGTATTGAAGTGCCAACGATGGATTCCGAGAGCTGGTGTCTTAGTTGTTTGACTGCTCTTTTCTAGTACATGACAGAGGATGGCCGATCCCTCTTGAGTGTTCATGGTTAGGAAGGAAGGTGCATATTGCTGCAAAGGGAAAAATTCCCAGTGATTCACGTGCCACACAGGCAGATTTGTAAGAAAGTAACCTTGTTCATTTCGCAGATAAGAACGGGAAAACGAGGGCATGTAATTTCACTGTCTTCTTCGCAGGCCTCCATAAGGAACTCGGTCCTGAACGTTGTTGCTATCATTTCACAAGTTCATGCATTGTTACCAGAATAAATATTGTTGTTTCTCCTTCTCGACTGGTGATTGAGTTGCGGAACATCGATTGATGAGCTTGATGTTCTCCATCGTTGAACGAAGATACCAGCTTGGAGGTTTAAGCAGTGCCATGCGTAGAGCTGCTTGACAGGCCTTTATATAATCTTCTGCGAGAACCGAAACCTGTGAAAGTATAATTAACAAAAGTATTGTGGAATCTCTTACCTCGAAGAATGTGGCAACATCCCAGTAGTCTGTTAATTTGTCCACCACTCCTTTCCTTCCAAGTAGCGAATTTAGAACCACAGCTTGAATATTTTACATATTACGGTTCCCACGTACCTAATCATACCTATTTGTTGCATTTCTCCATTGGTCTCGAATGATTCACCGGAAGCTTTGAGCAGCGTTGTTAAATTAACACCCGAATATTCAAGAGGTGACATGACAAACGCTTTACGGTACCTAATAGAAAAAATGTCTAACTCCTTGTACAGTAGTTTACCAGTTGATAGCTTGATTCAGACTTTCGCGATCTTCGTATCCACTTTTGATGAATCGATCTTTGTATATTCGACCGGCAAGACAGATCACATCAGGGGACGGATTTTCGTCTTTCTTCAACATGTCCAGCACCTCCTCTAACGCCTTATCTCGATCTCCGGGCTTGTTCCTCCTAAACAATAACAGCGTTTAAAAATACAAATGTAAAAAACAGCGTTTAAAAATACTTTTAAGGTGAACAATTACCTGTTCAGGGCAAAAGCGTATAAAAATCGCACTGCTGGTTGCAGAATGATCGAGCAATCCTTCAATATTCCTTTTCACAAATGCTTAAACTATCTGTACCTGTATCCGTAGCAGATCTTCCACAAGACATATCATTGCACTGTAGTTTTGATTGTCACTGAAATTATGGCAATTATAAAACTAGGGCATGCAGCCTTACCGATAACATAGCATGATTGCATGTACAGTGTCAACAGAGAGCACATCTGGGTTGTCTAGCCGGCAACGCATCTTCAACATACAGCAAGTAATGAGAAGCAACGAAGAAATAACAAATTGTTTACCTTATTTAGGAAATCGTCCACTTCCTTACGATTCTCGATCTCTCGCACTTTTCTCAGATCAGATAGAAATTTTTCACGTGAGTGCGCGCTGAAAGATTTGAAAAATACAATTTATCAAACTAAAAGACATACTTGGCCTCGATCTGAACATTCTTCAAAACGTTCTTCATCCGAGTTCGAAATTGCATAGTTCTTGACCGGTTGTTTATGAACGAATGGCTGTAATTTTTAGAAATTCTTAAGAAAGAGTACTCGCTAATCGATTTATTCACAGACAAAGTGTCCACCTGAATTTCATATCGTCATCGAAAGCACTCCTCTCCAAAGCTTGCAATTGATTTGCACCGTCAACGTGTAGGTATACAATCATCGGAAGATGTGCAAGAGTTTTCTGAATACATGGGTCTATTAAGTTATTGAAAAAGCAGAATACCTTCAGTGCGTCCATGATGGAATGTTCTACATCGTCAGAGAAATAAGACAATATCATGTTGTACGACTGACCCATAGACTCTCGAACGCCTAAGAGTACCACGATACAGTTGTCAATTTTCACGACAAACCAATGTGATAGCATAATGATGGCTGTTGTTGCGTTACACTGAAGTCGACAAGCGCCACATCTTTAAAATGATATTGAGAGTGAAACTGATTTCACAACAGATACTAACCTGCGTTATAGAATTTGTCAAGAGTGTAGATCTCTCCGAAATCGAGGCGGTCGAAATCAATTTGCTGAAACGTTTTTACTAGACTGCCGTTTACTATACGTACCGTGAGGTGAACATTGAGCGAGTCCGCAACTTTCTGTACTTCACTTGCAGCAGCTTGACGTACTGACAGATTCTTCTTCACCTTCGTATCGATGACCAAGACGATCTGCAAGTTAATTCTCTTCGATGTTTGAGCTTATTTTTGAACTGATATAAGGAGATTTATGTACTAAAGAAATTCATGCGTAAAAGTAGAGTTCACCTGAAGCTTTCTCGCTGATTGAGTAGTTGTTTTGTGATCGAGTGAAGGGCTTGCGGTTGCAGAGCTGTTTGGTCTCATTGAGACCGTATGCAATGGATGCGCTGAACGCGCAGGAAGGGGAATCGGACATACCGCCTAGAAATAGGCAAATTAAACTTACTTTTTTAATGATTTGAAATCAATAATTAATTATACCTATTAGTTGTGGTTTTTCACATTTCATACTTTTGTTTTATGTTAGAAAGCTTTCTATCCTTATGATCAGCTGATCCATGTGTGAATCATATGTGTTATGTAACAGCAAGGCAAACAACAAGCAAAGAAAACATCGCAAGACATAAGCGGTAGTTAGCTAACCTCAGGGTCCTTGCTGGGTACAGTATCAACCATCGAATAGTGCGGCTCTCATGTGTACCCTGAATCAGCTGATAGGATAAGAAAAGGATGAAACAGGTGGAAGAGCACGAGAATAAGGCACGTGAAAATCAATTGAATGTAGATGGTGTGTCTGAAAACTGCTGTTGTGCATCGTGTGCAGTGGAAACGCTGTCTCCCAATTCTACCGTAGTTTTGCTCACGGCATACGTATCGCGCACTGGCATGCTTGTTTTGAATTTTTGTTTATTCTTATTTTTCCTGTGTTTGGTTTTTTACCGTGGGATAATTTAGAAAAAAAGTGTTCTAGATAGAGATGCGAAGTGTCCATTTTCGATTTCCGTTCCGTCTTTGACCGAATGAGCTCGTTACATTCAGATGGAGCAATGACGAAGTGCCCTTCAACGTCGCCCTCCGGGGACTTCGTTAGCACGAATTCAAGTAAGTCTCTTGCCCTACCCCTTCCTCCGGTTATCGTACTGGTCATACTAATCAGTGATTCTTCTCGTCACAGAACTGCTTATCTGCCTCCTCGCATTCCCTTCTTTTCCCTTTTGTTTTATCTCTCTTTACCCACCAATAGGCCTCTCCCGCAACAGAATGATGAATCTCTTTTCTTTTTCCTCGCCCCTCTCACCCTCTTCTCCCCTCAGGGTGCAGAGTAAACACTAGAAGGCTCGCTGTTGTGTTCTTCTCGTCCGAAATAGTCCATTTCCCCCCTCTCGCTCCTCCCGATGTCCTGTAAACAAGTTGTTATTGTCTGCTCGCTTCCGTCCCTTCATCCTCTTACTTTATATTGGCAATGTATCCGAATGCCCTTGAATGCTCTTCATTCTCCGCTTGCCATCTGTGCACATTTTCGTTTGCGAAATGTCAGCCAATAACCGTGCCTGCAGTTGCTCCCTTATTCTCACACTCGAGTTGTTCTCGAGAGTAGTCAGAGGGTAGTATTCAGCCATGACAGCCGCAGTTCCCTCTACATATTCATCTTCTCCATCATCTCCCCCGTCAACTCTCCAATCCCCCATCCGACCCCATCTCTCACCATTCCCCACCAGGAACAGTTCCGGATCATCGCCTGGCATGTTTTGCTTACGATTCGCTTCTTTTTTTGCTTTATATTCGCCTGAATAGCTTAGCTTCTTTAGTCTGTATAAGTAAGCAATAAAGTGTCGTCCCTATCGTATCTGAATCTGTGTAGTCAGGTTCCTCTTCGCCATCTCTCGCAGAAACGTTGATGGTTCGCACGGCGGACGAGTTGCAGAACTGCCTTCCCATCGTCAGTTTTTTTCCTTTCCTTTGAATATCTCCATTGAGATGTACTATGTGTGCTCTGAACATGAGTCGGGAACTGGATTATCCAGACCAAGCTAAAGAATTTACTGAATCTTTGTTTAGGCTACTCGTTTTGCGACTGCGGACCTCATAACGTCGGTGTTGCGCCTCGATTTCTGGACGGATGATGACCCTTCTACCATGTGGGTGTTTACTTATTTGAAATGAAGACGTATATGGATGTATTTGTTTATATTTTATGTGATATTTGCTGCGAACTTTCGGTTATGTTACATATTTGAGATTCTTATGCAAGTTGTCATTCGATATTCTCATGCAACATCTTGGAATGCCGGAGAAGACATTGAAGGGACTCAAGGCGAAGCTCGAGGTAGTTTACACTGTTGCAAAGAAGGGATTAGAGGCACTCATACTATTGGTCAGAAGCGGCCCGAATTATTTATATGTTTTAGTTACCTTCATCAATGATGAACCAGACATCTATGATTTTCTCACACTGATCCTAGGCTGTGGCCCATAGCTCTATTTTTTTAACGAAAAAATCTAGATTACTTAAGACCGTAGTAAGGGTAAGTTAAGGGAGAATCGCCTCTTAACGAGGATCTGGCTACTCTGATAACTTCGATAAAGAAGGACGAGAAGGTGAAAGAGGAGGGTTCCGTACTCATTCTAAGCAGTCTTCTACTCGCATTCGTCAATTCAGGTTCACTCCATCCCCGTACTCTCCTTATTTTCTCTCTTTAGGTAATTACGACAGTCGATATCGCGTGTTGCTGCGACATTTGTCCACATTGCTGGGTGTTATGTGGGAAGAGTTCGAAGAGGTACGGTATAGGGAGTTTTGATGGGTGGGATACTGTAAGATTACTCAAGTGGGTTAGATATATATTTGATTTTTAGGTGGAAGGTACGATGACCCATATCTTGCTGGGAGAGGAATATGTTGAGTCCGAGTGAGTTCTTTCCATTCTACTTTCCACATTTCACGTAAAAGCTCATTTCAGTGCTAAACAGCCAATCGAGTAAGTTTGCGTAGTGTTGTGGTCATTGTGATTCGTGATAGTTATGGATATACTATGACTGTAATTTAATCATTGGAGATCAATACATTCAGGCAATCAAAGGAAACGCGTTCGAAGACTGCTCGAAACAAGAAGATCAAGCGGTATCTCATGATAGGTGCTGCGGGAGGAGTGGGAGGAGTATTGATCGGTTAGTGGGGTACGGTAGCCATTCGTGAAGAGTGGCCCAGCTATATGTTATCATTGATTTGATGAGAAGTTGTTGACATCGGTAGCCCTATAGTATAATACGTCAGAAAGGCGTTTAGAATATATTATATAGGAAATGGAGCGCTCTGTTCCGCAGACTACTGTAAGTATTTCTTTGCAGGAGTCACGGGAGGTCTTGCTGCTCCTCTCGTCGCCATGGGAGCTACCGTATTCGGAGGAGCAATTGGGGCGGCGGTTGGTCAACCTTTTATCCCTTTCAAGATGCTCTTAAAGTTGTTCTGTAAACATAAATAAGGCACTGAACATAGTTTTCTAGTGAGACGTTAAAATGTCGAATAAGGGCACTTCAAACCTATTTAGTTAGAAAGTTTTATTATATTTTACTAAATAAAGACACTTTTGGCAAGAACAATAACGTGGGTATTTGAAGCATGGCCGAAGTACTGTCTCGTTTTCAGGCCGCAGGCATCGGTACTACAGCGGGAGCTGCGATTCTCGGTAGCGCTCTCGGAGTGGCCGGAGCTGGATTCACCGGGTATTAGTCTTTCGCTACCATTTTATGAAAGGTTCAGTGCTCGTCTTACTTCATGATGTTAGTTCTGAAAAAGGTCAATTAGTATCTAAGGAAATACTACGCGGGCGAGGGAAATACGATCATTTGGTTTAGATACAAAATGAAGAAACGCGTCGGTGCGATCGAAGAATTCACGATAGCCACGCTGACAGAAGGACCGAGTCTCAGTTGTGTATTGGCTGTGAGTGGATGGATCGATAAGGATATGGTAGGGTTACGGTAGTGAGGATTACGGTAACATTATGTTTAGAAACCCGAAGTAGCCTTTGAACATCAATGGAGGCACCTGAGATACGGTAGCGAGCAGTACACTCTGCACTACGAGAGCAAGTTAGTGGATTACTGTAATGTTCTATATTTTTCCTCTACGTTCGTGTTATTAGACTTCATATTTCCTTTGAAGGTACCTCGTTGAATTGGGATGCGCTATCGACTATCTCATGGGATTCGCAGTGTCGGTGGGTCACGTTCTTTATTTGGCATGTGGTTCATGTAACTGTTGAGTGAGGACAATCGAATCGGATGGTCTTGGTGTTACCGATATGCTTCAGATGGCAATTCAACAGACATTGATGGAAACTGCCCTCGCGGGTCTTGTCAGCGCCGTGGCCTGGTATGTTCCATTTCTCTTTTTTTGGGCACTTGCTCGAAATATAGATGACAGGCGAAATATAGATTGTAGGCCAGTAGCTCTCCTCGGAGCTGCTTCAGTTCTCGATAACCCGTGGAATGTCTGCATCTCAAGGTCAACCGAGGTGAGTTTAATAGTATTTTGCGTGTATTATATAATTTGTATAGCTTTCCTCCTTGGTGAACAATCATTTAAAAAAACAATATAAACAGTCCTTCCGAGTTCAGGTAGGCGAGCATTTGGCAGAAGTTTTGCTGTCACGAGCTCATGGGAAGAGGCCGATCACTCTTATTGGTATGTAAATCAAACCGGGCTACTGTAGCTATGCTTATTCAGGCTTTTCACTCGGTGCTCGTGTTATCTTCCACTGTCTACTTACACTGAGTAAGAGGAGCGAGAGTGCAGGTATGCTTTCTCTGTTACTGGTTTCTCGGTCTCTGTTCTGGTATGCCTACTTCACTCTCTAGGCATAATCGAAGATGTTATCCTCCTCGGAGCTCCGGTCTCTGCCTCAGCCAAGCAGTGGAAGGCAATCTCGAGAGTTGTGGCCGGGAGGATAATCAATGGATACTGCGAAACCGATTGGCTACTGCGGTAGGGGACTTTAAACTCTTACAATTAGAGATGAATAATGCATTGACCGCGCCTCGGCCAGAAATGCCACTTGAGAGGCCATGCATCATTCAATAAACGTACTTGTAATACTCCGCAAAGCTGTATTTCAGATACCAATGTAAAATAATTTACTTATACTCTGCCACGTATGAAGTGTCTTCAGATTCGTGTATCGAACGATGTCGGCCCAGATCACCATTGCTGGCACTTCCCCCGTGGAGAACAAACATAACAGGAAGATCGTCAACTACAATCTATCGCATATTGTGAGTATAGTTCTTTCTTTGTAAAGGGAACTAAATATATTCTACGCGAGAATAGCATGACGTGTTGATGTTCAGGTGAAAGGACACATGGACTATTCACGAAAACTCACTGAAGTTCTGCATGCAGTTGGGATTAAGGTATGAGTAGGGTCGACCTACTTCTTTTGTGCTCTCACCATCAATATAATGCATATAAATGGGAGGTTTGCAGTTGGCTCACCTTTTACCAACATTTTACTATTTAAGGTATCTCCTCATTCCGAGGATTCGATCATCGATTTGTCGGCAGAAGAGGCGAAGGAGGAGATGGAAAATGTCTCGAAACTTAGGTTAGGCGATAGTGACACTAAGAAGAGTAGCATTGACTTTACCGTGGGGGAAGAGAAAGTCAAGGACTTCAAGTAGATCCTTCTAGGACCCTGTATTTATGCAAATACTGTTGCGATTTTTATTAACGTATCCAGACGATTCCACTAACATCTCATCGTTTTCATCCATTTCCAAAAGCGGCATTAGCATATCCCGGTGATTGTAAACTGTAAATGTGATATAGTGACCAAGAATGATCACTAGTCAAAGATTTGACAAAACGTGTTCTTTCCCTTTTGATCTTCCCGTGAATCGGAGTCAAATACTCCTAGAGATAAACTACTCTTGCTAATGGACTTAAAATGTGCACGAGATGCACGAAAGAAAGTAGCGGAGATGAAGGAGGGGAAGGTATTGGCAAACGAGTTCTCTCGAGTATTATGAGTAAGGAGGGAGTGAAGGTGTGCCCTTGAATGAGGATTGTCTGCCTCTTGACTGGAACGGTCCCTCGCAAGGACGGGAACAATTCATCTTTCTGCTTTCTGCTACTCCGCAGTCTTTTACCGTCTTTTCTGTCTTCCGTTTGTCTGTCTTGTCTGTCAGTGTGTTTCACCTTTTGCAACCTGTTCCACCTCTCTGCTAGGATCGCTTAATTGGTTGATCCGCCCTCTCACCTTTGTCATATCACCTTATTGATTGTCGTGTTTTATATCACTTCCTATCAGCAGCATATGTCCATTTGTTCAGTAATTTTGCCGAATTATTCGTAGCGTAAACGATATGAGGATATTGCTCTTATTCGTGGTCTTCTGGTCTACCGCAAGCTCGGAAGAGATCACGGAAAATGACAAGGTAAACATTCAGTAAATATATCCATATTGATTGTTCAGGTAGCGTGTCGTGAGCTTCAAGTCGAATATGGACGAGTGTGCTCGGGTTCTTCTCGTGGGCAAGTATTTCCTCTCACTTTCAAACTGTTAATATCTTTTACAGGGGTGAACAGGAATTCTGTCGAGCGTTCGAGAACGTATGCATAAAGCTCATGCACAAGAAAGATGAGGTTAGTTTTTTAAAATCTTTTTTTTGGTTGTATGCACATTTAAGGAGGATGAGGAAGCGACAACTTCCGCTTCGTAAGTAGCTTGGAATTGTGCCTTGTCTGACCTATTTAAGTTCTACAAAGTCAAGGAAAAGGGTTGATTTCACCGAATTCTGTCGTCAGTTCAAGAATCGTTATTTGTACGTCTGCCCGGATCCGTTCAGATTTGGTCAAAAGGTAATATTGGTGTTTGCAGAATGGCAGGGAAAAGTGCAAATATGCGTATTCTGTTGTTTTCTTCTCCTCATTCGCTCTCGCTATTTCGCCTGATAGGTGCACTATACTTGCACTCTTCCCTGCCATTCTGCCAACACAACCTTTCTTTTTCAATGTTTGTCATACCTGCAGCTTACTTATATTTATTAGGCCGTTGTATTCTGCCCTATTTATTCCGACCGATGTCATGTCTCCCTGCCCGACAAGCCTGTTGTTCCGTCAAGGAAGCCTTCTCAAGGGAGTACGGTTCGGCAGCTTTGTGCAAGCTATGCGTAGGCTAATTTCCGATATCTTCAATTTATACTGGTTTCAGGAACTTCGCTAATTCGTACTGTCGGAATCCAATATTACTTGCTCAGGCACAATACAGAGCTTCTTGTGAAAAGTACTGGCGTTTTTGTAAACCCAGGCGATAAAATTTGTATTTCGATGTTATGCATCCATGCGGGTCAAACGTAATTTATTACCTATGCATGCAACTTATAATCATATTTTATCTAAGTTTTGCTGAGAAAGTTCCTTTAGTGTTTCCCATCCATTGCTCTGAGTCTTCAATACGTATTCCACTGATCCTCCGCGGTAGTTGATTCTAATAACTTGTGTTATTATACTTCATCTTCGCATTAGCTAATACCTTGCAGTGCGTAGTCCATAAATGAGAGAGCATGCAAGTCGCGCTCTCATTGCTACGAGAAGGGATGAAGGAGGATGTGAGAAAGGCCGAATAGAGCGATATCCCGTTATAAGGTTTGATGCCAGAATAGTAACACTTCAAAGTATAAGATATTGAAGTTCGTTATTCTTTCTTACCCCTGGTGAAGTCGGTCGGATAAGTGAAGATAGAGAATAGCAGCAGCAATATCGAAAATTCTCAAAGACATGTGCATGTCTCCAAAATCGAGAACTCCAGTTATCTGGAAAGTTTACAAGTTAGTTAGCGGCAAATACATAACCTACATGAATAGCGTCATCGTCGATCAACAAATTCGTCTCGTTGAAGTCTGAGTGTATAAGGCCTACATAAATTAGATGAAATTTTTCATAATCATCACAAACCTTCTTCGAAACTTTCCCGCTTCTTGAAAATATGGTTTTCCAAATCTCTGAAGGCTTCAAAGAGTTGCTTCTTTTGATCTTCGTTTAGAATTTTCCTGCATATTGGATAATAATATGGACATTATGATTAGATATTATATCATATCATATTATATCATTTATCCGTGTGTTGGGGCACGGGGTATGGGGAATGGGAAAATGGAAAGCGGAAATGGAAATGAAAATATTGTTTTCTTAATATTCTTACTTGATCTCCAGAGTGTTTGCTTCTCGTTTCATACACAATACGTTCTCAGGTGATATAAACGGAACATGTCCAGCCACATGATCAAGCCTATCGAGGGATTCGTGCACTTTTGCGATCGTTCTTCCGACCTTAGCAATTCCATTTACTAGAATCAGGTTGTTGTGCCCGCGTAATGCAATATATGTCCAACTCCCTAGGGGCAAGACTACGCATGTTGAGGGATAGGCTGTGCACACATAAATTACCTCTTTCGTCAAAGCTTCTGTGAATTCAAAATTTTCCAAGTTTTTTCCAGGTAGAACTTGATACACTCTTACTGGAAGACTTTCTGTAAAAATGGATTATGTAAAATTTTAACCGTTTACTAACCTTCTTCCGTAACCTTCTGCATTGTCCAGTTGTGGCCGGTTTTGGTTGGAATGGGAACAGGAGCAGGAATTCCATCTATTCGTAGACGTGAACAAGCAGTATATTGACCATCTAATATTAATCCTTTTCATTAGTTAAAGAGCGAATGCTTACCTATATTCCCCGTATCACGTGCTTCTATCGGATTGGTAACTTTTACGATCACCTGTATAGCATTTAGTGATCTACAAACTACAACTAAATTTGCTCACCTCTTGAGGACCGTCAATCCCTGCTTCCCATTTCGCATCGCTTATTTTGACATTATTATCTTCGTACCCGGTCAACACTGTTATGACTCCTATAAGAAAATAAAGTTTCTCTTAATGTTTCAGGAACTTACCTTCTGTAATTCCATATTCTCTTTGTAGAATCTCTCTTATTGTTTCCTCATCAACCACTGGAGCTTGCGTAATTTCGTCTTCTGCATACAACATGTACCTGTTATCTGTAATGAACGACGGTGTTTTAAAATCCTGAAATCGACAAAAAAAATCCCCTTAAAGCGTGGAAAACGAACGAACAAGAAAAAGATTAGTGGAAGGGGACGGATGGGCGGACGGAGAATCCGATATTAGAATGCGAGAGAAGATAGAAGAAGAGATAACAGAGAAGGGCAAGCACTTGAGTCGGAACTGAGCCATTCTTGCAAGCAATCAACAATATCAGACCTGTGACCTCGTACACGACCAATAGATGGGCATTTATACAACTTTATCGGTCGACAAGAAAAGATACGAAAGCTATCTACAGGAATGGATAAGTGAACGAGGTCTTCTCCGCTTGAAGAATATGATGTTTACCCTCTCAAAGCTTGAGCTTGAGCATGGAAGGATTGAGTATAGTCTGGAGCTTCATTGCCTTCGCAATGTTGCCCTTCACCTTCAGCTGGCCTTTCATGAAAGCCTGAAGTAAACTTTTCGTTCCATCTCCGCACATCTCTTTATCACCTGGTCAGGCTTGATCTTTCCAGCGGCAAGGTTCATGAATGTTTCGTCGGAAAGCGTTGCTTCAATCTCAGCTTTCCTTAAGATCCCAACTTTATTTATATTTTATTGTGTTATCTCATTTAATGTGCTACTCACGTGTTCTCATCTTGACCCACGAAAGGAGGAGTCCTCTTGAGATCGACAAGCCAGTTCTTCGATGAGCCGTCCTTTCCGTTCACAATGAAGCGGGCCACGAGCTGTCCTGCCTTCTTCACCAGCTCCTTTTCCTGCACACAAGAGTCAAGAGTAGTCCGTCTACAAGTTCTCACGGTCTTCACGCGTTCATTGATCTCTGCGAATACGGCATCTGATGCGAGAGATCCTCCACCGGAAGAGGAGAGTCCAACTCTCGGTCCCGTTGCGGATCCTCCATCGGCAAGACGATAGAAGGCAACGACTCCGGCTCCTCCGATTCCTTCAATTGCTTCTTCATTCTATGAATCATTTCAATTCTTACCGATGTTGTGCTGCATAGCGACCTTGCAGTTAGGTACTTGTCTCTTTCCACAACGTCCACGAAGTTGATTCGACAGCTCAACGACCTGTGCGACACCTGGCAAGTGGATCCTTATGAGTGCATTCCATCATTGTCCTTACCAGTCGCACCGATCGGATGCCCCTTTGAGATGAGTCCTCCAGACGGGTTGATAACCCACTTTCCTCCGTACGTATTGTCTCCACGGTCGATTAGCTCTCCAGCCTTTCCTGCAGGAAAAAAGATAATGACATCGTTATAAGTAAGTGCGAACCTGGAGGACACAATCCGAGAGCTTCGTAGGTAATGAGTTCGTTGGGAGCGAAGCAGTCGTGCAGTTCGATAACCTGTGATAGTTGGAAGGAATAAGCTCGCTTATTCCTACCTGGACATCGTTGGGAGTGAGACCAGTCTTCCTGTAGAGATCCTTTGCGATCTTCTCGATCATGTCGTATCCGATCATCTTGATGTTATCCTCCTTGAAGACGGATGGCAGATCTGTCCCCAGTTCTATGCCTGTAAACAGGGAAGTAGAGATGCTCTGCGATATGGATCGGGTTGTCGTCTTGTTGCACTGCATGAGACAGGCAATGCTTACCGACAATCTCTACTGCTTGCGAACGGAGACGGGGGTTCTTCTTGAGGTAGTTCTCGGAACAGATAATGGCTGCAGCTGATCCGTCCGAGGTCGGACTGAACAATTCTTCTTTATCTTTTCGTTGCATTACCAGTTATCACCTGCACTCGAGAAGTCCCATGAAATCGTAGATCTTCCTAGCATTCATTACTTCGTCGAGAGTGAACTTCTTTTGAAACTGCGAATTCCTGAATAGATGAAACTATGTACTTCCTTGTCACTATCTATAATATTTGCTTATGATGCTAACGTGTAAGCTCAGCAACGTTGCAATTTATCTTGGTTAATTTAAGGTTTCAAAACGGAAGACTAAACGTTCGCTAGGTTGTTCGTAATTGCTCCTCGTGGCATCCAATACTACTGGTAACTGTATCCGATCAGATTTTCAGCGAGATAATAATATTAAGGTATGAATATGAAGGTGCTAATTTATTTATCGTTTTGCACGGAGTATATATGCTTTGCTTTATTCTGCTGCACTACAATACTTTATGAAGTTATTCTATGGAGGAGAAAAGTTAGGCTACTTTATTTTTGTCTCTGCTCAAACTTTAAGGTTTTTCATGTTAATTTGCATTTTCTTTTGCTACTTGGACCTTCTACATTTCTACTTGTATCTTTTCCTACATTGCTGAGTGATATTTATTCCTTGCTCGGAGTAATACCAGATTTTGTCGAAACTGCTTTTTTCTTTATGTCTGACTCAGGTACTCCTAGAGTTTACTATTCAAAATCGCACGCATTAATTTAGGATTATTCGGCTCGGCTTATAATTTATTCACTTTGAGCATAGAGCGTTTGTTTGCAACGGCCTTTGTACTTCGGTATGAAAATATGTGTCGCGATTTTCCATTTCTGTCTCTAATATTAACGATAGCACAGGTAATCTGCTAAATAATATGCATGCATTTTGATTGTGGTGTTCAGTGGTCGATCTCTACACCCGTTATGTTTGTCGCGTATAGAGGCTTTATCTCAAATATCTCTTTAATGATCGCTATTGGAGTCTCGGTTTTTATTGCCATTACGGTCAGGATAGTTGGCAAATGAAATCTTTGTAATTCCTAGACTTTCTTATCGTTGCCTTGCGTAAGTCAGCAATTATATAGGTCTGGCATGAAAGGATCCACGAGGTTTGGCCAGGTAAGTTTTAACCGTATGATGGATCGTATTGCAACCGGCTTTATTGCAGAGTACTCAACGATATCAAGCTGTTGAAAATTTGAGATCTGCTAAGGTATAGATCTTATTCTCGGAAATTTCACTATCGACTGGAATACCTACAGGTGCTAAGTCGCTATGTGTTGTGGACTGTGCTTTGTTCACCTGGAGCATTTGCTCTATACTTCCTAGCCCGTCATACTGATATTTCACCTCAACTTCAAACTATTCTTACCAATTGTTTCAACAGTTACATAAACCTACTTGTACGTATAATTGAGGTAGAGCTATAACGTATGGTGTTTTAGGGAGCTTCGGCTGAATGTGTAGTGCTTTACTTACACCCTACGCTCAAGTTGGAGGCTGCTAGTATTTTGCGTCGAAAAGGAACGAAGGAATCAAACGATGATCATGCAATAAAATCTGTACAAGGAGCTCATCTGAACGTTGCCAACGAAGCTCATACAGAAGTATACTTTGGAATGTTCAATCAGGCCTGGCACCGATGATTATCCGCCTTTTCTTGTATTTACCTAGTGCTTCACTACTTTGCTTTGCGTAGGTTTATTTTTCACTACGAATAAAGAGCGCAGTCCATTAACTATCGCGCAAGTGGAGATATGTGTTACGAATATGTTCATAACTCTGTGATATACCGACGCTCATTCAATATTCACTGCTGCAGATGAAATGTGGAATAAATAACGTGTGACGAAGGGACAGCGTACACGAGTTAGTAATGAGAGCGTAGTGCGACAAGTGTGGAGAGATGTCACGGGCAGAAGAAGCAAAGAAGGAAGAGGAGCGTTTCGAGACGAAGACACGGGCTCAGCGTGTGCTTAACTAGGGCCAATCGTCTTATCATGTCCTATGTATTTACGGACGTTTCATTGCAATCGACATTCACAAATGTTACAAGTGCTGCTCTTCTAACCGTGAATCTCCTCTTCATTGGATCAACTATTATCTACTATTACGTGCTGGTTCGCAAGAGGGTTAGTTTTTACTTTGAAATGTTTCAATAAAGCCACTACAGGTTTTCCATGCTAACCTACTAACATTATTGTTGTTCTCTCCTGTTTCCTTCATCGTGATGCTCACCCCGAACATACTTAGGGATTCTTTTCGATTATCGGGGCTATTAACAGATGATAGCAACGATAATATATCGCTCGTCGTCGATATAGGTAACTAGTCAATTTGTTGGATATAACTAGGCCAATTTTTAGGTCAATTTTCAGCCGGGTACAATGTAGGTGTGTTAGTAGCAGAGAGGGCAGTAGCTACATTCTTGGTCACGCAATATGAATTTATGTGCAGCCGCATACCTTGGATGGCACTTTTACTCATAATAGTACAGGTATTTTTTTATTTCGCTAATGATTTGTATATCTTTATTGGAGTTAAGCTTCAATTCAACATCAGAGTGTTCATAACACTTCTTCAGAGATCAGGAAAAAGTGATTTTACATTTTGCTTAGTTAGTGACATTCTAGAATAGGCATTATTTTTTTACCGTTTTTACAGTGGACTGCATGCATCACTCTCATGACACTTAATTATGCAAGTAAGTGAGATCATATAATGTATTAATCAAGTATGAATTGAAGAACCGCAAATAATTAGTGTATATCCCCTCGTAATATCGATTGCTATTTGTTGTTTATGTGCTGCAGTGGTATGGGCACTCAAATAGAGAGCAAGTTAATTATATATTTAAGGTGTTCTCTGTTCTTCCAAGGCTTAGTAATAAAATTCACAAACGACAAAGTAATATTCGGAAGGGCTATATTAATCGATACCAATCTGTCGAAAATTTAAGATCGGCAGCTGTATGTTAACATGTGTATCTGTTTGACAATCGTAATTTTCAGGTGTTATACCGTCTAGTGCTAACTATGGTTCTGTTAGAAACTATGCTATTCACATCATTTGCTCTCGTTCGCTTTTTCGTCCCTCTCGACTTGAAAGCTCCCTGCTACAATATTCACTATTCCCTCGCAGGGATCGGGGTACAGTTTGTAATTTGTAGTTATTCGGAGTATTATCCTATCAGGCAGTACTACTCAACATCATTGTGCTCGTTTCTCATCCGTCGCTGATGAAAGAATTGGAGCGGATGACAGGATTTACTCATACCTTGGCAACGAGAGAAGAATCGCCGAGAATCTACAATGTATCTGGAAACAGATTAGATATTCCCCTACAGCAGCAGGCGGTATTATACTTCGAAGGATATAAGAGTGATTGGGGCTGAGGTTAGTTTATGATTTTTCTTTGATTCTACGTCACTTGTATCTTGCATAATACGAATATAAAAAATTATACACTCGGAAGTAAATTCCTCCTAGTTGAATTCCAAATAATAAGTTACTTATCAACTGGTTTAGTAGATTTCCCTACTGACGTAGTGCGCGTCAATTTCATTTTGTGGCGAAGGTTCGCACGAACTGCGAATTGTACACGCTTTCCTCGCCTTCTCAACTTATTTCAGTGATTGTTCATTGCATACGCATGCTTGGCTACTAAATCATTCTACAATTTATACGCTCCATTTGCAACATTCGCCCTGATAAATGCATCTTCCTAGATCCTCCCTTAGAATTGTGTAGAACCATTTCCTTATCATTTCCTTACTCTGCTCGAGTGTTCATGCAATACCATGATATACAAAGGAGACTTTTGTATATCATGCTTTTATTTCAGTTTATGAGATGACAGCTACAGAGGTTGCTGTTATATTTGCTTCTTCACTTCGCGTTATCTCAACAATACTTGCCGTTCTTATTTCATTCTTATACCTGCAGGTTATCACGAAAGCCAGGGTAAGTTTTTTTCTCTAAGTTAAGTGTTTATGCATTCTAAATACCGTTGTTTTAAGATTTTTCTGAAATAGATATCTTAAGGTTTTTCACGCAAATTTTCGATTTCTTCTCATTGGCATGTCCATTTCTCAAGCTTTTGTTATCATTCTGTATGGAGTAAGAGATCTGATGTTTGGCTTCGAGGCAAATTCTACTACTCCATTGAGCAAAGTACTGGAAGAGGTCAATTCCATAGGTAAGAACTACAGCTTTGAACTTTTGGATTGGATTTTCAGCACTTTTTGCGTGCGCCTTCATCTTATTTACAATAGTTGTAGAACGAAGCGTTGCAACTATGTTCATTGAATCCTACGAACGTACATGTGCAAAGGTACAGGCAAACGAAGTTTCTTCGCCAAACGTATCTTGCAGATACCTTTCATCGCCATCGCTATGGTTACAATACAATGGACAGCTTCCACAGCTCTTATTGTTCTGTTTTACAAAGGCACGTAATAGTACGCGATCTCCTTAGTTGAAGTAGCAGCAGATTGCATCTGATCGAGCTGATAATGCTATGAGAAAGTCATGCATATTTTTTTCAGGATTCATAGATCTTGTGCCTCTTCTGTTGACAGTTGCTATATTTTGGATAACGAGTGTAGCAGTAAGTGATGGCATCTGTGTCCGGAGTAGGCTAGTTTCAGGCATTCATTGTCATTCCGTTTCTGAGCAAGCGAATCTACGAAAAGCAATTGTCGCGGCGAACTGAAGCCTATGTTAATAAATTTCAAACGACAGACTATGTTCGGACGTATAAGGTAGTTAAGAGTCATGCATAATCTAAGAATTAATCCATTAAAGGTTGTCACTCGTCTTGTTCTATTCATGGCGATTGGTGTTGCATCCCTTCTCGCACTATACAGTGCAATGCAACTCTTTATCCCTCCAGAGTTAAAGCCCGTAATAACCCATGTTTTCTACTCCGCGTGCGCAATTGTAGTAAGTCTAATTTCCGTGGATACGTGATAATGTTAACGTTAAGACGATAGTCGACTGTTACATTGTCTTGGTGAGCCATCGTACGCTGCGTCGGAAGCTACGCAAACTGCTTTCACTGGAGGTTTGTGGGCTGAGAAATACGAAGGCAGAGCACGGAAGAAATGAGAATAAAGGAACCGCGGTTATTGCAGGGCCGAGTTCGGATCGAGCAGACTGTATCAGTATCCGACAATCACAGACTGCAGTCTGTTTCGGGGGTTCGTGTAGTTCCTCCTGATGCACAACATGATGCGTACTTCACTGCATACAGAGAACAGTGGTCATGAATACACTCATCCCTCTGTTCACCGCATCACTACGTCATAGTTCGACAGAAGTGCCCAAATGGTTTTCGTGATCGGATAAACGAATTCAGTCGATCTTATTTATTCAGTCACGCTATCGCATGTTATTTACGTTAGACTTTCTGCTCACCAATGGGAAAGGAATGACGCCGGGAGAGAGTTCTTCTTTCGCAGATTTTGACCGGAGGTCACGGATATCAAATTACATGTCGATAGAATTATGAGAGGGTGTAGTGAACTTCTGCATTAGTATGAGCGAAGGTGGGTGTGTGCTCTATTCATGTGACTTATGATATTCACTGTTCTCAGTAAATTTTATGTTTCTTTGTTGAAATCCGATGCATAGTATGAACTTTTTCGGTTATCTTTCAAGAAAAGCTGTGAGTTACCCAATACAGCTGCCGATTCACTAATTATGAATAGATTCCTTGATTGTGGTAGGTAGTATTAGTTTGTTCCTGTCTTTTTTCTACCTCACTCCTCTCTATGCGCTCTCGATAATTGCTTATTGCTTTCATATGACAATATTTCGACTCCATTACTGCTTCGCTCTTTCACTATTCATTTTGTCCTTATGTTGCAGTTACTGTGGCTGGATAGCGTACTGCAGAAGTTTTTCAAGTATTGGTTAACGTACTCCAGAAAAATAATCTGCTAAATGTTGCTCGATTGCTATGTAGACCATTGCAGTAAACTACCGGCAAACCCTTCTCTCGTGTGATTATGCCTGAAATAATTACAGATACGAATGGTAGATATCGAGAACGTCACTCGTATAGTGTTTATTCTGCGCATTTCGGGAATTATCACTATGCTTGCAGTCTTGATGTTATATTACATGACTATGCTTCGTTTGAAGGTATCGAGTTGAATACGTATTCACTGAATCAACTAGTTTTAGGTGTTCCATCTCAATATAATTGTTCTTCTGCTGGCAATTCCGACAAGCTATGTTTTCTGCCAAATACCTTACTTACTAGAGGCATTTAACATCACAGTCATATCTATTGGATCTTTCCTGACATTGACTTATGTTGATATGAGCTCATTGAGTAAGTTTTTTTTTGCTTTTTCAAGAGCTATGCTATCCTATTTAACCCAATTTAGTGTTATATATATTATGCTTCAACCCGGTGGTGCTAATATGCGAACGGTTCATCGCTACACTATTAGTACAGAAGTACGAGCACATCTCTAATCGAATCCCCTACATTGCCATCGCTCTACTATTATTTCAATATACTGCCTCGCTCGTTTTTATATACTTCCGCTCTAAAGGTAAAATTTTTTTCTTATATTTTTTCTCTCGCAATGTTTATTTTCAGAAATAATTGGTCGCACGGGTTCCTTGTTGTCAATTCTGATTTTCGGCTCTATTGGAGTAATTGTGAGTATCTTTTTTTAAAATGCATATCAACGCGGTCGCGTGAGCCTTTATTCAAAAATGAACATTTTCCTCGTTCGTCAATATGAGTGTCTCCGAACTTTTTGATACATATGTTAAGAGTCGAACAAACTGATTACATCTGTGAAAACCGCATCTCGATAACTTCGTATAGAGCTGGGTTATTCTTATTTGAAAATGACCATTTTACCGACATTTTTCAAAGATCGAAAAAAACGTTTTTTGAGTTATACCTCTCTGTCAGGCGTACAATTTGCTACTAAGATGGCTAGCTACTCATCTTGTAGCTCTTTTCCCTATTATTCGTTTCTGCTTATCTATATTTTCGTATCTTTTGCGTTATGGTATATGTCCAGGGGTTTCCTGCAGTGCCTCAATTTTCTGCCCTAAAACGAAAAAAAAGCTTCTCCTGTTTTTTTGATATGTTGTTATTCTAGTTGATGCCAACATTCTGATACAAATCTGGTTCCATCTTCATTTGGTAATTACCGTTCTCCTAAGTCATAAGGACTTGAGGAAATACTGTAGGAAACTCCTGAAGGTATACCGAAAAGCAAAACATGTACGAAAATATAGATAGACAAAAAAGAGAAAAGAGCTGCAAAATGAGTAGCTGGGCATCTCAGTTGCTCATTGTACACCTGAGATATGCCTTAAAACACGTTTTTTCGAGATCACTTTTCGAGAAAATGCCGGCAAAATATTAGGCTGTTTCATAAGTCTTGTATCACTTTTTCTAAATTATTTTTCTCAATTCCATTGGTTCCCAACTAAAACCTGTTTGCACCAACAACACAGTAAGGGGCCCTAGTATGTGAAACATGTATAGGACTGGATGCGAAGCTCCCTATAAAAAAAACCGTTACCGAGTCTTCTAGTTTACACCGGTACATGTAGTACTATTTAAATTGAGTTTTCTTTCTCATAGGCAGCGAGAAACTTATACCGAGTGGGCGTGATTATCCTTGGGGCATCTACTTTTGGTTGCCGCACTTTCAGGATTTTGTTACGTGTGTGTAAAAAATTAGAATTTTTTATGTAACTTTAAGTTTTAGAAATTTCGATTTATATTTTGCGACATATGTAGATCGAATTTTCGTGATAACACCATCACTATTACTAACGTAGTACTTAGTATATAATAACACTTTAGCAGAACGAAAAATAGTCTCCCTGTTAAAGGGACATGGAAGCCAAGAAAGATTGGCTTTCATATGAAAGTTTATCGCCTAAATAATATAAAAACCAAAATCAGAGTGCACAAAAATGTCTACTTCGCGAGATATCCTAAAAAATCCTTTTCCCAGCCAAGGCGCAGTCTTACTGCGTTTAGCGCATAGTAACGAGGAAAATGGCATTGAGGTATTCTCGGAACAAATAAATATTTCTCGCTCCCAAAATTTTTTAAGAATATTTTTGAAACGCTATTATCTTTATTATCGTCTAAGAAACATATTTTACAAGTATTGCCATATTGGGTTTCAAAAAGTTTGTCGCTTCCATGTCCCTTTAAGATATAAGAAAAAATTGGTTTTATCACTTTCTCTGCTGCTTTCGTACCTGAAGCCCTATTCAAAGGAACTGTCCCACGAAAAAAATCGTTATTGAGTTGGTCGTTGGAAACATAACAGTATGGTCTAGACAACAAGATATGCAAAAATCCCGATTCGAAACGGCTGTCTAGGCCTCAGAACGGCCATCTGAATGTGTCGGATACGGTAAATCTTGTGGGGTAGTTTGTAGTTTCAACCAAGCACTCCCCTCTCCAAATATACCCAGTGGCATCGCCTGATCTCCACCACTCTTACATCTACACACCTTCGCCCCTTCTCTAGCTCTTCCCTTCCTACTCCACGGAGAGCGAGAGCGAGCAGGCAATGCCAGGGGTTATTTAGCTAGTCGGTCTAGACTACAAACTACTCCATAAGATTTACCGTATCCCACACATTCAGATGGCCGTACTGAGGCCTAGAGAGCTGTTTCGAATCGGGATTTTTGCTCATCTTGTTGTCTAGCCCATTTTACACTGTTCCCAATTAATAACTCAACAACGATTTTTTTCGTGGGACAGTTCCTTTAAGCTTCTATTTAAAGTTAAATATTTCTTTAATAAGTGAATCAAATTGACTTCTTATTTTTCTCAATTACGCATAAGTGTCAAAACTTAACATTAGAATTGTTTCAGCTGAAATCCGGAACGAACTTTTAAGATATGAGGGGAAAAACTAGTGTTACTAACATATGCTAATCAGCCGCACTTTCGAAAAAATTACAAGCTTATATCTCGTGGTTGTTTAAAAGAACTAAATTCTGTACTCTATTCAGGGAGGATGCGGAATAAAAATAACCTAAGGAATGCTAATGAATCGGATATCAAAATGGTAAAAATTAGCTGAAAAATCATAAATGATGTTTTCGGTAGCTGAATATTCAAATTTAATTTTATTTTAAAGCTTTTTCATTGATTAATTTAAGATCTAGTTATTTTAAAGCTTAGCCCCGAGAACAAACATTATTTCCCTGGTAACAACAGAAGATTATCTCATCTTGAAGAACTCTTGCATCGATTTTAAGATATTGTGTTTTACAAATATTTCAGCCCATTTCTCCGCTCTATGATAAGTGAGCAATGTGAAACAAATGTGATTTGTGGGCAAGCCAGATGGGCTCTATGTTGGAAAAATTGCGGTGTCGCTTTGTTTGAATTTGAAAATTAAAATTTTCGAGTGATGCAAGACTTATGAAACAACCTAATAGTCATTTTTAAATAAGAATAACTCCGCTCTATGCAAAGTTATCGAGATGCGTTTTCACAGATCAAATAAGCTTGTTCGACTCTATAACATATGTTCATATGGAAAAAGTTTGGAGACAGTTTTGACGAACGAGAAATTGTTAGTGAAGCATTTTAACGACCGCGTTGATATATCGTTGGCAGGTGTTTGCTTCATTGCCTCATATTAGCAAGAAGATCTACGAACGTCAGCTAGCACTTCGCGCTACGGAATATGTCAACCGGTATCAATCGATTGAGAATATGCGTGTTGCTGTGGTAGGAGTAAGAAGGCGAAATCATACTACGATTTTAACTTCAGGTGCTCAATCGAGTCTCGATTTTCCTCAATCTTGCCTTATTCGTGCTTCTTGCTTTTTACACCTTAACTGTGAGTGCGAAAATGCTGGCGTACCAACAGATCATGCTTCATCTTCTATACACGGCACTATCGTTGACGGTTAGTTTGAGTAGTGTGAAAAGTGAATAGATTGTGTTCAGTCAGTTGGCATTTGTCTCATCGTCGTATTGAGTCATCCCGCTCTACGACGGGAATTCGTTCTGTTACTTCGGTGTAAGCCATGCAGACGCTCGTTTGCCAAGTACTCGTCCGCTTCTGTTTCGTCGAATGCGGAACTAAGAAGAGCATCGTCGCTTCGCCCGCCGACTAGGGGAATAGTCTCAGCTGCCGGAGTCAATCTCGTCGTTCCGAAGAACGAACATGTCGACGCGTACTTTGAGAGCTATCGACAGTTATGGAAATGAAGTTCTGCGCGCTTTGAGAACTTCTCATTCTCTACCTTTTTGTGAAGCCTTATGATGAACTCACTCGTTATGCACGGAATGAAGGTGATTCTTGTATGCGATCTTGGCGAAGTGCTCCCGTTTCGTTCCTAAGCGCATTAAATATGCACTACTATAGCCGCGTTTGTCTTACCATATTTCTTCATGTGCTCGAGCCCCGCATTGACGAACATCTGCGCTGTTATCGGGGCAGGATGAAGACCAAAGGTGTTGGCCATTACCTAAAGTACAATTTCTAGAACGTTTCAATAGCTCGTATCTCGTAATGACACTGATACTTTGAACTAGTCATAACGAACCTCAATATGCTTATCAACGGGCACGGCTCTATCGTCAATGTTGGCATTCATATTCTCCAGAGAACCTGCCGCCATTCGTTCGAATCCACAAGCGAGAACAACGTCGGCATTGCCTTAATAGGGTCGATAGTATGCAATAGAGAATGGGACACGAACCGCTCTCGATGATTTGCTTGCAAAGGTACACTCCCGACGATCCCGATGCACAGGCGTTATTGATCTAAGTCAGGCTATGAATAGGATAGCATCAAATGCGTCATACGTTGTAGATGGGGATGCCGGTGAATCCGAGTTCGTAGAGGGATCTCTGACCACAACACGTGCCTCCGAAGAGATAGCCAACTGTAGCCTGCTGCACGTCCGAGTACTTGAGTCCACAGTCATCCAGAGCCTTCGTTACTGAATAAGGAGTCACTAGTCATTAGCACAAATACTGAATAAGAGAGTAGTCATTAGCTTTTTAGTCATACTCACCGGCCTCCTTTACCATGTCAGGATAGTCCCAGTCCCTCTTGCCGGGCTTCTCGAACTGAACTCGGGTTGCATTAGCTCTGTACCAGCTAGATATCCTACCTTGGTCATTCCAACTCCGACAACGTAGACCTTCGGCTTGGCGGACATGATGATGAGCGGTTCTGAAGCGACGAGTAACTATGACAAAGAAAGTAATGAAAGGTCTCGGGAGCGAACTACGACACATGGTGATAAGACACAAAGTATCGTCTCTCTGACCGGTGGAGAGGGAAGCGAGGACGAGTGATACAAGGATGGGGCACCGACAATACACTACACTCCGCAAGACTATTCCTCATACTTCGCGATTTGCAATCACACTCTTATTACAATTAGGAACTTCTATTATTGCACTATATCAAAAGGAAATTAATTATTGAATGCAATTTTGTATATTATATCACTTCAATGTTAACTTGAGGAAATTTTAAAATTTAAAAAGGGTCAGTAATACACAAGAGCTCGTAAAGACATTTTCAGTATCATTTAACGGAATTAGTTCATGCTACCTGAACAACACACAAACAATTTCAACTTCTTCAACACGTAATGTCCAACAGATGACCATTCGAATTGTTCTGGTTTATGCATTATAGTACAACAGGTTGCTCATGAATCGTTAGGGTGGATTATTTCTGTTTCGCCATGACATGGTTAAGAAAGACAAAATGAAACGCACGATAAACCAGTGACTGGTGGAGCAAGGAAGAACATAGAAATACTCTCTTGATAAGGGTGCTATAGTAGATACAAACTACAATAGGGGCAAATGGAACAAGAGGAGTAGGGAGATCAGGGAGAGCTCCTTTTAGTGAGTGATTTCTTGCAAGGTCAATCAAAGACGCTTGGCTATGGGTCGATGTGAATTGTGATAAGTGCCATTCCTCTCACTCCCTCGAGAGTAGTGGACGGCCGCTCTTCTCACATTCTCTTCGTCCCTCTGATTCTTCCAGCATTGGTGAATGCTCTGGTAGGAAGAAAGAGAGAATAATCGGAATGATCACCAATCCGTGAAATAAACCGAACACTGCAACCTAAAAGGATTCATCTCTCTGTATAACTCTCGACTGGATACTAGGCAGACTGTTTTAGCGAAACAGTTGAAGATGTATATTTTGAGGGAGAAGAGAGGTACGACACAGATGAAGGTCGACATGGATGCCTAAAAATATTAATTACAATGCTTTGAGATAGTCCTCACTTCGAATATAGGCTTCCCTACAGCCTTCAGTACTGTAGCCATTCTATCCTCTTTGCTTTTCATTGGTGTATTTCGGTGTTTACAGAAATGAAAGCATATATGAGCGGAGAAGTCTACGGAGAATCTGAAATTAAAATGCAAGTGATTATAGTGAATATGCCAAACCCGATGGCTATGAGTATATTGATCATCGTAACAGGATCCAGTGCAGCTCCCCAGTGTGAGAACATTCCGAGCATCGCTCAAAGGACAATTATTCAAAACAGCAGTCAAGCTATCTTTCATAACATCTCATATGAAAAGCGCATCTTTTTAGTATTTCGTCGTTATATTCGTCCTTAACTAACTGTATGTGATAGACAGCATGGAGAATACTGCAACGGAAGCTCCAATTACGGAAGGGATGAAGATAACGCATGCTACAGCCATACATACGAAGGTGATGGATACAGCCTTGATTACTTCCTCCTGAATATTTGGGAAATAAGTAACAATATTTTGCAAACAACCTTGCAAGACACAACGATATCGTAGATAGTAGAATCGTAGTCAAATATCGTAGTTTCAAAGAGAGGGTACGTATCAAGAAGTTGTCGTGTTTCTTCGAGATAATGTGCGCGACCAGCCCACGAAGACACTCCTTTAGAATGAATTATTCCACCTACAGAGAGATCTGTCATACCTTTGCAAACGAGGAGGAAGTTTACGCCATGGACGGTGATGTTCTCACTGAAAAAACATACTGTACTGTTTTCGTCTCTTTTTCGCTTACTCTTTTCCTGAATAGTCGACGATTCTTAGTTCACTCATCATCTTCGCCTTGAGGTACTGAGGAAGTCTCCGATACGACGGTCTCTCATCTCCGTACAGTGCTTGTCTCCACTGGAAACTAGGCACAAGTCAAGGAATAAGTGAGTACCTCAATAAAGTCGATCAGTGTGTTCTGTGTTAGTTCAGGTCTACATCCCGGCCTAGCTCCGAGAGCTGCATTCATTTCCTTGTAACTGAACAAGCGTCTCGCTGCTTAAATAGTGAGCTCACCTTTCTATCTCGGTGTAGTTATCGATTCGCGGAACTCGCCTTGTAATGACGCTCAACGGATTGTACTGTACTGGAATCTTCGTGTCATCTTCATCTGCTGAAAGATATCCACCTCTGTCTGCAGCTCTTCGAACGAATGCAGCGATTTGGTCAATCTTGAGTCGGACGGGAATGCCTTCGAAGGGTCGAACGTAGATTCAAGAGACATCAAGCCTATAGAAACTCATAGTTTAGTATTTGGCATCACTCTAACCAATGAAGGAAGAGGCATATAACGTCAGCAATAGCGTCAGTACAAATCCCTTCCCGGCATTCGATAGAAGAACTCGAGTGTATCTCATCCACCATGAACCAAAGTAGATACGATATTTTGATTGCTTCTATGCATGTGCTCACTTCTTCTCTATTTTCTCAGCTTGGTCGCCTCTGCGCGACTCATAGG
The DNA here is from genome assembly GCA_900490955.1 of Micoletzkya japonica. Lineage (NCBI taxonomy): Eukaryota > Metazoa > Nematoda > Chromadorea > Rhabditida > Diplogasteridae > Micoletzkya > Micoletzkya japonica. Next base: position 129,645 of record LS885386.1, on the reverse strand, counting down.
TCAACGACAGAATAGGCATGTATAACAAAAACTCGAAGAGGAAGTCCATGAGAATCGCAAGCGCTGTACAGAGACAAAAGGCGGACATCTGTAGTGCATCTTCGGTTCCCGGTTTGTTTGGGCTGTCTACCTGTTCTGTTGGAGAGAACACTCCTACTCCGAAAGCCATCGTGTTCGTCGCTGACGTGATTGCCATCGACGGTGCAACCTGTATTTATCTGCGATAGCATGAACATTAAGATAAGTATCTACATCAATGAGGACGGCTCTCGTAATCTCGGCCCTAGACTTCTCCTTTGTCCCCTCTTCATCGCGAGATACTGATCTCCTCTTTTCATTACTGTGTCGTCTCCACGCATGAAGCAGGAGAAATCCGTCGTCGACTCCTGGATTTCTCTTTATTACCATTATCTAATACTACCCACCGATAGCCAGAACGAGAAAGGGAGTAATGCACATGATGGAATTGAACGGTGCTCCTGAAATGAATGTAGGGTAAATAATAATGGAAATCCGAACCGATCCATCCAAGAAGCGCGAATGTTGCAGCAGTAGCGAGGGCAGGCGAAGCGATTGCCCCGATGATATTGAGAATCTTTTGAGGATGTTTAAGGAGCTAATAGTAGGCTACTCCTACCATGCTCTTGATAGTGAGATGACGGAATGTTAGCGCCATAAAGCAGATCATCAAAACCAGTCCAATAATGAAGAGATGTCGTGTCTCGACTGTACCACGAAACATTTCCGCATTTGCCACCTTCAACGAAAGCTAACAAATAGTTGGAGGTCATCCTACCTGATCCCCAAACATTTCGAATGAGATAATATCAGAGAACGAATCGTTAAGCGCGAGTCGGAAGATATCCATTTCAACCTCTTCAAGAATTCGCTTCTGTTCCCTTCTCGGTGCATCCGATAGATACCACAGTCCAATCGTCTTTGCCGACTCTATTTCAGCATCCTACAATGTTTCCTCTGTTTTGCAGCCAATCCAGTGCTAGCCCCGGTAAAGATGATAAACAAACTCGAAACGATTTTTCCATTTGTAGGAATGTGCATATCAGTGTTGTTTACTAGGTTATATTATGTCAAGGTTATTTAAGCTGTCTGTAACTGCTTCTGCTGTTTTGTGACTGCGTAGTACCGTTCAATTCTCTCTATCTCTCTTAATCTGTGCCTACATCTTTCTAATCTAGTATCTCATCTATCACTCTCATCTCACCTCTTTGGTTCCATTCTCGTTCACACCAAAAAAGTGCGTGCCAAGAAATAGTTCGTGTTCATAGACCCGAGCCATTGGATACGTCAAATTGATAGCATCTGAGAATTCAGCGAGTGAGTAGATCTGATGGTACCTTAAGATGCGTTCAGTAAACTTTAGGTTGTGTTCTGCAAATACCAATTGAACAAGTGGTTGATTTCACCACCGAAGGCTGCTGAAGAGGATACGACCTTGCCTTTTGAATCGACAAATGAAAAGTTGCGTAGATGAGTATCGAGTCTGTGTACCTACAAGGCTTTTCCGTGATATCAATGCTTATCAGTTGTCACTTCGTCAAGAAGATTCTGATTGATGATCATGGATTTCTCAACTCCCTCCTTTGACGTCACGAGAACAACCCATAGCTCGAGTCCTGTATACGATAAGTGGAAGTGCTCTGCGAACTTCTGTAATAGCTTTGATGAATTATGTCATAGCCCTGATCCGTTAGGATTGCATGAGACAAAACGGTTCAAGATCAGCCAAACAACTTTACGGTAAGGGTTCAGCCAGCACTCCCTCCGACTACGACTTGTACACATTTTTGCGCGTGATTTCCATCGAATGATCTCGTCCTTGGTACTGTGCGATGTTGCAACACAACAAACACCTTTTCTTTCCGGAGCTACAACGGATATATACGAACCCTGAATTCAGCTGCAGATCTTCCGTTTCTGTGTGCGAATCCACGCCTGACGTCTGTGTCGAGGTGAATTGGGAAAAGGAAGAAGAAAGATAAGAGAGGAATAAGCAGAAGTAAGGTAGTGAAAAGAACGAATCGAGGATGGTCGAGAATCGACATCGACTCTGAAGAGACTAGCGGAAGGTAGTACGCTCTATCTATATGTGAGATTAGACAAGATACGAGGTGATATGTATAGTTTGATGATTGAAGGAACTAACCCCTTTGACGAGTTCAAGGAACTAAGTGAGAACGGAGAAAGTAGTAGAAAGCGAATGGGAGCGAGTATGTGAGGGAGAGGAGAAAGGAGGTGGGGCTGAGATACCAGTTACTCTATACTTACTATGAAGAAAGACCCACTAAACAATGCCCTCTTATGCTAATTCGATAGTCTGCGTAGAGGGTTTATATGTTTATCGAAATTATTACATGTACAGCAATCACATTGCACAATGTCACATATATTACATCTTAATTAGTTACTCAGAGACGTTTGAGAAAGTTTACACTCTTGAGCGTGTACGAGTCTCGTCTAATCGGTTGCACCTTCAGTCTTCCTCCAGGAGTAATTGAGGGAGATACTTCAGAGGCTGCTACTCGGTTGACGTGAAGAGTCGTAGCTACATCTATCCAAAGGGTATATCAATCAAAGGAGAGGAACTAACCTCCTCGAGGTGCGACTGCGCCGTTCGCTTCACAGGCATTTTCGAAATAGAGGAGGTGATCGACGAGGATTGGACTGAAAGAAAAAGGGTCATATGATAGGTAATGATAGGCAAGTAAAGATAGGTAAAGAGGTAAAGGTAAAGATTAGGTAAAGAGATAACTCACGAGAAGTCGGTCGGGTTGGAACTCGAATCAACGTCGTTCAAAGAACACTGGCCACTCATGAAGTTAAATGAGGCGGACTTAATTACTCATTGGCTATGAGAAGAAAGCATTGGAACTTACTCTGCATGCGTAGTCAGAAGAAAGGGCACACAGTTCAATACACAGTTGGAGTCCTTCGTATGAAGGAGGAAGACCGTCGAACTGCTCACGAGGGGGAACCTCAACATTTGACAATCTACCGGAAAATCGAGATATGCACGAACGTTGAGTGTGAAGTCGCGGAATCCCATGAAGTGTCCGCAATTTTGGAAAACGCTCAAAGACTCTTAAAATAAAATTATGTTTTGTAGCTGAGACAGACATACTGGAGAAGCAGAATCGGGTGGAAGTGGACACTGAGAAATCATCGATTGTCGCTCTCTTCAGACTGATTCCATCGAAGTTGACATTGCACTGGCACTGTCGATCCTTCTCCGAGTAGGTTATCGACCTCACTGCATCCTATAACAGCCCTTCTTCCCTTCCTTGTACTCTTCCTCCTCACCATCTCATTGCACGCCCATTCGCATTCGTCCTTCGATGACATGGTTGCAGTTGCCTTCGGACCGGGCATATCGGCCTCCGAATTCTCGAATCGAATCCAAACGGGCAACTCGCCATCTTGACATCCTGTAAACATTATAGGGGGGTAACGGACGCTAAGTGTTCACTGACCTGTTGGTGGAAGAGGCAGAGCTTCGGTGTCGGGAATCGATGGAATGCTAAAGGATGAGGTACTGTAAACAGGGGAGAATTACTAACGGAACGGGAGCGAAGGTAGTTGTGTGTGGAGAAGGAGTAATTAGCCGCCTGTGTACGGTAGTCCTCGTTCGAAGAGATGGACGAGTTCCCATCGTGTACGGAGATGTCTGTGCGAGAGGGCTACATTCGCTCTGTTCAGGTATTCTAACCTTAGTGTGTGGTTTCGCAGTCGTCGCTTCTCCTCCTCCCAATTTGAGAGCGAATAACTGAGCCTTGCTGAGAGAGTTCTTGGTTAGTTCCTGCAATGCATTCCATCTCTGTGCTCCTATTTTCCCTTCCCTTGTTAGTCACTGTCTAACCGTCCTATCAGCCAGCCATGGATACTGTCTATGCTTTCGTGGGCTTAAACGTACACTCTTCTTCTCGTTCTTCGATGTGCTACTCGGTGACTTGCGCACATGAGACTTCTTCTCTTCCTGAAATACGTCTTGGCTACTGTGCATACCCCTATAACTGTGCCTACCTTCACTTCAGGAGTGACTTCCAATTCGTGCAGTACATCGTCGGGGAACGCCAGGAACTTCTTCTCGTTAGTCTTTACGTCGTCTCCTCCATCAACAGGCTGCAATAGCAACCTCTCCCTCCTATCCCCTCTCGTATTAACTAACCCCAACGGGTACTTGATCCTCGGTTCCTTCGAATTCGTCATTGGCGATCCTCTTTGGTCCCTTCACGATCTTTTTCGTGGGAGCCCGTGCAACCTTCTTCCTCTCGATTTCTCCATCGTTGATCGTCTTCAAGAGACCTCTATTCATCGCATCACTACCGTCCTCACCTTTCGTCTCTTCTCACTCTTCATCTCCAGCTCCTTTACTTCCTTCTCTTCCGTCTCCTCCTTCTCTTCATCTTCCTCCTCATCCTCTTCTTCCTCTCCGTCATCGTCCTTCTTCTTTCCATCTCCTCCCATCAATTCTTCGTACATATCAGGATACGAACTTTTCAGTTGTTCAATCTTCGCCTTCAGCTTCTACAAACTTCTCTCTACCCCATCATCCCCCTTCCCTCTTACCTTTCTGATCTGTTCTTTGATCGCCCTCAAAGCCTTTCTCTCGGTCGATCCCGTAGCCTTTTCTTCCTTTCTCTGTTCCTCTTCAAATCTTTCAGTGTTCTTCTCGATATCTTCCATCAATTCATCCATCGCTTCCTCAAAATCCTCTTTCCGTCATTCATTGCATACTCCTCACCTGTTTTATTCCCATATCTTCGAGAGTCGGCGGAGCTCGAGTGGTTGTAGTGGTAGAGGTCGAGGAGTATTCAGGCTGAAGTCATCGTCCCTTATCCCCCATATTCAGCCCTCTCCTATCCTTCATAACCAACATTCTCACCATTCCTGCTACTCTGTCCAAAGTCTTCTTCTTCGTCATTTTCCCTCCGTGCTTCTTAGCTACAACAGGCGAGTTGTAGGTCTTCTCGTCCTCGGTTCCCTTCTCTGTCATTCCTCGTGGGGACGCAGGCAGAACGGTCAGCTTGTCCTCTGAACCCCATCTTTAGCCATTCTAATCTTTTCTCTTCCCTCACCAAGACACTGCTTGGAGGTTACTCTGAAGTAGATCATTCTGGGTGCGAATTCGGCCTCTTCTGCTCCATCGTCAAGGAAGAAGTGACAGAGGTGCTTGGGATAGTCATAGACTATCGAACGACAGCGAGTCTGAGGAGGGACGGGATAGGGGAGAGATAAAGAGAAGGTTGGGGAGGAAAGAAAGGGAACGGAAGAACGGTCATTGATCGAGAAAGAGTGAAGAGATTAGGCTATGGAGAGAGAACCCACCGCAGTCTGTGCACAGAATAAAAGGCAATCCTCTTCTGTCCCCATACGGAACTCCGAGTGATACGACTGAATAATTGGTATTGTGAAGGCAGTCTGCGAAGTCTCTGACTACCTTGACTCCAACGAGTTTGTGGTTCGGATATCGCTCGAAACATGGCCGAAGAGCTGAAGGAAGTAAATGAGACGGATGAAAGCGAGCGGGAATTGGAGAAAGAGAGAGCGAGATCCTCGCGTAATCCTTAGTGACATGTATGCCTCGGCTTGTTCTCGAGTGAAAGGATGCAAAAGAAAGTGAGAAGAAAGCGAAAGAGGTTCTGCGACTGCTAAGGGGAACGCCTTTAAAATAGCATAATTCCGCGGATCGATCATGGTGATTAGCTGTATACGATCTATGCGAATAATTGACTGATTCATAAACCAAAAAAATTACTGTACCTTTCAGCTGACTGCTGCTGTCTGCGATACATGCTGTACAAAGAAAGAGCAGAAGTAGTAACGATATCATGGAAGGGCAGTTATTGTAGAGGGAAAGAGAGGAGGGGAAGTATTGCTACTGATAGGGGATGAGAGGGAAGGGTGAAGCTGCGAGAGACGACCTAGTTCACGTTGAGAATGAAGCATTCCCTCTTACCTTCCCCCTCCCTCCTCAATCCTTCTCTCCATCCTCATCTCATCCTTTTTGTCCCTTGCCTTCCTCGCTAGATCGCGTATACAGTTCGGAACAAACAAGCCGCTTTATTTCTTTTCGAATAAGTGACTTGAAATGAAGGTAAAGTAGCATTCATCAGGTAGTAACAACGGACTCGCAGTGGACATATAAAGATCGAAGTACACGTGATTATCGACTAAGAGCTATGACAATATCGGCAATTATACAAGAATAAATATACGGTTGTAGAGCAGCGAAGCAGCACGTAAGAGTATGTACAACGTTGCAAATTTAGACACTTCATCCCTGTCGCACGTCGACTCTGAAATATGTGTGATTTATATTTAAAAGAGTATGCCAAATAATCCTCCGATTATTGTATTAGTTCCAGTATCAGCTGTAAAGGCAGCCGCTTCATCTAATGGTCGAGCTTTTTGCGCGTTGTGTAAGAGACAGATGCGGATAATAAATAGGAGAAAGACTGACGGAGTCATGAAGGAGATGGACTTGTGAAGGGAAGTTGAGGAGGGAGGAGAGGAGTCCTTCGGGGAACGAGCGAAGGACTTCCTCACGGGAGCAGCGATGGAACCATTCGAATCGATCACTCGGTCGTTTCGGATACGAGGATAGTGCTCGAAGAAGTTGTAGCTGAAAGGAGACTGTAGAGAGGAGGAAGAGAATGGAATGAGGAAGGAACGGAAGGACGTACGCGATGATGCCCATTGTGAAGTTGAAGAGAACGAAGAAGAGATGAGAGGAGTATTCGAGGGAGGGAACGGAGTCGAGAGACCACATCTGAAGGGAGAAGATGGAGGAAGGAGGATTCTGACTACTTTACTGGTCAGTCTTACAAAAAGTATGATAATGTAAGCACAAGCAAAAGTCAATACGTTGTAACGATTAAAATCTTGAATGATATTTTGATTGAATCAGGTTCGTTCCAAAGTGTACAATAATGAGTATAGACAGCAAGATTCATGAGATTATGCAAATGGACGAGATGTTATGAAGGGGAACGGGAAGTATTTGTCTGCGAGGGAGGGAGGGAAGGACATCAATCATTTTGTGAGATGTTGAGTAGTTAGAGGAGTAGACTAAGATTGTTGTGAGAGAACAGAAGCCAAGAACAACAAATGGAAGACACGAACATAAGAAAAGTAGAAGGAGGAAGAGCACGAGGGGAGAGGTGGGGATAGACATCGGGACATTGTGATGAAGTGTAAGAGAAGAATGGGGAAACAAGTTGAAGAGTGAACATCTGAAGAGAAGGAGAGAAGCTATGAGAAGAAGTGGAGATTGGAATGGAGGGAACGGGGAGAGAGCGACGACTGAAGAGGGTGGAGAGGCGAGGGGGAGGTTAGGGGTGAAGAGGGGAGATCGAGATAAGCAATGCACTACTCCCTACTCCTGAATACAACGTCAGATCAGATAGGGAATGTTTTGAAGTGAAGAACGAGAAGGGCGTAGAGGGGGAATAGGGGGAAGAGAAGTTATGGAAATGAAGGACGAGCAACTCATCGATGGATTCACAAGTTGAGTGGAAGGGAGGGAAGGGGAGAAATGAATAGAAGAAGGCTGCTAAGACATTCCGAGGAATATCTTAGTGAAGGAGGCACAACGACAATCTTGAGAGGGAAGGCGTGAGACTGAGGATGAGAGGGGGAGTAGGGAAGGGGTGAAGGGTAGATGGATAGGGGAGGAGTAATTGGTGAAGTAAGGGGGGAGGCGGTGTAGGGGTGTAGTCAGGGAAGAAGGGGAGAGCCGAGAGTAGAGGAGGAGAGGGGAGATCTCTTCTCACTTCTAAGCACACGGACAAAGAGTAATCGGAGACTGGGATGGGATTGGATGGCGATGTGGAGACATACACGTGATACCCTCACGGAATCGGTCCACTCTTTCCCGATCATAGCATCATATCAATGAGACCTAAGCCTCGGTTATGGCCTCTCTCGCTGACTACTTCTGATTGTTCTCATAAGCGCTCTCTAATGGAGGAATGGGAAGAAATCGGAGATGCGAGTCAGAAGACGGAAGGGGTTCGAGGAGGGGAAGAGCTTATGCGGAGTAATGCGAAGAGGGATCGAAGATCGGAATCACGAGAGGAGAGGAGACAGAGATGAAAATGTGTGTACAGTGACTCAATGGGCTTATCGCTCGCTCCTCTCACCATCTATGCTGCCTCCTCTTGCCCCACGTCACACTCACGGAGCTACACTACGGCTACTTTCTGATCTCGGATAAGAAATACTTCAGATATCTCCTCACAATCTGTACACCGCAAAAGTTGCATTCCATTGGTGACTTATTTACAGACAGTACATATTGTCGTGAGAACTAGAATAGTAGGAAGGGAGGAGAGCAAATCGAAATAGTTGAATCTAATTGGAGACGAGCATTACTGCTTGGAAGGAAAGGGAGGAGACCTCGAGGGAAAAGGGAAGAGGAGGAAGAGAGAGGGAGAGGGGAGGACTGTAGGGAGTAGTGATGGACTAGTGAATACACATCAATTGGGATGGGCTTCAGCTTACTGAGAAGGGTTGGAAAGGGGAGAGAGAAGACCGACTAAGGGAATACTAGAGAGTTATATTTAGAGGGCAAACGGAGGGATGATAAGGATGGGAAAATGGAGGGAACAACGGGAGAGACTGGAAAGAAGAAGAAGAAGAAGAAGGGAATAAGCACCGGAAAAGGAGAATGGAAGAGAATGGACTGGGGAGGGGAATCAAGAGAAGGGGGAAAGAGGGAGAGGAAAAGAAGAGAGAAGAGAAGAAGGAAAGATTGTTGCTCTCTCTCACTGCCACAATAGCTATAGAATAGGTAAGCGAACTTGGACTGAGAGGGTAGAGGAGGAGGAATAATAGGGGAGGAAAGGGTGAGGAGGGTGGTGATAGATGTATGGGAGTGGTGAAGGGGAAGGGAGAGGAACGGGGAAATGATAGGAATGATGAGCAATATATGGATGATTCTGGGGAAACGAAGGAAAAAGGACGAATAAAGCGTTTAGAGAGGGCGGCATACAAAGAGAAGAAGGAATACAGCGAGATGGAGAGTAGAGAGAGGAGGAGTGGCACTGGAAAGATTATGCAGCTTTGCACACATATCAAGTCAACAGTCAACTCGCTTACTCTGTCTGCACTGTAGAATAGTCTAAATACGGTTGGAAGTGATGAGTATCTGCATAGGAATACTAGCAATGAACACATGAATACGATCAGTCCATTGCCTCTTAACTAGTGCTTCTACTATGTCCCACCCTCACAATGCCTCCCCCAATGTCCACTCTGTATGCGAACATGTTGTGTGCTCATCCTCTCTTATCAATTATCCCATACCCGTTCGTTCAAACAGGATCAATCTACTTCTACTTTCTGCTGCCAATCTTCTGTTCATTTTCTTTATTACTCAACTCCTTTTATATGTGATGATTTCCGCTCATTTTCTTATCTTCACTTAATCTTTCTCGTGTTTTGCACCAGATTAGTCCGAGATAATCTTTTCTGGCCGGTGCTTTATCATAATTTACCGAGCCTAATACATATGGATAACTCGTTGAAGATGGGCGATACTCGTATGGAAGATTCAATGGGAAGAAGGAGATGAAGAGGAGGAGGAAGAGGTAAAGGAGGGGAAGTGGAAATGAGGAGAAGATGGAAAGAGCGTAGAGGAAGAGGACGAATCAAGGGGAAGGGTCGAACACGATGACATACTCTCTACTACCTGCAATGGACTCATAGATACATGATCAGGAGTGTCAACCAAGCTTCTCATGCTATATCAAGATTATATTATTTATTGTTATAGAGGCGTGATTTTCGCCACGTACGGGTATGATGTCTCCCATTGGAAGAGGAGTCGGCGGTTCGAGCAGTTCGTCCTCTGCTGTACTCAGTGGAGACGACGAAGAAGAGGTCTTGAGGGAATCAAGTTGAATGAGAGGAGCATGGATGGTCAGTCTGCAATGGAGTGGAAAATAATGTAATAATTGGCATCCTTGTCGACTAATATCCACCATACAAAAGTTTCTTTTTATATCAGTAGTACTCCGCAATGTTCTGACAACAGTGTAAATGTTAAACGAACGAGATGCCGAATGACAACCCTGATTTAGGAACTCTCGCACGGAAAGCATTGTATCTTAAACGTTTTGGCTCGTTTGCTGAACATTTAGAGCATCGTGACTCACTCTCCACTCTCCACCTTCTCCGCCTTCTCCCTTTCATACGCGTGAACAGCGCACTCGATAGTCGAGAATATCCTTCCCTTATCAACCGTCTTGTAGAAGTCGGTTGCATCAAACTTCTTCAAAAGATCGGCTGAAGAAGCACTTTTGGTCTTGGTGCTTCTTTGAGGATTACCTTGATGTACCACGTACACAATCTCCACTCCTTCAGCGCGTTTATCGAGGAATACCTCAAAGAGCAAAGATCATGGATGAGTCGCTGTACTTACCTTCTTGAGCGTGATGAGTCCTTGGTAATCAACGAAAGGCATTCTCGTACAGTCAATAATCAGTCGAATCTCTTCCTCTTGTCCTTTTTGATAGCGACGACGTCGTAGGCGAGATATCTTCTGTAATAATGGCTTGAACGAATACAGTATCCCAGGAGTACTGTACCTCATCCAACTTGTCCCCTCCTCCTTCACTTTGCATCTCTTCCAGAGTCACGAAGTCAGCAAGTCTTCTCTTCGTCCATTTGGTTATACAGTGGTTGACTGCCTGATTACTTCATTATCTTCACATTCTCAATTCCTGTCCTTACTTGCATGAATCTGTCTGTACTGGTAAATAAGAGAGGTCCATCGAATCGGAACACGATGCATCCTGCCTTCTCGTAGCCTTCCCTGCTCTCTCGATACGAACCATCTTCGTGCTCCGATAGAAAGTGCCACTTCGGCCTGAACAAAACTTGTTAATCTCATGAGATGTGCAGTACCATTGTGATCGAAGTACGGTCGTTCCTACAGCGAGAACGACAGCGAAGAGAAGTCCCTGTACCATGTCGTAACAGATGGTCAGGAACATTGAAGCGACAAAGATGGTCTGAAATGATGCGATACATCTAATTGCTGTTCAACGATAATATCCGTGAATCACTCACAGCGTCAATCTTGAAGGTAGGCCACAATTGACGAAGTTCACCGATTTTAATGAACGAACTTTTGAGGGAAACCAGCATTATCGAGGCCAGAACGCATCTGGAAAGATGATACAGCATAAATCGATAGGGAATAGCAGTACTTAGGAAGATATTCGAGCGCTGGACCAATATAGAGGATCACTGACAGGAGAGCGAGAGATGAGAACAATCCCGTTAACTGAAATAGATTTTAGGTTGAATGCTTACGAATGTACCTGTTTACACAGTACATCTCAATATTTATTTAACGAAGATTATACAGTTGCTCGCAAAAGCAGAACCTAATGTTCGTCACCTGTGTCGATCCTCCTACAGCTGCACCAACGACAGATCGTTGAAATCCCGATGTAACTGGGAATACGGGGAAGAAGGATGAGAGAACACCTACGAAGCCGAGGGCGTACAACTCCTCAAAGAAAATAATATCCGGGTATCTAAGCAAAGATCAAAGATCAAACCTGTCCGTAGTGTATGTGGTAGTCGTATCTCTTCTCTACATATTTGGCAACTGACACGTGAATGACCGTCGCTACGATGGCAATGCAAAGAGCTTCCCAGAAGAGGGAGAAGGATAGTTCGAGTTGAGGAGCTGTGGGAATCGGGAAACTGAAGGGATCGAGGATTTGGACGGAATATATTGAGGGCAGTATTCACTTCGTAGGCATATTTCCGACAACTGCAATAGAATGACGAGAAGCTAGTTCTGCGAAGTTGGTTGCTGTTATTCCGACGATGACAAGAAGCAGTTCAAACGGAACTGGGAAGAAGAAGACTTCATCCAGCCAAGGACCAATGAACACCTAAATAACAATGCTCAAAGATAATTAAACAAAAATCAATTTAACCTACGCTTACCTTAGAAACGACGAGGTATACGATCGAAGAAGCAGAAATTATGACAGTCGGAGGATGAATGTTAGGAAACTCATCGATCAAGTCCATTACACGCTACAGTAATGGATAAATTAGAAACTGGATTTTACCTTACATAATAGAGATAAAAAGGTCCGTTGCGAATGGGCAAATCAAGACCAAGAGCAGGTCCGATTTGAGCGAAGAAAACGTGCACTACTCCACCAACAATGAATCCCGACATAACCTATAGCGGTCTCTAGTATTTTGAATTTTTAGCCTCAAACCTGTTCTGAAAAGTAGCACGTAAGGTAGTGAGCATGAACAATTCCGAATATTACCTGAAATGAGACTCTCACATATCTATATAAGTAGTGCATCCAACCTGCAGAGCTCCTGCAGTAAACAACAAGGCAGTAGCGATCGTTATGCTGTTCGGACCCGCTTTAAGGATGTCTTCGACCAACGGAGTATCACTAAAAGCATGGAGATCAAGGACCAAATATTCGTTCCTACTCATCATAGAATGTTCCGTTGTCAGAGGAGTTGGAGACGGCTGATTGAATGAGTGACAATGGAATACTCGCATTAGCAGCACTCCACTCCAGATCCATTCTCTCTATTGCTTTTGCTGTGAGAAGGGACAGAACAGCGAAACCTCCTTAATGTGAATATTTTATTTGGAAGCAAATTTTCGAACGAAGCAGTGGATACCTAATGAATTATGCTTAGAAGTTCCGAAGAAAATGTAGATAAAGGAAGGGAAGATGGCAGTATACAATCCATACACTGGATTTACTCCTGTGATTGCGGCCAACGCAATCCCTGTAATATCCAACGGTAGCCCTTCCCTCAAAGACGCAACTCGCCTTGAGGAACGTTGAAAACTGCCATTGTTAGTCCCCCTGACAAGTCTCCGAAAAAGGAAACACGCCAGTTATATTTAGGAAGCCACTGTAAGAGGAAATGAGAACAGAGCAAGACTATAAAGAATTACCTGGAGAATAGGGAAAAACGAGATAAACATATCGAGAAGGGAACGAGGAGAAACGCGGAAAGATGGACATTTCGCTATGAGTTTCGGTCTGCGAATACGAAGATCAGCCGAGGGAGACATTCCCTTGAAGGAATGCGATGATGACAGGAGGGATGACTAGCCGAAGGGGGAAGCCGGTGAAAAGGACTACTGTTGGATGGTCAGTCGATGAATACCCCTCTGTCTGTCTCCCCTGCCCCTCCTCCCTCTCAATTCTTTCCCTCCCTCCCTCCTCTCTTTCTCTGCCTCTCCTCGACTTGCACACTCTCTCGTCCCCCTCCCTCAGGGACAAGTCTAATCTCAACTACACACAGACGTCACCGTTTGCAGTGTCTGTTTATTTGCTCTTCCTGCTCCTTCTTCATGCATAATATCTTCAGTTGCCCTTTATTCCTTCCCTATTCAAATATCCTTCACGAGATCTCCCTTTCCCATCTTCATAATCTCTTCTCGGCTTGAGTAGCTCAATTGAGTTCCCTTCCTCAAGAGTTCAATGAACACTTTTCATTCTTAGGTCTTCTAACTCTGTTCATAATGGTTCACTTACTTGAGTACAGAAATCGATGCGATCCTCGAAGCTCTCCTAGTTGACTCGATTATATCCAATTTACCACCGGCCAGAAGAGCAGCTAACGAACCACAGAAACAATCGCCTGCTCCCTGAATGTGTTGTGGTTACTGAGAGGGTACGGTAAGTGTCTCGCCTACCGTAGTATCGACAGCTTTAACCGTCTCAGTCGGTACAGTCTCCGCCTGCACCTCTCCCTTTTCGTTCTTCCACACAACGACACATCCAGCGGGGCCTGTAAATCAAATCATATAAGACTTATTCCCGCTTATGATTATCTAATGATGATACCTACCAAGAGTGATGATGGCTGTGTGTGGTCCCATCTCTATCATCTTCCTTCCAGCCTTCTCTGCCTCCTTCGGATTTGAAGCTGCGATTCCCGTAATAAACTCCGCCTGAGTATGCGACAGTCTATGTTTGATAGCTCAAAATTCACCTCGTTTTCGTTAGTGCAGACGATGTTAACGAGAGAAAGAATCGACGTATCAAGATGCTTGTCGCCAGGAGCAGGATTGAAGAACGTGGTCACTGAAGGAAAGTCATTGCTTTTTTCCTGATAGCCAATTATGCAACTGTGGTTGATTACACTACGACACCTTCTTACCTCCATGCTTCCTAGCCAATTCAAAAGCTCGTCGATTAGCTGCCTGTGCGATCTCTGCTTGACACATCACAATAGACGCGGAACTGCAGAGATTAAAGTTTAAAAATCAAAGATCAGTCGGAACCCGATGAGTGATTCGTGTTCATCTGCAGTGGAGGGTGTCAACTCGAGATTTGCTCCCAACGTCACAACAATCGAGTTCTCTCCTCAAACCTACTATTCGCTTTGCAGAAAGTTCACACAGGAAAAACTCTTCTAACGAAACTAGTGACTATCTCACTCACCTTCTGCATCTACTGTAATTGTTGCAGTGGCTGTATTCTTGCCGGGACACCTTAATAATATCGTTAAGAGTCAAGACCGAAAGATCAAAAATCAAACTCACTTCTCAACATTAGTCTCGTCTACTCCTGCCTTCTTCATAGAGTCTTTGTTGAAGTCGGCGAATATGTCATCTCCGACCTGAATTATACAGTATACCGGAAAAAAGTATTATTACCGTAACCTTTCCGATCATAGCTACATCTGCTCCGAGTAATGCCGCAGCCACAGCTTGATTCGCTCCCTTCCCTCCGGGACCCTCAATTGCATACCGTAATCTCTCCTCACTATAAATACAGTATCTGCAGTAACCAATTGAATGTTTACCTGGACAAAAGCATTTCCCCTCACTGATTCTCCAGGTCGAGGGAAATGGTCGGTGTAGCTAAAATACACGAATGCACAGAGATCACTAGTTATTAGTCAAACTACATTCTCGTTTCAAAAAGAGGAAAATAGGTGAATGACCTGATAAGATCGTGTACTATGCTTCCGAAGACAACAACCTTCGATTTGTGAGAAGGCATCAAATGTAGAGGGATTAAGGGGAAGTGATGGAGTATCGATATGTGTGATTTGGGAGGGGCTGAGGTCAACGTGATAACCAACGAATACTCTCTTTCTAGAGAAGGGAAAGGGAGAAGAGGAGGGGAGAGGGGAGTGAGAGGAAGAGATGGGAGATAACGGAGAATGAAAGATTGACCGATTGATGCCGTATCGCGTGGGAATAATAACGATGTATTCTATGTTGTTTCGCCTATGCCTTGTTAGTTAATGTATTTATCGCACTCCTCTAATCTCTTTTGCTTCATATTTATTATTGTTCACAAACGATTGATTTTTCAACATAACACCTTGAGCGTAATTCGGAAGAGTTTTTTTGCCAATAATTGTCTTACGAAAAGTTGAGCTTTTAAACATCGGGTGAAAACATCAAATGGTCACAGTCTGCTAGATAGCGTCTGTTAAACCCGTCCAAGCTATCATTTGCCAGTGTTTTAAGAAAGCGTGCTAAAGAGGCGGAGAAAGTAATTGCCGCGTGGGGGAAGTAGTTGATGTTTAGTTTATTGGTTAATCAGTTTCATCTTTCGGGTTTATAGTTGTCACTTGAACCAGTGTTGTCCTTCCACGATGAAAAATCGAAGATATTTCCAATCTCAAGAAGATTATCTTTTGTTTTTTTGAGTGCCAACCAACCTCACTGGTCTAAGGAAGATCATAGATGCGAACGTTGTACTTGCTATTGAACAGTATCCCAGAGCATCGAATGTCGTTGATACTTGAGGGGAAAGAGGGAAATCTACAAAATCTGAATATGTTGAATACTGGCAAGTTGTATTACGGAAGAAGAGGGAGAGTTGGTAGATTCCTTCGGGGATGAGAACGATGCAAGCTACTAAGGATTGGAAGAGAAGACCGATCGACGCCATTATATCATCGTTGAATCGAGTGACACGAGTTCCAACTGAAAAGAATCAACGATAGTTGTTGAATACAGTAATTTAGTTGAAACAATGCCTCCTTTAGAAGAAAGCTTTTCGCCATTCTAGCAGAGCACAGCAGTTACAAGGGTACATTTAGTGTGAAATGGTGGTGCGGGGATACGGTACCCCTGCTCTAATGCACTCGATTTTGCACGGTCGGCGGGGATCGAACCCGCGACCCACCGCTCTGCAGGCAAACAATTAACCAGTCGACCACGCGGCCATAGTTGAGGAAACCGGTCGGATGCAAGTAATCTACTCAATGTTGA
>LS885386.1:75479-91165 GCA_900490955.1 Micoletzkya japonica | reverse complement strand
CATAAACATCACTTGAAAATCACTTCCGTGTCCCTTTAATTTCACACCATTTTGAACTTATTTTCGAGTTTTTATTGTTGTATTTCTATCCCCAAAGAAGCCACGCTATCTAAAAAAAACAATGAAATGGATCAAAAGTCATTTCGTTGAAAGAGCAGCCGATATTGCTAGCATGAAAAGCGACACAACTCTGCTCAGGCTGGATCGGTGCGTCTAAATTAGGTGTTTTTCGATGCTAGCCATAAGCAACCTTGCGACTAATCCTAAGGCAAAATTAATCATCCCGGAATTACCCGAAAAACTACACATTTTCAGCATTTTGCAATGCAACTACCGTACTTTTCTGTCATGGATCCGACTGACAATGAGCGTAACCACCTAATCGCACAGCTAGCCCTTTTCAATGCAGCCTTCCCTCTCCCGACTTTCTCGCTTGTTTTCTTCGCGCATTTTGAGTCTTACTTGCCTTTATTATGCTTTTCGCGATCCGCTCCCCAAGCCAGAGCGTTTAGTACCAATATATCCCGCTAAAAGTTGATTACATCTCTAACGCTGCGGTTCCTAATTCCATACCGACTTTTTTATCTTCACCTGGTCTCTTATATCACACGGGTAGGGTAGCCAGACGGTCACTCCAATAATTTGGGTTGGAGTGAACTTTATGTATATGGTGCACCCCGCTTTAATTATTTTTAGTTATTCGAATCCCCCAAGTCCCGCATGGCACCTGCGATAAATTTTCCGATTCCCGTACAACTATAATATCCTATCCAACAATCCTATGCAAGAATTGCAAACTTCTCCGAATTTCATCATCACTTTTTGTGAACAAATCAATCGATATTCCTACCGTACTCTGTGATAAGGTAGAAATACTTTGTGCGTACATTGTGTATTGAACTCCAATTTAACATGGAGAATACGGTCAAATTGATAATAATAAACCGGTCAAAGCTTACGATACCTAAACTCATCGATTTGTAATGACAATGAACAAGTTGAAGACTAAAAGAGCATAATACTCCCGTCCCGAAGATGAACTCGTACTATGTCATAAGCTTCAGTTCATCCTCACCATCTCGAAGGACTCGAACGATTTCACGAACAAACCGATTCTTTTCGACGTAGGTATTGGAAAAGTTATCAATCGGTATTCGTGAAAAGATCTTCGTGAAGAGTGATGAGTGATGACATCGATCTGACCATTGAGCTGGAATACATTGAAGGTATCCTTCGAAGAAAGATAACCTTTCAGAAGGCATTGGTTGAGGAACAATACATGAACAGTAATCGAGAAACGAGACGATCCGTGCAGAATGAACAACATTCAATAAATAATTCAAATGTGCTGATTTTGTTAGTCTTTTTGAGATCTCCGCAACTGCTTCGACTTCATTTTTCTCTATAGTCTGACGACTTACATTCTTGCTGTGATTCCCTATTGGGCAAAAATAAATTCTGGCATTGTGCTTTTTTTTCTTTACATAATACGAAACCAGAATAGTAATCGAGGGGAATAGCCGGTTATTTCAATCAAGAGTTTGCAATCGTTCCGTACTAGTGGACAAATCCCGTGAAGCCTGTAATATGCTCTTTTTTGCTCGGAGAACATTAAATATTTATCTCTGGTTTGTGCACAATTCCGAACAACTCAGAAGTCATGACATAATGAACGAAGCGACTAGCAAGTAACGACTTAGTTCGATTCTTTTATTGATTGCACTCTGTTATAGATACATACTCTATGGTTTCTCTGAAAACCGGGCAGTCAAACCTAATCGAGATACTTCGAATAATGGCCGCCTCTTGAACGGAATACTGGCATACTTTAGGTTGGAGGGACTAGGTTGGTTGACGTTATTGCCCGTTAAGGTTATGATTTGGACTGTTTGGATGGGAAGATAATGGAAATGCGGGTGATATCGAGGATAAGGCGAATGACAGAATATGAGAAGAGGGGAGGTGGAAGGAGGGGGATATTATTAGATATCAGTGTGCTGGGGAAGATGCTCAACTGAGGAATAGGCAGGAGGAGGCGAAGAGGAGCGAGGGAGAATTGAGGGGGGAGGCGGGTGGACGGAGGGGACTGTATGCACTGAGGGAAGGTGAGCGGGAGGGGCGGACGGATGCACCTGACGAATGGAATTTTTGATTTTCTTCGGAATGTTAAAACACTTTAGATTATGTTGACCATTCGTTAATGCATTTGGTCTTCGTTCCACTTCTCTTTATGAAATCGTTGGAGTTATCTAGGTGGGATTGGTAAGATGAAGGGTACCTGGTCAAAGGGACAGGAAGAGGAGACTGAGGGAACGACGAGGGGACGGTATACCTCTGTTGTCTGCAAGAGCAAATACACCAAAATACCAAAATGAAATACTCTCATTTTCGCTACCTTGTAGATATTCAGCTACATCCTTAGGTAGGAGACAGCTTTGAGCTTGCTAGTGTTCTACATGAGACAGTCAACAGTCAAGATGTACTCACGGCACTTCCACTCATTCTCTGTCGTTCTTCATACGCTCGAACCTTCGCCAGTGCGCGTTCCACGTCTTCGCTGTCCAGTTCCTTGTCTGAAAAATGAATAATTGCCAATTCCGACCAATCAGTTATTTGGAATATCGCGAAACCATTTATCTTCCGCTCTAAAATCCCCTTTAACATACCGTATTCATCTCTTCTTCCCGGCCATTTGAAGGGTCCAAAACAGTCGCAGAAGCATCCTCGGAACATCTGAAACACAGCTCAATTCTTCCCCTTTATTTGTCTTTCCCTTATTCTTAGGGGTTCAGATAGAACCTGGGCAAAGGAAAACAAAGAATGATGTCATCTCACGTCGGAAGAAGAGATCATAAAAGCCTTCGGGGTCCGTCTCTCTCCCGTTCACACACTCTCTCACTATCGCTCTGAATGTCTGCACTCTCTCACTTGCCTGCACTCTCTCGCCTTGTGACACTCCATGACTCAATCCCATACCCAGTTTATGGGAAGGCAAGATAATAATAGAATGCAGTTTCGAATAGAGGAAGACAAGGCTTTGTCAGGATTATGAGGAAAAGTTACGAAAAGAAAAGGTCGATAATTTCACAAGAAGTAAGACGGGTCAGACGAGAAAAGTGAGAAAAGATGTAAAATGAGACATATGCCAAGAGGAAACGAAGGAAACGGAAGAAGAAGAATACGAGGAGCAGTTCTCATTGACAAACAACTTACACGAATCATCCTGGGGTTTAGCGAGGGAAGGGGGAGGGGGGGGGAGAAAAGGAGGGGGTGGGGTAAAGTAGAAGACCGAGAAGCATTACATTATGAGGAAATAGGGGAGTACGACAGGGTTGGGGGGTGAAAAGAGAAGGGGAATAGATAGGGGTAAGTAAAGGCAGCAAGGAGCAAGAGAGTAAAATATTGTCCACGTCCCTTCAGTCCCCTTTCAATCGTCTACTACAAAACCCCCTCGTACTCTCTACAATTTCCCACATCATTCTCTTCTTCTTCCTGACCACGATTCCATGCACTATTACTCCCTGTTCGTTCTCGGTTTAATGTTCTTAAAACTTCTAAATTTCTAAGTAATTTTCATTGCGCTAGGTAGCGGCAGTATGTAAAACAAGAGCCGGGGGACCGAAAAATAGCGTAGTGTCAATGCAATCCAATATGGGGAATGAGAAATGAAATGGACGGGAGGAGAGGGAATCTTGTGTGGAGGGATGAGAAACGAAATCGAAGATGAGGGAGGGGGAGAAAAGAGAGGAGAGGGAGGGAGTAGCCCCGAGAGAGAAGAGAAGGACTTGTATAAGAGAAGGGAAGGGAGAGACTTCCTATGGTCACTCAAAGAGAATGCAAAAAATCAATTAGACTACGAGAGAGAGAGAGACAGCTTTACTTGGACTCTCTCGAGGAAAAGGAGCGAGAAGAGGTCTTTGGAGGGGAAAGGGAGGGAGGGAGTCGAGGGAGCATTCGAGGCAAGTGGCGAAAGATGAAGCGTGACGGATATATTCAGTGGTTGGGAGATGAGGGAATGCTTAGTTGATTGGAGGGGGAAAGGACTGCATAAGTAGTGGTCGACTAGGGGGAGATAAGGATAAGGATAAGGATGAGAGAGTAGCTAAGGGTCGATGTGAGCATGGAAGACACTTACCATAAAAGCGAAGAAGAAGAGAGCGAGGGCGATCACGCACAGAATTATGAGCATCTGAGGGAAGATGTTACGAGGGAGGGAGGAGTTGCTTACCTGTGAATGGCCAGCAGAGGGATCGGAAGACTGGTCGACGAGTGATTGCGGAGAAGGAAGAAGGGACGACTCGCACGAGACACCGCTATACGATAGGGGACATCTGAAAACAGAGGTTAGCGAGTTATCCACAATATCCTAAAGGCAGCGAGTGTTAGGCAAACGAGATGCCGAAAATATTCCCTACTTCGGATGGAAATCTGGCAGGGAAAATATTAGGCCTCAAGCATCTTCGATTCAAATGGAAAACTTTATGAATCATCAAGACATAGAGTTTTGCTTAGAAAGTTAGCAGAATCGCCATGCGTATAGTGGAGTAAACCGGTCCGTCCGTTACTTTGATTCCAAAATGAGTCTAATTCTCTCAATTTTGCACACTCTCTCGCCTGATATTCGGAATGATTTTCCGACGGATCTTTTTAATCCACTATATAATAGTTGAGTGGAACCTGCGATACGAAGCATATCGAAATACGTGGACTGAGGGAATGGAGGAAATGATAAAAAGGGAGGAATGCAGCTTCTGTGGGAATATGGAGCACATACAACAAAAGACATCTGGTCAATGGAAAACGAATGCCTGAGGGGAGGGGATGGAAGGGAGGGAAGAGAGACTAAAAGAGCGAGGGAGGAAAAGAGAGAAAGAGAGGCACGGGACTCAACGATTGCATGCTTCCCTTCCGTGTTTTGGAGAGTAAAGAGGAGTCCTGGAGGGAATTGTGAAAGAGGCAAAGAGCGGTTCACTAGTAGATCCTCGATATGAAACCCTCCCTTCATCCCCTCTCCCTCTTACTTCCTAACCCTCGCTCCCTCCGCATTACCTCTCAACCCTCTCTCCCCTCCCTCTCCTCCCTCTCATCTGTGCAAACGTTTATCTCTCAGCGTGCGAAACTCCGTGTTTCACGAGTCAGTTTTGAGAGATATTGAGAAGAGAGTAAATAGTGGAGAGGAGCTAAGGATAGAATAGGAGGATCGCAGGGGAGGATGTGGAGGGTGTGAGGGGGGAGGGAACTGCCATCTCTCTCAATCCTCTCTTACCTGCTAACTCCCTCCCTCTCCCTCCTAACCCTCTCTCTCTCTCCTCCCTCGCAACAGTTGTCGTTGTCTGCATCAGCATAATAGGATGCGCAAGAGTGTGGCAAGAGGGGAAAGTGTAATGGAAGGGAAGAGGGGACTGAGTGATAATGAAGATGGGGGGTTGGAGATGAAACGCTCTTGGAATAGACGAATGAAACTGTTTAATCATAAAATGAAACTTTTCAATCATACAGTTTTAAGGTGCTCTGAATTATCTATCTTGTCGGTCTAGCATCGATCAGGACCACAGGTCATTCAAAAGTTATGATAAATTTCTCGATCAGAGGCTCTGAAAATCCCCGGTGGTTTTACTTGATCAGAAATTTTCCTTACTTTCCTTTCCTTTTTCCTTGTTAGATTATGGATATCGAAATATGTTTACAGTAAGCCACAGGATTCCAAGCGTTCTAATAGCGAATAGCGGTTTTAGCGCCTAGGATTTGATCCTGTAGGCGAATAAGTGAACATAAAAATATGAGCTTAAAAACTTATGTTCGCTACTATGATGTCCAAAATGTCTGAAATTTTGGTGTAGATTGGTTCAGCCACTGTTGAGAAAATTCAAAATAGTGGTCATTTCGTTATTAGACACATTTTTCACCGCTCGGAATGCTGTGAAGCTTAGATATTCAATTACTTGATGAGGGGAAAGAGAAAAAGGAGGAGGGAGGAAGGGTGTAGGGAGGGGAGGGAACCGTGTATTATCACTTCGAGACTAAGCACTAGGGCAAACGAAGGAACTGATTACGCAATTGAAGGGAGTCTACATGGAAACTCTACTATCTTCATACTCTGACAATGAGAAAAGCTTCAGTAACTTTTTCGGAATCATTAATGTTTTCAGATTCCCAAGCTGGTCAGCGTATAAAATTGAAAAATCAAAAATGTTTTCAGATTCCCAAACTGGTCAGCGTATAAAATTGTAACTCCGTTGTGATATTGATAGTAGGCCGTCGTAAATATTGGTAGTAAGCTAATATTTGTAGAAATAATTGATCGTTTCGTACTACAGAGAAGCTTCTCTTGTAGTACGTAGAGATAGTGAAATAACTCACATTATTCGTTCTCTTATATTCTTTCTTGTATCTCTGCGTTTTTCTTTGAAAAATTGCAATAAATGATGATGATGATTATTGCTTGACCGCATGGTCTTGCGTAAATAAATAAATAAATAAAACAGCATGAAAAGTCTAACCTGCATGCGAGACTCGCTCCGAATCTCTCGAAGACTTGCTGGTCGGCAGTCGAGGAGAAGGTGAGATTGAAGATGTCACACTCATCGAGGGACACTACTCCGGAGGATAGAATGGAAGCGAAGGTGGAGGGGAGCGAAGAGAGGGACGACGAGTTGGGTAGGAGACTGGATCCTGAAGGGATCGGCTGTACGAGTGGTCATGAATTCATAGACACCGTATGTAAAACTTGAAAAGTGTCCCTTATCGAAATAAATACCACAATCCTTAGAAAATGGAAATCAGGCACAGCAAGGGGAAGTGTCTAATAGCGAATTGGCAACTAATTTTGAATTTGCTCCACTACTGCTGAATGAATCTTCAACAAATTTTGGCAGCTCTTTGGACTGGTGTAATTTTTTTAAATTGTTGAATTTTGGTTCACTTTTGCGGCCGCAGTGACGATAGATCACAGCGGGTACCGCCAGTCGCTAATCGAACGCTAGGAATGCTGTGCAGGCAAAGTTAGGATTGTAAAGATATTCCCCCCTCACCCTCAATGTCCTCAGCACTCCAGTCCGTTGGATCCATCCTTCTGCTTCCCCTCAAAGGAGAACTCTGTCCAATCTAGTACAGTTCCACTTATTCCATGGACTGCGCCCCAACAAAGAAGAGAAGAACCAAATCGCTGAGCTTTTCGCATTCACGTGGTCTTAGAATAGTCAAGGAGCGGTCAGAACATATACAGTCAATTATTTATAAAGCCTCACTTTTCGAGACTAAAGATCAAATAGTTGTTTTTTTTGAATTGAGTTTTTTTATCTATGTCGATTAGATCATTAGCCCCGATCAACCTTGTTAGCTAAGTCCTTCCCAGTAGTCAGCGCGAGACTAAATTTGGCTTGCAAGTGTGTCTCGCGGCTAATTGCCAGTTATAGGTGTACTGTGGCTGGAGAGACAGATATAAATATATCACATATAAATATATCAGATGTAAATATATCAGAATATATCTTATAAGGTAGACTTCATTCTCTTCATTCTCTCCTCATTCTCTCATCCCGGGCGGTCGGATCCTCCAGTCGTCTCTCTTCCTATCCCCGCCCCCGTCATTCCACCACAAGGATAAGGTGATGAATCCCCTCTGACCTTAGGCAAGTCAGGGGTGTCCCCTAGCCTATTTCGTCTTTTCAACTTTTCGTCTATTCCCCCCGCGGCTGCCCTTCCCATGTAGAAGTCTTGAAAGTCAAGCGTTGTCCCCGTCCCCATAGAGAAGATTTTTTTCAAGAGAAGCACCCCCCACGAATACCCGCTTTCACCCTTTCCAATCTGCCGCACACCTATGGTGTACCCGATAAAGATAAAGATAAAGATAAAGACTTATAAGGTGAAACCTACTTGTGTTGGATGTCATCGTGGAAATCGACGAAAGGTTGGCCTCCGTTGCAACAAAGAACGAGCAAATGACGAAGGGCCGACGAGGTCATAGAGTGTTAGTGTATCGACGGCATCTGACAGGGGTACTGTAGCCACGGGTGGGTTACTGTAGACATGCAGAAACCGTAGGCGGAGGGTCAATGACAGAATATCTTATCCTTATCCTTATCCTTATCTAGACGCAGACCACTGATAAATTGTAAAAAAAATTCTGGATATTTTGGATGATATTGACACAATAGGATACCACGTGGAATAGATACCTATGTAAGGTAGACACTATGTTTCACCCGAAATGAAACACGAATTTCACACGATACGACGGCTTTGGTCTGAAGAAGAAGTGGAGGGAAGGAGTGTCGGATTGAAAGGACCGTCAAAGGTTTCCCTTGGTGATACCCACACTTGGGAAGGGAAAGGATGGAAGAGGAGGGGGAGGAGAGGGAGTTGAGACGAGACGAGGGATGGGAAGGACATTATAAGGGATCAGGGGAATGGGTAGTGAAGCTGGTAGAAGAGATGATCAAATGGGGTTGATAACAAGAGGGAGGTAGACTAGATACTTTTAGGAGAGAATATGAATAAGAGAAACGTATTGGAGATGCAGCTTCATATTGGGAAGAGGTGTGTATAATAAGGATGAGAAGAAGGGTGGAGACGAAATGAACAAATGAAGAGAGGGAAATACACGGAGATTCGACGATGCAATCGTAGCAACGACTGACGAGATTTATGAGAGGAACGAGGTACGGAAGAAGGGGGATAGGGGGTAGGGGAGAATATGGGTGTAGGGGTGAGGGAGGGTAAGGGTGAAGGAGAGTAGGGGTGAAAGGATAGATGTATAAGTAGGTAGGTGGAAGAGAGATGGGGTAGGGGCAAAATAAAGTAGACAGGAGTGGGGGGAATAAGAGAGACAGGGGAGAGAGAAGCATGCAGTGGTCACTCGGAAATGCAGTCAACAGAGAATACAAGGAATTGACGAATAATGGAGTGGAGATAGAGATAGATATTGGTATATTGTGGAGAGGGAAGGGGAACGACAGGTAGGGGATATATATATCCTATATGAGGGAAGGGTCTAGAGGCTTGGGCAGGGCTGTGAGCATAGAGATGATAGACTGTAGAATGACTTGCCGAAAACACTTTACAAGGAAATTTTGCATTATTAAATTATAAGGAAGTGTAAAAAACTATAAATTCTACACAGAGCGAAATTTCACTCGCACACGCTACCACCGCGAAAATTCACTAGCTAGCTAGGGAATAATTCCCTAAAAACCGTAAGAGGAGGCTAAATTTTTATGGAATTTTCGCGGTGGTAGCGTGTGCTAGGGAATTATTCCTCAGCGGGCTAGTGAAATTTCGCCGAGTGTAGCAAATATTGAAATTACTCAGGAATCATCAATCACCATAAGAGCAGGTATAATATAGAATACGATAGTATAGAATGAGGAGTATTTAGGAGGGAAGAAAAGTAAGTGAATTTTTGTGAGGAATAGAAGGGTTACTAGACGAGATGTCAGATGCATACAAATTAGACTGAGAAGGAAGGATACAGTAAGTGAGGAAGGGGGGAGGAGTAAGGACTGTGAAGAGAAGAGAAGACGAGGACGAGGAATGGAAACAACTGGTAATGAATAAGGAAAGGGGAGGGAGGAGTAGTTAAGCCTTACTAAGACCCTTAGGGCATGAATGAATGGGGCGAAGTGGGGAGAAGGAGAGGAACAGGCTTGATTAAGAAATGGTGGAGGAATACTAGAATTGATCGATGGGACTCGGCTGATTATTGGTAAAATAAGCATTAACTACTAAGGCTTTAACCGCGAAAACGTGGTAAATTCATTCAAAAAGGTGTGGTTTCGACGGCTCTTCTGATTACTCTATTGAGTGAGAGTTCAACTGCAGTGTGCATTGCAGTGTTGCATTCGCCCTCAAAACCACCTACTCCCAACTTTTCTGCAAAATAATCGGAGGAAGTGGAAAGGACGTGAAATGTCTATTATGAGCTAGCGAAGTAATACAAGTGTAGGGAAGGATAAGGAGGGGTTGGGGGAGCAGAGGTGATACATAGTGAAGGGGGAGAGGGGAGATAACGATACCTAGATGATAGACGAAGGATAGCAGAGGGACTTCGTATACAAGAAAACGAAGAGGGAAAGACACATGGTGACTGACTGCTTACTAATCACATTTGGGCACTGGAATGTAGGCTATGTAGGGGGGAGGGGAGGAGGAGGATGACCAGAGGGGGATAGGGGAGAATAGGGGGGATAGGGGAGATGAAAGAATAGGGGGGAATACGCACGAGGAGAGCAAGCAAAGTGACGGAGTAGAAGAGGTGAGAGGAAAAAGAAGAGAAGAAGAAGGGAATAATGAGAGGAAAGAGAAGGAACAACACTCGACAATGGAGCATGCAGAGCATGAAGCAGTGTGAAACATATACACACTCTTTCTGGCTCCCCCCTTATTCCCCCTTACTCCACCCCCTTATTCTCCACTCCCCTATTCTTCCTCACCCCTACCCCCTCACCCCTCCCCAAATCCCCCCTTTCCTTCTCGGCCAAAGGACAAGACACGTCTACTAACCTAATCATTCGCCCCTCCGATGGACCACAAAGGACTACTGGACACAAGGAATGGATGATACACTGCTCATTCCCTTTCTCTGTCTCCCCTCTTAGCACCCTTATTAGACTACCGTAATCCCAATACGTTAGAGTACGGTATCCAAGTAAGAATACAAACACTTGACTACGGTAATGACACTCCGCTTAGTGAATCAGGCGGAGAAATATTACGGAGGAAGGAGATAATAAGGGGTAGATGGGAAAGGGAAGAAGTTGAGTTGATAGACGACATGGAAATAAAGGAGGAGATACGAAAGGGAAAGGGGGGAGGTATCTGGAGGAATAAGGGGAACGAAGCGGTGGAAGGAGAGAGGGAAGAGGGGGCTTTCCACTAGGGCAATCCTATCTATCTCGGTCCTCTTCACTCAAATACCGATTGTTTTACTCAATGAAATGCGAGATCTTCGGAGGGAAAGGAATGGAAAGAAGAGGACGAGTAGAATGGAGGAAGGGAAAATTTGGTATTGGAGAGATCAGGGGGGGGGGGTGAGAAGGACTATGGAGACTAAAGAGACTGTAAGTATTGGCTTTATAAATAAAAGTGCTACAGAGATACATGAAAATAAAAGGCTCATTCCAGCTTATCGCGCGCGGATGAGTGAGATGGTAGAAGCGTGTGGATACACCTTGACAAAGGGGAGAATACAAACTCAATTGGGAATGTCTCCTTCAGACCCTTCTATTCACTCTCCCTCTTCCTCTTCGTATTCTTCCCTCCCCATTGCATTCCCTCTAGTGGACGCCTCTCAAGTCTTTTGAAGATGCTTACTTCTACCAAAGCACGAATTCCGACTATCCACTGTTATGATTCGTCATCTTCGTATTCATAACTATTTCCATTTCAGCAGTACAAGTAGGGCTTGCACTCGCAAGGGCAAAACCGAAATGACGCACGGTAAACAACGGAAGTTCGACTTTCTACCTACGGAACGAATAAATGATAGACAATATTTGATAGAATTTCGATGTGGAAATACACTAGAGTTGTGCAGACTGGTCATTTTGGCCAATATATTTCATTACTCTAGGCGACGAGACGCGTCGCAGTTAAGAATGATGCATGAAACATAATCACTGTGCTGACCAGTCATTGTACTGACCAATCTCTAAAATACACGATAGAAGCATGCACTCAGCGAAATTTCACTAACCAGCTAGGGAACAATTCCCTAGCACAGGCTACCACCGCGAAAATTCCCTAAAAATTGAGCCTCCCCCTACGGTTGTTAGGGAATTATTCCCTAGCCAGCTAGTGAATTTTCGCGGTGGTAGCGTGTGCTAGTGAAAATTCGCTCTGTGCATAAGTGGTCGGTCTCTCCTACGAAGTGCTCTTTGTTTTTTCATCCACTAACGCCCCTCACTCTCTCTACAAAATCGCGTGTCGTTTTTGCATTAGCTTCGACAATATACAAGGGTCAAATTGGGGGAAGAAAAGGAAAGGAAAGAGGGGAGAGGAGAGGAATGGGAGAGAAGATGGGGAGAGACTGGAAAAGAGCAAAATGAAGCTGGAAGGGAATAGAGATAGAGAGAGAGGGAGGAGGGAACGGACTCTTAGGTATGAATATCCAAATTGCTCTATGCGTGGATGTGTATAGCTAGGCACCACATAAGTACACACAAAAAGTGGAAGAATGGAAGGGAAAGAGGGAAATGGCATAGGGGTACGGTAGTGGGGGTTCTGTACACGAGTGAGGAACTGAGTGCATGCAGAATACGGTAGGATGCGAAAAGTATGCGAAGAGGGTTCCCAAGATGACGGAAGGAAGAGAGGTTGTTTGTATATGTTGAATAGGGGGTAAATTGAACACTCAAAGCAAGCATGCAAAATAAACATGAGTTCTTCTCATTGCTTATAGTCTATCCTACACTCGCTCCCTCCCACCTCTCTGCAACCTCCCCCTGCTCTTTCCCTCCCTTACTCCCCCATTCCTTCAGTCTTTCTATACTCCTTTTACTGCCGTTTAGCCAATTATGCTAATAAGAGACAAAGACAAAGGAGGACTAGAAAGGAATTGGAATGAAGAGAAGAGGGGGAAATAGAAGTCTTATTGAGAGGAGAGGAAAAAAGACAGGGAATGAAGGGATATTGGTGATGGAAGGGAATGATAGGAAGAAGGAGAAGAAGAGGAAAGACTAATTGAGTGACTCTCTCCTGGGAATATTGAGAGCGTCTGATGAGTTTAGAGGGGAGATGGGAGTACGGTAGGATTACTGTAGGGAGGAAATGAATCATAGTGGAAAAAATCGTCGGTTTATCATTCTGAATATCTGGCGAGAGAGTGTGCAAAAATGAGAGAATTATAATCATTTTGGAATCAAAGAAACTGACGGACCGGTTTATTCTACCATACTGTATGTTACGGTAGGGGAATAGTATATTGAAGGGAGTGCAAGGTTCGATCGGAGAGATGGGATTCAGGGGAATCACAGGTTTCAGATGATGGATGTGAGGGGGAGGTGTCGGCAGAAGAGAGATATTCCTCTGTTAATATCTATTCTTCTTCCTCCATGCCCACTACAGTCCCTCTCATCTTCTCTATCATTATCCTGCTTATTTCCCTCTTTTCGATATTAGCCAATCTGACCCTTCTCTACTGCGTGATTCGCACTGCCAAAAGGCATCTCAACAAGTACCGAGTGTAAGCTTTTTCGATTATTGAGATAAATAGTTTATGTTAGCAGATCTAAGTAGATAAATCAATAAATTCCTCCAGAATCTTCAAAGTGTCATCGATCAACAGTTGCATGTATGCCCTGTGCTTCGGCCTCGTAGTCCCAGTCAGTCCCCTTCCCCTACTTCTCCCCCCTACCGTACTCCGCCCAATTATACCGTATCCTATCCCTCTCTGATTCCTCTCAGATCTTCATCTTCGACGAGTCCTCTGGAGTGTGCGTTGTGTTGTCCCTTTCACTCCTTAATATATTCATGGGCAAGGGCGACGAATCGAGGGAGAAGACGTAAGAACACGAAGGGAACGGGGGGACGTTGGAGAAGGGGATTACATTCAACGAAATTTCCCTAGCTGGTTTGGGAATACTTCCGAACGGCGTGACACTGGGAATTATTTCCACAGCCTGCCGAGGATATTTCGCCCTCTCCCTATTAATTTCTTGGGGAAAATATTCCTCAAGGTCACGCCGTGGGAATATTTTGCTCTGTCTACAGTGGAGAGGACACATTTATCTAGTTTTTAGTTGTTTTTTTCAGAGACTCCCCAGTCTCCATTCACCTTCTTCGTTTCCTCCTCGCCTCCTACTTCTCCTTCTCCTCCATAACTCTCCTCATCGACACCTCCTCTTTCCTCTACCGTACCCTCCGACTCTTCAAGTCAGTTTGCGATACTCTCCCCTCTACAATATCCCTACAGTGTCCGTTTCGTCCATCGGTTCTCCAGTACAACAGTGCTCATCGTACTTCTCGTCATTCTTCTCCTCTTCTTCTTCTCCTTCCAACAAGTCATTCTGTTCTTTTCGTCTCCTTCTGAATCGGTAAACCCTATCATCCTATATCCACAGCATTCCGACCGAAAGGGGAAGTGCCTAATCGCGAATTGGCAACAAATTTTGAATTTGCTCCACAATGGCTGAATGCATCTTCATCAAATTTTGGCAGCTCTTTGGACTGATGGGGAGGAGCTTAAGTTTTTAAATTTGTGAATTGTGGCTAATTGCTTCGTCCGCAGTGGTGATAGGCCACAGGAGAATCCGCCATTCGCTAGTCCAACGCTAGGAATGAGGTGTATCAGTTACATTGATCCAACCCCACAATTTCAGGTCAGAATCAAGATACAGCCATTCCTCAGCTCTGAAATGGGTACGACTGTGTACAATTCGTTCCTCATATTCCACTTAGCAGTAAGTCTTCTCTACCCTCCCCAATAAGCATCTCTACAGAGTGACACCTTCTCTTCCTCTCGTGCGATTCTTATTTCCTTTCAACTTCTCTTAGCCTTCTTATGCATATCTGTAATATGCCTGTGTATCATGCTCATGACGGAGAAGATGAAGGTATATAACATACTATTCACATATATTTCAATTTCCATATCTTGGTATTATAGGGAGCACAAATGCACAAAAAGACGCGAGAACTTCAACGCCGTATCATTTTTCTTCTCCTAATCCAAGTCCGTTCTGCTTTGATCCTTTCTACCCCTTAGACCTAAGTTTTAAAAAAAATTAGACACTGGGTCTCCATGCCGGTTGAACCATAACCATCAAGACCACCTGAATAGCACCCTCCCCTCTCCCCCTTTCATCCTATTACCTCCAGAGTCTGAGTCCCCTCCTCTTCATCGTTCTTCCCACTTCCATCTCTTCCATCTCCATCCTTAGAGGTCATTCCATCGGCCAATGGAGGTACATACAACTTGTTCAGTTCGCGATACTCCTCTCTACCGTACCCCTTCAGATACAGTACCGCCCTTCTCACATCCTTATCCTCTCTCATCTCCCCTCTCATCGTGATTTTCTTCGTTCCAACCTACAGGTATAAAAAAGATCATTCCGAATATCTTACGAGAGAGGGATCAAAGTAGAGGACGGGACCGGTTCACTCCATTTCCCCTTTTCGCTCGATCTCCTCCAATTCAGACGGTTTCTCTTCCAACGATCGTCCACTTCAGTATTCGTTCTAAACGCGGAATCTGAGCGTAGAAAGTGATTGAACCTTGCACAGCACAACAAATCCCTACTTATAAGAGTATTCAAGGCCCAAGTTATTTCCCTGAGAAGAACGCCTATTCTCAATGGATACCTCATCTGATTCAATCAATCAATCAATCAATCAATCATTTATCCACACTTATAATATCACAGGGAAATGAGGCGATATAATTCACAAGGTTTAAACAATAAGTAGGTTGAGAGAGCTTAACCTGAAGCTCAATTATTATTAGTTGTTAAGTAATGAGTGATAAAATTGCTGAAGCCGAGAAGGGATGAAACAAACACACTATCCGGAAGGGAATTCCATGTGAGCAAACTACGATAAGCGAAGGAGTGCTTAAATTGTGTTGACCTAGCAAGTGGGACGTAAAGTTTGAAACGATGACCTCTGGTTGTTCTAACAGATAGGGATTGTTCAAATATAGATGGAATGGAAACGTCAACAAGACCGTAGTGTATTTTGTATATTGTAACTAA
>LS885386.1:34213-73445 GCA_900490955.1 Micoletzkya japonica | reverse complement strand
TTAGTGAGATAGGCCGATAATTGTTAGGGTCATGTCTTGAACCTTTGCTCTTATAGATAGGCCTAACTATGGCATGTTTCCAAATATCTGGGCATTGACCACACATCAAAAATCTATTAAAAAGGATGCATAATGGGAGGGACAATGAGATAGAGCAGCATTTAAGGAAATAATAAGGAATCCGATCGGGAGAGGTTGACACACGCTTAGGAAGCTTTTTACAGAATTTCTTTTTACAGGATTCACGGTCAATCGGAATCTGAAAAATCGTTTCTATTTGTATCTTGTTCTTTCCATATGTCATTCCTGTCATAAATAACAACCGTCTAACAAAGAAATGGAAGAAGGCAACTCATCTCTGCAGCTTCCCTTTTCACAGTTTCCAATCGTCCGTTTCTCTCCAATCGTTCCTGTTGGATGAGTAGGCCATACATCGATCGACATGGGAGGTAGAGTGAACAAATGAGTTCAGTTCGCGATATTTTTATCTGCCCCTTTCATATGGTCTTATCGGCCTACACTCGAGTTTATTGATACCTTTATGGCATGAGATAATGCGGAATTCACTTGGAAACAATGTGGAGGTTTGGACTATGGAGTACGGTTGGGATCAGTACAGAAATGCACAAAATGCAAGTTTGAGTGGTTAACAATTATGAAAATGATACGAGGCTTTTCATAAAGGAAACAGAGGGTCTGTGTTCAAAAAATGCAACAAAGCTAGACTACAAAAATATGACGAGCGGAGATGGGTACAATTATTGCGAGGGTGGAGTGATCATCCCTTTTCATCTCCCTTGCTAGAGTGGGGGAGAGGAGAGGGGAGAGGGGAGGGGGAGTGACTACGAGGTATTCCCTAGTCCCTCCCCTCCCATGTCGTCGGATACCCGTCTCCTCTTCCTCGCCTTCCTCATCGCCTTCTCCTGTAACTGGCAATATGGCTACTCGTCTGTCTACCTCAACACTCCCGTTCTTCAATTCAAGGTAAACTGACTCTCCATTCTTTCTCTCCCCCCTATCACATGGTTCAGCTTATAGTTCCGGTTTGTTTATCGTTCTTTGTCCATACGTTCGTGTTATCCTCTTGTCATGAGCCTCTCTTTGCACTGCTATCTATTGCTCATAGCCTGTGTACTATCTATCTATCACATGATCTTCATGATAGATCATGAACTATGCAAATCATAAAATACGCCGTTACTCTAAGCCCTTCAACAATCAGCTTATAGGAGTACTTGAATGAATCCCGTAACTACGTATTGGACGAAACCTCGTACACTTACTGGTGGGATGTCATTCAGAATATCTGGTGAGTCAGTTGGCGATAGTTTTCGCATGTACAGTATGCCTAAGGTTCGTGGGATTCTTCCTCGGTATATGGTTGTCGCCCGTACTCAACGATGGACTGGGCAGAAAACGTACGTTGGAGTCTGTTATAAGCGAACCGGTTTACCTGTTAACAGCGATGAGAGAGAATCAACAATGAATATGAAGTGGGAGAAGGCACATAGATCTGTCGATCAAGAGCGGAACGGAGTGGAACGGATTGGCACTAGGAGGGAAAGACTAAAATGTAGCGAATATACAGAACAGCACAACCGAATACCTATAGGAGCAGGACACACAAGTGTCGGTAACAGGAAAGTGGCTAGAACCTTTACCTTAGTTTACAGTACATAGATTTTTGATGAAACAGAAATGGTAGAGGAAACAGTTTCATGAGTTGTGTCATTCACATTTCCGACGAGAGAGCAAAGCGGTATGAAGAGATTTCAGACTAAGCAGAAATGAGTTTCCTGACGGAACATCTTCTCCAATAAAATATACCAACACACGGATAAATGATATGATATGAAATACGTGTATGCAGCGGGAGTGCTCATCGCCCATTCCTTCAACCTCCTGGCAGCGATCATTCAATTCCTCGGCGTTCTCCTCTTCCTTCCCGTTCTCCTCATCGTCGGTTCGTCTCCATTCCCCTTCTTCTCTCTTATTATAGATAAAAAAGTTCCGCTAATAAGCTCATTCCTACTTTGTCTATACGCTATTCACACCGCTCGTCGGTAGTGAGGAATTAGACGACTGACGTAGCTTTTTTTCTCAACGATATCAATGTCGTCTCAGGAAGACTCATCGCTTCCATTATGACTGCCGTTGCTTTCCAAGGCATTATTCTCTATCTCCAGGTATTTATCAGATTCATTGAATATGCTACCAACCTAGAATGAACCGGTGCAACAGCTAATATTGCTGGACTAAAAGCTTCATCTCAATAACGTAATTGAGGAGTGTCCCCCGACCCACCTGCGAGGTGCTTCATGCTACATGAGTGAGATGTGCTTCGCGGGTATGTGTGTGGTGGGAATGATGCTGGGGACGGATCAACTACTGGGGGACAGTCTCCCCTGGCTGCTCGCCGTCAATATTCCGCCATGTATGGGACACTTACTCACGTCTTTCATTTCCTAGCCTTTTTGAAATAGCCCTCCTTTTTATAGAGAGACCTAGGTAGTGGGACACATGTGCTCATTTTTCTCAGTTAATTATTCCCTACAAAATGACACCACACGAAAAATTCGAGCCCTCTGATCTTTTTTTCTAAGGAATTATTGTCTTTTCTAATTTTCACGGTGGTGTGCGATAGGGAATTTTCGCTCACAATCAGTGTGTAGTGGTCACTATGCAAAGATTGCCCTTTATATTTTCTCTCCTTCAGGCGCGCTGTCCATTCTCATAATGGTTTTCATGCCTGAGACTCCCAAATATCTGCTTATCAAGAAGAATAATCGGTACGCTATTGAAGGTCACACCTTGTTTAATTTTTATTCAGAGATGCAGCAGAGAAGTCCATTCTTTACTATTACGGAAAGGATGCGGATCTGGATGAAGTGTGCATTGCGATGAAGAAAGTACCTAAGCGATACATAATATTATCTAAAACTTTTTTGGAAAAGTAGGAGTAGATACAACGTAGCGGTTGATCTCGCTCGTAGTTTGCCTGTTTTATGCGGTGCACAACTGAGAAATGAGTGCAGGCGATAAGAGGAGAGGTCAATGTGAGGGTCGAGGGGAGACTGAATGATGGGATGGAACGAGGGGGGACGAAGGACGATAAGAATGGTCCCATTGAGGAAGCCCTGGAAGACGTCAATTCCGCCTCTTTCCGGGACATTCCCCATGCATTCCGCGAGTCGCATCTCCGAATGGCCATTCTGCTGGGGGCTGCATCCATGCAGATTACGGTACCCATCTGGGGGGTCATCTACAACTCCACCCTCTTCCTGCTTGACCTCGACGTTGACGAGTCAGTCACATCTTCAAGGAAAAGTTACCACATCACAATATTCAAAATGTTAAGTGAACGAGCCAAATTGTTGGGCTGAAATGTTTTCCGTGCGAGAGTTCTTATCGAAATCAGAGTTACTTTTCGGCATCTTTTTTTTTTGCTTAACATTTGCACCGCAGCCAGAACATTGTGACAAGAGCTGGCATCTCGAGAATTAATAATAACAACAAAAAGGGGATAAATATAATTTGAGTGGTCTGGCAAAATGGTCATCTACGGCAATGGCTGCACTGTATTTCATCGGGACTATCATCGGATCAACGTTGATCGATAGGTAACGACAATTAAACTCCGTATTCACTATATTATGTAGATAGAATCCAAAAAAATTAGCCTTTGTTCAGACTCGGTCGTAGGACCCTTCTTCTTCCTTGCTCTTCAATCTCCGTCATTTCTCTTACCGTACTCGGGGCTTGTTTCTACATCGAAAACCAAGTGAGTCTTCATATATATAATAGATAAATATGTATTTATTTATTTCATCTAATTAAAACTGCTAATTTCAGTTCGCATTCGCCAAATACATCGCCATAGCATGTTTCGTTATCTTTGGACTTGTCTATGGGTAAGAAAGACTGCTGTATACCATCGATTGATCGCTATTCCTCCAGAATCGGAATCGGAGCCATCGCATGGTTCATTCCAGCAGAACTTTCGCCTCAGAGATACCGTAGTCTCGTTCAATCTATATCTTATACGATGAATACGGTAGGACTTTTAAGATTACGGTAGATAATAAACCATTTCAGATCGTTCTTGTTATTGTTACCTTCGCTCTGCTTCCTCTGTATTACGCGTAAGTCTCTAAGATTATCTTCTCTAGGATTATTAGTAAGATAATCAGAATATTCAATAATCAGACAATTCAGATTTGGAGGCGCCGTTCTCGTCGTCCTCTACGTCATTCCCTCTCTCATTTCGCTCATTTTCCTCATCTTCAAACTTCCCGAAACCAATGGGAAGACAACAAGTGAAATTCTAGAAGGGCTCAAGAGTGGCAAGGGCTCCTACAGAGATATGGCGGCCTACGATAATTCCGTTACTTCATTCTGAGTATCCCTGAGTTATGTGTGTTTTTACTCTGCATACGGGTTCACAAATGCTCCACCTTGTGATCGGTCTTTTCCTCCCTTTTCCTCTTGCATTTGTTCACTTTGCATAAGCTCGCGATGTGTGATACACCGTGTATTTACTACGATGACGATAAAGAAGGTTCAGAGATGGGAAAGGGGGAGATGAGGTCGGATGATGTTGACCACTTGCAGTGCGCATCCCCAGAAGATAGTGAGACCCGATCCCCCGTGACCGTAGTTGTGAATGATGGGCACCTCAACTCATTCATACTATTCTTACATTCTACAACTATCTATATCATTCAAGCTTCTCAACAATCATTTCACGGGTATGTTTTATGATAGAGCGAGGACCATACCTCTCTTACTTGAACGACTTGTGAAACATAACCCAGTAAAGTTCGCGACCCCTCACCTCCTTTCCCGCCTTCCTCACAGTCTCCTTCTCCAATCTTAACTTGCTCCTAAACGGTCGCAGTCCCACATGGTGCGATAGTACAGTCGCCTCCTTCAATATACCGTATCCTACCGTAATCCCCTCGGTCCACCTTCAGTTCAGGGAATATCTTGGTGTTCTCTTCGAGAATCATCCTGGCCACCTCTTCCTTGGGTACGATATCCCATTCCCCTTCGTCGTGGGTTCCCCCCAGAATTACTCGATCTCCACTAAAATAGATATATTCATTCTGTCTGGTCTATTAAGTATAGTGGAATAAACCGATCCGTCAGTTTATATCGTTCCAAAATGAGTCTAATTCTCTCATCTTTACACACTCTCTCGCCTTATATTCGGAAAGATAAACTGACGGAGCTTTTTATTCTACTATAGTGTTGTCAAAATCAGGAGGGAGATTTGCATTTCTACAATAATAAAAAATGAATGAAGAGACGCAGAGGCAAAAGGAATGAGAAAGGCATTCTCTCTCTCGATATCAACACACTCATCTCTGCAAGCTCCTCACGGTATAACTTTGGCGTAAAAACTTCCGAATTATCTCTTTGTTATCTTCTTACTTGACCTTTCCAGCTAGCATCCTTTTCACCTCAATAACTTATCGTTGTCTGCATCTCTTTATTTTAGCGCCAAGCATATGAGCAGTAAAGAAAAGACTAGTTGAGAACTGTGTAGAGAAGAGAGGGAGAGAGAGAGTAAAGAGAGGAGGAAAAGAGTAGAGAGAGGGGAAATCGAGAGAGTGGAGGGAGGGAGAGAGTGGGGAGAGAGGGGAGAGGTGGAGAGAGCTGGGTTGTTGGGTGTGCTCTCGAGGGTGTAACTAGTCTACCTCCTCACCCCTCCCCCTCCCCCTCCTCTTTCCCTCGTAACCCTCTCCCTCCAGAATCAGTAATCGATGTCTAATCTGCTCCTCAGCATGGTAGCGTCCCTTCAATCCCTCCGTCCCTCCCTTATTCCCGTTCTCGTTCTCTTCTTCGCTCGCATTCTTCTCATCTCTCATATTGACGGGTTCAATGAGGTAAGCACCTTACCCTCTTGCTCATTCTATTGGATCACATGCTTATTGTATTCTTTTTCCTTTTCCAGAACACTTTCCCTATATCCTTATTTATTCCTTCTAGCAGTCCCAAGACTTCGATTCCTCCGATTCTTCTCCACTTCCCTCCTCATCTCCCACCTCTCCCTCCATTATAAACTGTCGGACTCCCTCCAAAAGAAAGGATAAATCTCCCATTGACACTACAGTATAGTTAGTTGCTAGTTTCTTCTGTCTCTCGTAATCCTTATGCAATAGTGTTCATCTCTCGTCTCAACCGGAATAGCGGCAACCGGCGGACCATTTAAATCAATTCCGTGCGGCTGTTAGTCTGAGCAGATGCATTTCACCTGTCTACGTGTATTCCCTCTCCATCTTTGTACGAGTACTCACTTGAGTAGACAATACAAATCTCCGTCCGTGAAGAAATGCTTGACTTTCGGAGCGCGAACCCGAATTATCTGCCCTCTTATAGGGATAACCTGCAATGACAATGTACGGGCCCAATCATCCACTGCATTTACTATCTCAAGTGTATAAAAGGCCATAATAAGAATGTATTGTGTTCAGCATTTTATAGTGGAATAACGTGAGTAGATCGAATGTCCGGCGAGAGAGTGTGCAAAAGCGAGGGAATCAGAGAGATTAGGAATCGAAGTAACGGACCTAGATATCATTGTATTCCACTCACAAGTCACCTCTTTATCATTGACCAATTCCCTCGCTCCGAGACCCGTACAATTGACAACGACATCGAATTCATCTGTAAATTTATTCTTTCCAGATTAAACTGCTGTAGATACCTATGAGTTGGTTCAGATCTGCAATTCTCCCCTGCTTGAGAGATCCTCCTTGGGAGAGGAATCTGAAGGAGTGTATAGAGCAGGGAAGGGGAAGAGACGAAGAGAAGAAAGACAAACATGCGCGTAGCGTAGGCAATATAAGCAGTTCCCTCTAGGGCAAGAGTCGTGAAGAACGAACCACTCCTCAACATACAAGATATTGCGATTCAAAAATCGGTGCCTTTGTATGCAAAATATCTAAAGGGTATATTGTCCAAAACAACCGTTCACGTACGATTACAACCTACATCTAACTGTGGGACAGCGTTTCCCTTTAGAGAGCCGATACCGTAGTCAGATTTAGGCTTAAAAATCCATTCTCAATACGCGTCACGTACGCGTCGCGGTTCGCCACTCGCTGTGCATTTTAAATGTTTCATGCGCGTTGATTTAAACGGTCGTGCGTTATAGAAAACGGTAGAGGTAATTGGTACCTGTTCTGAGACATTTCAACCCTCATATATGTACCACATATCAGTTTGGTTGTCTCAACTAGATAACTTACTTATGTTGTCCCCCAAACCGTCGCAATTCCTCCTTGCTCAATCTCCTGTATCCCTTGACAATATCCTTCCAATCAGGATCCTCTTCCTCTTCCTTATTCAATACATATCCCGATTGCCACATCGCCCCAGTCCCTTCTATCGCAACGAGAGATGAGATGTACGCAAAGGTATCCATGCATATACGGCTGAATGGTGTGGGTTGCGGTAGCCGACGAATGGCAAACGGCGGACCGCATGAGGTGAGGGTCGTCTACTGCAAGGAGATACGGGAACCAGAAGCCGGCTGCGATGTCGGATGTGAGATCGGGCGAGAACTTATCGGAGATAATTGTGACCTTAGGTTGATAAGAACAGTTAGGGACGGTTAAGCACGGTTAAGGACTCCTACCTTAGCATTAGGGAAGGCCTTCTGTACAGCAATTGCCGACGAAATGCCAGCTATTCCCGCTCCGACCACAGCGATCTTCATGTTGATTGATTGATAATACACTCTCTCCTCTCCTCTACCTCTCTCCATCCCCTGTCCTTCCCTTTAAGTTCCTTCTCTCTCCTCCCATTACTCCGACAGCTCTTCTCACTTCCTCTTTCACCTTTGCGTGAAACTGCACCGATCACACTCATTGTCAGATAAAGATATTCGTAGAAACTAATGTGCACATCTCTTGTCATTACTTCTCTATTCAGACTCAGAACGGTCTCAATTCCCATAAATAGCATGAATTGTTCAACTAGTAGAAGATAATGTGCGACATTCATTCCTCTTGTAACAAACAACATAAAGGAGATCTATTCAACTTGTTAGTTAGAAGAATATGAAAAAAAAACAATAATTATTATTTGAGAGTGATGGAAATGACCTTGATCTCATCTTTCGGCCGACCACTCTTCGGATGGGTTGGCACTGTGTTGATCTTCTGCACTACGTTGAATCCCTCCGATACCTTAACCAGAACGTTATGGGCTCACAACCAAGCGTTTCAATCGCATTTGGAGACCGAGAGATTGATAAGAAGCATGAAAGAATGATGAGACACAGACGACAAACAAGCAAATCAGGCTTGCTTTTCGAGATCTACAGAACATAAACCGACGAATTCCGAGAAGTTATATTAGGCTTGGAATAAAGAGCGGGCGAGGTACCTCTCCAAACTGCGTATTCTTTCCATCCAACCACTCCGCGGGTACGGTAGTGATGAAGAACTGCGATCCGTTCGAATTCGGCCCGGCATTGGCCATGGAAACCTGTAGTGGGGAGAATAAGGGATACTGTACCATACGTGGGCAGCTCTACCAACCGTTATTGTGAATTAGAGCCTACCAGTGAATAACTTGAGGTTTTGGTTAGCCTACCAACAAGGCATCTGTAATAATAGGGCGCCTACCAAGTTAAGTTTCTCACAAAATGAGGGGCCTTCGGGTGCATGCCCATGTATGTACTGTACGTCTGACACATAACTGGAAAAGAGTTTCCCAGACTGTCTAATATATACAAATCTATAGAAAATCAGTGCCTGGTACACACAGTATTTCATGTGGTTTCAGCACGAAAGCTACAGTACCTTGTAGGGCTTGTCGTGTCTGAGACTGGGATGGAATTCGTCGTCGAAGTCGTGTCCCCAGATGGATTCTCCGCCCGTTCCCCTCCCAGTCGGATCGCCCGTCTGTATCATGAAACTCTTGATGACTCGATGGAACTGCAGCCCGTTGTAGTATCCTCTTCGAGCGTGAGTGCAGAAGTTCTCCACTGTCTACAATGGGATACGCTTTTATGAGATGTACTACGTTAACTCGCACATTCTTGCTATTCATAATCATTTATTTATTTATTTAGGCAAACAAAAACAGTCCTTCTACAGTAAGCACAAAATCTGACCTTCGGACACTCATTAGGGAAGAGAGTGATGTGAATGTCGCCCATCGTAGTGTGGATCGTTGCTGCATTCGATAGAGCTCTTTGAGCCTTCTCTGCCTTAATGTCAATTTTACTCGATGGGTATCAACTTTCAGTATGTTATTGATTTAGTTATCGAGAAAGCATTCAATAATTTCCTCACCTCAACCGCAGTAATCGTGTCTTCCTTCTTCGGCTTCTCATTGAAAATATCTCTTCCCGTTCCTCCCGCCTCGTCAACCT
Source organism: Micoletzkya japonica (assembly GCA_900490955.1). Lineage (NCBI taxonomy): Eukaryota > Metazoa > Nematoda > Chromadorea > Rhabditida > Diplogasteridae > Micoletzkya > Micoletzkya japonica. The sequence continues at coordinate 64,057 of LS885386.1, read as the reverse complement.
TCAATATAATATGTGTAAACTACCTAAGATTACGGTAACTCAACAGTTCTCTCAAATACAGCATGTGACATACTATCTTTTTCGGGAACTATCTACTCGTGAATTCAACACTATTTGCTCAGGGAAAAGTTTACAACGAAATTTCACATAAAGAAAAGAGTCCATTCCCCTTAAACTCACTTCAGTAGAGAAAGGTTCCGTGTTGGTGAAGAGATAGAATCGATTCTTACGATAGGCAGCGCATACCTGAAGAGAGAAGATATACCAATTAGTTGATCAGATGGAGAACGAAGAGACTCGCCATGACAGGATCGGGATCGAAGGTTCGGTTGAGATTCGGATTGTCCGCAGTCTCGGTTTCCACTGTCGCAGCTGCTCCCTGATAAGGAAGTTGAAGAGATGAACCGAGAAGAGTCATACCGGGCAGGGGAGAAATACTCGTACTTGAAATTTATTTTGCGGTAGGGATAATGGTCTAGCGACGGTAGGGTGGGCATGTAAATCGAGAATTTAGAACAGTGGTGGGGGTAATTTGGTAGTGCGGCATGGGTTATTTTATGGTAAAAGACGTTTTGCGGGGGGGGGGGGGGTTTCATCGAAAAATAGAATCAAATACAGTATTTTCCCCCTGATACCGGGGCTGGTACTACTTCACCTTTTTTCTGTCTTATACAAAAGGAAAACCAAAAGCAGCCCTCCTAACAAACGTTTTCCACTATGAATGTCTGGTGCGAACACCTTACGTCCGATCGGACAATGATGCATGACAATACGTGTACAGTAGTCAAATGCTGAGTCTACTCACTTGTAGCTTGTTCCGGATATCGGGAACTGCTCTGCACAGGGAAACGAGCGACAAGCGAATGGTCTCCTCTTGTCCGATGGTGCGAACCACTTGGTCAGTCACGATGTTGTATACCTAAAGCGAACGATACTAAGTTGTCAAGCAAATGTAACAAATTCAAAACTATTTTCCCAATGTCCTATTGGTTAACCACACAAACAATATGGAAGCAGGTTACTATATCCTACAGTACCCCTTACAGTATCTCCCGTAAGGTACCTCAATTCCGATAAGCGACGGGAAGAGAAGGAAGTATCCGGACAGATCGTACGTCATGGTGCAGAAGCGGAACGTTTTCTCCTTGTCCTAAAAACAAGTTAATAACATATGGATATTGAATATTATAATAGACAAGTTAGCAATAAGTTTGTCTGTACACATTAGTTGGCTTCATACCAATGCACAGTAATCTTGTCCACGTATGGAAAATTCGAACAATTCACTTACCTTATCCAACTCCTTCTCTACAGCAACTCTTCGATTCCATTCCATCGATTGCAGTCCGAAGTTCCTCAACACTACTGATAAATACCGTATGCCAATATTATCCTAGCCCCCAACGCGATAATGATGATATTACAGTAACCCATTAGCCTCACTTGTTCGTCTTCCCTGTTTCAACGTATTTGGCTAAGGTGAGATCGAGAGTCTTGTTCAATTTGCCGGTGATTATATTGAAGAACCGAATTCTCCTGTCCTCGCTCATCACGGCGAATGAGTCTCCCTGAAGAAGGATTACGGAACTCAACCCGAAATACCATCAAATTATGGCATGGGTAATCTAACCATTCGTATTTGAACCTTCAAAGAAGCCAGCTCACAAGAATCAAGAGAGCTACAAACCTTAGGTGATATCCTCATACAAACAGCCACTGTTCTCGCTTTGACCAGCTCATACAGATCCGTGTCCAGTTTGGACTGAAATCAACGATTCAAAAGCTGATCCACTGTTATATTTCACAATACATAGAAGAATCTATACAGAACTCTTAATTTGTTATTGTCGCGATAAAGACTGGTTGGAAGACTTTTTGAACCGAATTGAAAGCTCAACCACTGTGGGAGAGAAAAAAAATGAAAGAGAATAAGAGAATGAAAAGGAGAATAAGAACAGCACGTGATGTGAATGAAATGAGCAAAAAAGGCAATGTAATGAAATATGCAGAGTTCTGCAGTCTGATAAAACAGGTATTCGGCTGATGACTGTGCCTTGATTGCTCCTCCTTACTCCCCTCGTCCCCCAACGACCGCACGCAACACGCGTATTCGATAAAGATAAGATAAAGATAAAGAATAACCGACCTCCCATCGAAGAATGTCATCAGGAAAGGCGTAGTTTCCCTTTTCTCCCCTCCACATTTCGATCATTCCCGCATCATCCGTTGACACGACCACGTCCAGTTTTGAATTGTACTGTAAGGATAGCAAACTTATGAGATGAGACTAATGACCAACCTCAATGCATCGAACAGATTTCGTGTGAAGAGACTCGAGCGTGTGCAGTGGATCAGAGACCCCCTTCCCATCTACGATCACTACCTTCCCGCTGTCTTTGTCCGAGATTGCGAGTGTCTGCACTACGTCAGCACCTCAATATTCAGCTTTACTAAATCATTACTCTCTTCAAGCATAATTATCTATTGTTGTATCGTAATCTACTATGAATCTACTATGAATGATACATGGATTACGGTACCTTGATGAATCCAAGCAGCGGTTCGTGGTGAAAAATCCAGCTTGATCATGTTGATCATGTCGAAGTTTTCGACGTCAAAGATCTTCACTGATTTGTCCTAAACCAAGAAATTACTTTAGTTTGAGACTTAAAAAGTTACGCAGACTAAACAACGGAAGGATCTCACCTCTGAGCATACTGTAGCTAGGAGGGTTCCGTTGAAATTGACGCAGATATGTGAGAATGCATCTGCAAAGCAAGCTTTAGAGAAACGCGGAGAGCAAAGTAACGTACGTAGATGACATCGAAAGTGCTTCACGAATTCAACTCCTTCTGCATACTTCTTCTTCCAGAACTTGAGATGGCCATCACAACTTGCCGTTATGATAAAATCCGTTCTAAAGGCAACGTTACCTCTAACCACGATTCACAGCGGACTTACTGTGTAGCAATAACATGAGTAATGATATCCCGATGCATAAATGACTTTTCATACTGGGATGCAGACGGAATTGAACGAAGATATGACGATTCGAATTTGAGGGTCGGAACTGGAAAGTTCTTTTGGAATGATTTAAAAAGAAAAGCGTACCTTTTGCTACTTTTGCAGGAGGTTCTTCGTCAGTTTTCTTGGGAAGTTGAGGAACTTTAAATGAGGAATCGGATGAACTAGCTGCCTGTTCCTCAGAATCGGCCGGACGTTTCACCATCTGTAAAACCGGAGGAATAGATTGGACAGCCGGCTTTCGCACCTCGACTAAAAAAGCGGAAAATACGTTAACGCATTGAGTAAATGCTGGAAAAAAATCTTCGTCGAAAATTCGAATTTGAGTATGGATTGTGCTGCGGGTGCGACCAGAGGTGTCGACGTTTACAGATTAACAGACAATACCGTAATCGGTAGGTCGACTCGCACCGCGCGAAAAGTTGCGAATTTTTTTATTGTCTGTATTTCCACGTTTAGATGTTTGTTTCTCGAGGCAGATCAAGTGAATAATTACTAGCAAGAATCGCAAAACTTAATTCAATTGATTCGCTTTATTTTTTTCAATAAGGGCCTCTTGAACTGTTTTCACGCAACGCGAAATTTGAAAGACTAATCGAATTTACATATTTTTGGCTTATCGCCTGCAATGTTCGTGTTGAACTACTTGGGAGAATACATCAACGTCATTTCTGCAATTGTAAATAATTTATTTGACCTAATCTGCCTAAGGGTCCGTCCTCTTCCGAATAAGCTTTTCCTTCAGGATGATTATGCTTATTCTTGTTTCTATTTGCAAGAATAGCTATCGCTTATGCATTTGAAACGCATTTCGTCCTCTTTCTTAATCGATATGATCGTGTGTGTCCCTTTTCCCTTTCCAATCTCGATCTCTCTATAGGAACTGCATAAGACGTGAGAAGTGTCCATCGATATTGGATTGTGTATTGACAGAGTGACTAACTTACCCTCATAAAGTAACCAATGAGCGTGTCTGTCATTGAAGGTTCTGTCACTCAACGTTCACTTACCCTCTCTCATTCAAGTCTACTCCTAGTGTTGATATCGATCGTCTTTTTGTGCTCTCTCTCGCTGCATTCCCTTCTTTCCCTTCGCAACAATGAACGCACTCGCAATGTTTATGCTCTCGGCCTTGTGCTCGTATGGATCAATGACACTTACACCCAAAGTGAACATTACAGGGAATGAGGTGATTGATCGGTTGACATGGAGAGTAGTTCACTTCCACTGCCTGAATTCCATCTCAGACGAGTGTTCTACGATTCGGCCCGTGCAAATGGACCTCCCGAATTCATTCTGTAACACAATTCCAAGCTCCTAAATCATTCCCTATTCAGTCTCGGAGTGACCACGAAATTTGGTCGAAATGCGGATAATGTTGATGTTGTTCTCACTTCTGCCGTGTACAGGTGAATCTTTACTGCTTATTTCCTTTCACTTGATGATTTTTTTATACTTTGTTTTATATTTAATACATTAACTATAGTATTATTGTTGACTGCTGAATGTTGTTTATTTCAGTAATATGATCTCTCGGAATCACGCATGCATAACTGGAAGAATTGAGAATGGACGAATAACAGGCTATTCTATCAAGGATACGTCATTAAATGGAACATACATCAACGACCGGAGGGTTAGTCTGAAGCGTATTCATAAGCTTTGAACAAGATTAAGATAGCGCTAGCGATTAATAACATATGTGGGTGTCTGTTCATGCCTATATTTTGAGGGGGCCTGCCAATTTGCGAAACCATAAATTGTCGGGAACATCAAATTACCATGTATAGTGCATGTCCGCCTACTAACCGCGGAGGTCTAAGAAATGTTGGGTTGCCATCTGACGTTGAAAATGGGCACGCCCTCTATGAGTACGAACTATTCGTACGCGCGTTGATCTTCCTTTACGGCATGGTTGCAAGATGATTTGAATTATGCTTGCGATTAGCCATTGCATAGATTCAGCAAGCTGCCAAGCGAATGATGCTGCGATAGGTTTATGCTCTTTCGTTCTTTGCATAGTTCGCGACTTTTTTGAACAGTTAGACAACATGTTGAAATTAGCTGTAGCGTAGCGAGTTGTTTGAATATCGTGCAAAGTGGTTTGCAGTCTGTTTGAATGGTTCATTTAGGTTAAAGAGTCGGAGGAGTTGAAAGCGAATGACATCATCAAGTTCGGTCATATGAACGGAGCTGCCATCAAGCCTGGAAGCTCTGCACCTCAAGTAAGTCGACTCGTTTCGCCAACTTCACTGATCACACAATGTTGTCCTATTTTGCGCCCGCAATTTCAACTACTTTAACATTGTTTGCAAGTATAAGGGAGAACTGTTAAATTCATTATGTCCCCGGTTAATTGTTGTTATTCAGGCCAATGCCGAGTTCTCGTTTATGTTCGAGCGTGCGAATCTGAACCAGCAATACATTGGCTGGACAGGGATGGAGAGGAAGAGAACCGTGATAATATCTGGGAGCAGTGGCACTGGAATGAGGGAGGCACCGCTGACTAGGAGGGTAAGTATTTGTTTATTGGGCAAACTCCGACGGCCTTTTCGTTAGAAGCGCTAATAGGTGCCTAGTAGACACCACATTATGCCGCAAGCTTGATTGATAGGTTTGTCAAAATCTCAGCATTTTCGTTGCTGGAAATAATTGTCGCGAATTTGACAGATGTTCAATGCTTCTTGTTATATTTGGTCAATGAGCGGGATATACCATGCTCGGTATCTCACCCTCACCTCAGACGCAGTGCTGATCTCTCAGGAGACGACAACGACGATTCCCTCAACTCTGGCCTCGTCGTCGTTCCCCCAACCTACCGTAGCCTCTTCGAACGATCCTCTGATCCGTCAGATGCTCTTCTACCAGCAGATGTTGAATACTTCCCAGGTCTGCCGTCTCCATCTCCCCGTCCAAACCGCCCTTTCAGGCTAACTTTCCCCTCCTGCAGTATCCTCAGCAGAATATCTTGCATAATTTTCCTCCTAATCTCATGCAGGTACAGCAACAGGCATTCTTGTTCATTTAAAAAAAAAATCGGTTTTCTTCATTTTAAGAGAGAAAAAACCCATGCTAGATAACGTAATGAATGAGATTCGTGCCTCTTCCTTACTTGATCCCTTTGAGATGAACGGAGTGTCTTCCTCGATCTCTCCCTGTCCCTCCTCCATCCCCTCCACCCCCATCCCCCCTGCCCCCATCCCCTCCCTCCCCTCACGGGATGAGTCCAAGCCCTCGTCCACCTCCGGTCCCTCCACTCACAATACTTCAACAGTCGAATGCGACTCCTCCGTCCCTTCCCCTCCCAAGTCCACCACTACCGTAGTCTCGGCATCCACAACGCACCGCGATGAAGGTATCTTTCGAACTCATTTATTTTTGGCCATATAAGGGTTTGAATGTCGAGTCGAGGATCGTACGTGGGCACCGAGCCGAACCTTGGGTCTTAGGCTCGATAAATTTAGGAACTTTGCTTTGATATACTCGCATTTGCCACTGCCAATGAGATATGACTCGTTATCTCCCTTCAGACCGTGATGAAGAGTACATGCGAGTGCCCGACTCTCCTCCCCGTGCGCCCCGTCCCCCCTCGCTGGCCGGTCGCTCCTTCACCAACTCCCCCGTCCCCTCCCCTCCCATCGTCCCCGAGCAACTGCAACACATGAAACAGCAGCAACAGCAAGCGGCTGCCTCGAGTGACAAGTGAGCTATATACACATGTTTCTTGCTACTTTACTCCATCGTCTAACTCTTCACGGAGAAACAACTTTTAAAAAAGATTCGGTTTTCCCGACAGACTTTATGAAAATTAGTCATGTCTTGAGTTTTATGAAAACTAGAGTTGTCAAAAACTCAGCAAAAAAGTGTTAAACAATGTACGTGTTCAGGAAGCCAGCAGCCCCAAAGAAACCCGCGGGCCATCCAGGAAAGGCCCCCAGGGCTGCTGCAGGGGACAAGAGACCGAATGAGGTGAGGGGGAGCTCCCCTAGGGGGATTAGAGAGGGGGAAGCGGGCAAGAGGTGGTCTGATTCCCTGTGAAGTGCCGTGTCGTGTTCGTACCTTATCGTACTTCTCTCGACTATACTGTAGTCTGTGCATTGCCAGGTCGCGAGACTTCTCAATGATCTTACTGAGGGATCATTCACCTCTCTTGCTAGAAGGAATTCAACTGGGGCTGGGAGTGAGAGGAGAAGGCTCCAGGATGAGGGAAAGAAGGTGGGGAGAAGGGATGGGGGTTACGCGGGGAGGGGGAGGGAAAGGAGAGGTAGAGGAGTGTCTTTGCAGGTAAAGAGGAAAGAAGCGAAGCAGAACAAGTTGTTACGACAATTGAGTGATGTTTCGAGCGAAGCGAGTGATTCCGATGAGGAGGAGGTGGGGTTTTTGAGGATATTGGAATATGGAAGGTATACACACAAGTGATTTTAGCGTTAGCTGTGAAGTGGGCTGGTCTTTTATAATTTCCAGAGAAAAATTCAACCAATTTTAGGTAGTGAAACCAAAGAAGGCGAAGAAGGCGAAAGAGAGCAAATCATCGAAGAAGACGGAGAAGAAAGATAAGAAAAAGAAGAAGAAGAAGAAAAAGGGATCGGAAAGCGAGGAAAGTGACGATTATGAAGAGACGGATGAAGAGGAGGAGAGGGTTGTGGAGAAGAAGAAGGAAAAGGAGAAGGGGTCGAAGGGAAGTACAAAGGCAACCAAGGCGAATGCTGTCAAGGAAGTAGAGGATGAAGAGGTATTTACTAGTGGAGTTAATCGTGTTTATTACCTTTAGCATTAGCTAAGCTTTCTTCATACGTACCACTCAATCAAACTTTGCTCTTCCTGCACAGCGAATGTGATACAAAGCCGTTTGCAGGATTACGCGAGCTTCGAGGATACGGTAGACACGACTTGTTCGTCGAAAGTGTGCAAGAAGCCCACGTTGTCCTCCGTCAATTGGGTATGCATTGGGAGATTAGATTATTGGATTAGGATGTGGTGTTCTTAAAGCGTAAAAATACAATGGGCGAATCTCTGCGAGATAATAGTTTGCCGATGTTTAGAGTACTCCACATCGTTTCAAAGAGTGTAATGTTTTTGAGAGGATTATTTTTTTCCATTTATAAGACAGGCTTATTGAGACACTCTTCTATGTTTTGCTTGGGCCACCTTGGTTACGTTAATTGAGAGGCTAATTGACTGTATTCGTGTTGAGGTTCAATGCGAGGACTGCGAGGGTTGGTTCCATAATATGTGTGTCTTCGGCAGTGATTCGATGGTCCTCCCCAAGAACAAGGACTTCTACTGTGGATGCAAGCGGAAGAAGACTACGATACGTTAGTTCCCCCTTACCGTAGTCCCTACCGTATCCTCATTTCCTTCCACCGTACCCTCTTGTCATACGTCCCGATTGTACATTGTTCTAGTCTCTCCAATCCCTCTACTATTCCCTGTTGCCTTCCTCATCTCACTTACCGTATCCTACAGTACTCCCCTCTCTCGACTCTTATTCAACCCTATTACTCTTATTCCACTAACTTGTCTACAGTGTCCTCCTATTTCCTAGTTCGATTCTTGTATAACAAGACATACTCCAAGTAGCGATCGTGTAGCCAAAGCAGAGAAAAGAGAATAATACGTCTATTTCGTGCATGATTGTGTATCCTGTCAGATCAAAGAGCCGCTCTTTCTTTTCTATATTCGAGAGTATGTACATGGACTGTGCATTCGATTAGTGTATAGACCCTTCTCTCGTTGTATCTTCATCTCTCTTATTACACTTACAACCCCCCAATTATCATTTCAATCGTATATTCCACTATTCCATCGCATTTCCTACTTGAATATCTCTTCCACTGTACACCACTTAGTTACTTTCGTTTCAATCCATTCATTCGTTACATTCGCTACTCTCCGCCAAATATACACGAATGAATTGCCTTTGAATATACCGATTATTGTTTGAATAATACTCTTACTAAACGAGAGATTAATTTACCTCATTAAGTAGCCAGTTTACTGCGACATAAAATAGTTTTATGCCTTTGCAGGCCGTGTTCTTTGTATGCTTGAGCAGCGTTATACTCGCTGATTACTGTGAGCTGGGTTACTGTAGCCTAGAGTGGTAAAGGTATACTGTAGATGCCCCGAGTGTCCGGAGGGACGATTCGAAGTCTGAGGAAGACGCGATGTCTGGAGACGTTGTTCAGTGGAGGGGAGGCGGTGTGGAGGACGGACGGGAGGGGAGTGTATGCGATGAGGGGAGACGTGGTCAAAGCCATTCTGGTTGACGACCCCCTGCACAGGTACGCTCTTTGGTGAAGATTCACCTATCGAATGAGATAAAGCGATCAGGCACACCGAGAGAGTGGTCAAGAGAATGAGATATGCAGAGAACGGAAATGTATTCGATAGTCGCACTCTACTTTGATGCTCAGCGTATTGTAATGCATTGATAGAAAGTGCCTACCTCTTGACAGGATGTAGCCTCTTAGCTATATTTGAATAACACAGAAAGCATGACCGTCTTATACAATAGAGGAGACGGAGAATGAGGAAAGAAATTGAGGAGAGAGAAGAATGGAGAACGAATGAAATACAGATAATAGAGTTCAGAGTGGTAGGGAAATGTAGATGTACAATCTTTTGCGACGCAGGTTTTTCTAAGCAACGGTGAAGCTTCAAGTAAAAAGAAGAAACTATGAGACTAAGGACAATGAGAGCTGTCCAATAACGTCAAAAATGCATATGATAGATATTGAGTGGAGTGATCCTTTTTATTAAAATCGTATACCAGTGAAATTAGCACAGCGCAAAATATTCTTGCTTTTCTCAGTACGACGCTTGGAAGCGAAGATGAGGGGCTGAAGTTGAGTTCGTTGTGTTTGGACGAGTCGAACGCGCGATTGGCTGTGGCCTATACGAATGGACAGGTGAGGGGATACTGTAGGTAGGGAGTACGGTATACGGGAAGGGATCGCTGTTGGAGGCTTTTGTCAAACATTATGCTAAATTTATTGCGAAATGATGTTTAGCTTACTCGTGGATAAGCATGAACGTAGCCCTATTGATCGCAGGAAAATGTACGGTAGGAGGTCACCTCTATCCTTTGCAGCTCCGCGAATTGGACGTCTCCTCTCCTACGGGAAAGGAGCTCGGGTCGTGGAAGGCCACCCATTCCTCTCCGGTCCTGTCCATGGCCTATTCCCCGGATTCGACTCGACTCGCCACCGGCTCGGCTGACTTCTCCGTTCTCGTCAGTTTCTCTTTAAAGGAGCCGGCCCACGAGTACGGTAGCATTTGAATTCCCGCCAGTGATGTCCGAGATCCCCACGAATTTTGAGGGGTGTCGCACCCCCTAACTAAAAACCTATCGCACCCCCCCCCTCCCTTCCGGGTCCCCATATTTGCAAACACATACTACTTCGTATGTTAAGATGTGAACAAAACCGCACCCCTACGGGTATCAACTTGCTACGTGACTACAATATTGCACTTACGAATCCACCAATAACTTTAGCATAACTCCTTCAGTACATCTCGAAGTTGTCTTCTGTGACATATGTAGCTCGATTTTTGACGGTCGATTTCTACATAACTGAGGAAATATAAGCAAAAGCGCACCCCTACGGCGACTATACTATCCATTGTGCTCATATACCTTCAACAGAGACAAATTCTACCTCCGTCTTTCTGCTACAAAAAGTGAAAACGTGACATCAATTTTTCTCAACTTTAGAGGTTCGCCACAACGTTCAGACTAAAAATCAAGCAAAGGCGCACCCCCAGCGTTGTAGAGGGCTGGGAGTACATCAAAACGAAAAAGAGAATAGGAAAATTGGTTCAGTTACAGCAGAGATATCTGCACTCACAAACGTCCCACAAATTTTAAATTTGTGAGGCTTTGTGGGACCTGCCGGAGATGAACACACTAAACATTTATGACTCGGGGAAACATGTTTTCTGGGGTAGAAAAGCACGCTGAACAACGCTTGGGGTGCGATTTTGCTCGAATTTTCCATAATTATAATGTACCGTAACCCGCCTACCGTTATCGCGACTTCCAACATACGCTTCTCTAAACTCAACATAAAACTCTTCAAATATCGTTGAAATATTCTTCCTAGAGTAGAAAAATGCGCTGAAGAACATCTAGATAGTCAGTTTTCCATGAAATATGCATCTTGTTGTAGTACCGTAACCTGCCTATTAACTTCTCGACATACCGTTCTTGGCCATATTTGCAAAATTCGCACACCTAATTTTTTTTGGTCGCACCCCCTCTCACAATTGTGAGGGGTCGGACATAGCTGAGGCCTTTTCGCTCATCTTTTCCTATCGTTCTTTTTCTTAAAATGATCGGAACAATGTGAAAAATCTTTTTGTCAACAAAAGTCAACAAAACAAATGGACCCCAAACCCCTTTACGCGTACCGCGTAGATAAATTAAATTAAATTAAATGGGAGCTCCTTTGCACCTTCAGTACTCCGCGGAGAATGAATCAAATCGCGTAAGATTTGGAATACCCGATCAGGATGTTTAGGTCTAGTGAATGACGTAAAGAGCGAGTAGGGTCAGAAACTCGTGGTACGGCTCCTTTAGTTCTCTTTCGTTATCATGAATATTATGAATATCAAGCCAATCATTGATCGTTCTTCTCAAACTTGTATGAAGACTAGTTCCTTACAGGTCTGGGACATTCCCTCCCACAATCTCCTGGCCAAACTCCGTGGACAGAATATCGTCTCTTCCGTTCTGGTTCCCTCCTCGGATACTGTAGTTGTGGGATACGGTGACGGCCTTGTGAGAGTATTCACGGAACAGAATGGAGGGTACACAATCACTCACGAGATGAAGTTGCACTCCAGGTCAGAGCTTACTTTTATGGTTTAGTATGGAATAACTGGAATCCGCATGATAGGAAGGAAGAATGATAGGATGGTAGGAAATAACTGGAATCTGCATGATAGGAAGGAAGAATGATAGGATGGTAGGAACTAAAAAATAGCCAAATTTCAATGTTTAGTCGCGTAACAAGTCTGTGCGTGGATGAATCAACGGGTTTCCTCGTTGTGACATCGAGAGACCAAACTGCATCGGTTGTCGATATCGAGAGTGGAAAGAAGAAGCATACGGTAGGTTGTTTATTCTTTAGAGTAGGGTTGACAAACCGGGTCGTTTTTGGCCCTTTTTCTGGGTTATGTTTCTCGATAGAGTACTTGTTATAACTTTCATTCTTGTATACATGGTGAAACCTACCCCAGGAAAAGGATCCGGTTTGCCAACCCTACTTTAGAGTACGGTATTTACCATATACCAATATTACTGAATGCTTCGAGGTGCTTCTCTTCGAAGCGTGTGAGGGCGCTGCGATAGTTCCCGATTCGAGGCTGTTTACTGTGGGAGAGTCGGGAATGCTCAAGGAATGGGACATGCAAAAGAGCAAGTTGATACGGACGATCAAAGTATCCAATGAGTGAGTTGAGGTTGTGCTTGGGTTGACCAGCTGATGCTCTATTAGTCTTGAGGGGCTAATCTTGAGTAATGGTTGGTATACTAATATTGGATTAGTATAGGGGAATACTAAATAGACATTTGAAGTGGTTAGTTAAGGACGATCGATGGGATCTCGTTCAACTGTCTACGAGGGGAGATTATGTGCGTGACGGCCACCCAGCATCTTGTATTTGTGGATATCGAGGAGTGGAAAGTGAAGCGGGAGATTGTGGGGATTCACGATGAGGTACTTCTTAACTCTCGCTTTGACTATTATTCTATCTTGCCCCACTAATGCTAATCAATGCCCGATCAGGTTCTCGCAACGGCGCTAATGGGAGAAGAGGACGAATGGCTGTGCATAGCCTCGAACCAACCCGAACTTCGACTCTACGAGTCTCACTCACTACAGTGCACCCTAGTTCCCGGTACGCCTACTACAGTAACCCATTCTTACTGTAATCCGTTCCCCGCGCAGAATATGAGGACATGTGTAGGAAATATACAGTAAGCAAATTTTAAGCAATAGAAGATAATGTGCCCCTTCCCCATCCTATTACCGTGCCCCTCCCCTACCGTACCCCTGCAGGCCACTCGTCGTCCATCGTCTCCCTGGCAGTTCCCCCCTGGGACCCACATCTGCTCGCTTCTTCGTCCAAAGATAACCTCATCATAATCTGGCGTCTGTCCCCCTCCCTTCCCTCGCTCTCCCCTCTTTCCCTCTGCACGGGTCACACCTCCACTCCCTCCTCCCTCGTTTTCTCCCATTCATCGTCCCCCTCGTTCCTTCTCACTACTTCGTACGATACGATGATCAAGCTCTGGCCACTTTCTTCTCTTCCCAAACACCCAGTTGAAGCTGTAGACAAAGCGTTAGTCTTTCTTATTTTGTTGTTTTTTTTGCTCTGATTAGATAGATTACGATAGATCGGTTGAATACGGTAATTGTTCAGTCCCCATCTATCGTGTGCCTCTACCCTCAAAGCTCATGCAAAGGATGCGACTGCTGTCGATATTGCACCGCACGATGCGATTGCGGTTACGGCGAGTATGGATAAGGTACGGTAGGGGAGGGATACTGTAGGTTAGAAAATGAGTACTGTAGGGGGAAGGGATGATTACTGTATGGCAGGTTAGGAGTAAGATTCGAAGATGGGTACTTAGGTTCTTGAGTGGGTACGGTAGGGTAGGGAGTGGGTACTGTAGGCATTGATTTATTGCATACTAATCATGCATAAGTGGGCACGGTTGCAGGTACCGTGGTTGGGTAGCCAACTGCAATGCCTTTGGAAGTATTGGGCAGACCGCTGCAGAAAAGTATCGTGATTAGGTTATTCGATCGATATGCATGCGAGAGCCACTGCTATAATCCGCCGGCGAACCCTGTTCATCTATGATACCGATAACATTATTAAATGCGTTTCAAACTGATACTTAGGCTAAGCTACCGTAGTCTTGATTCAGACAGCGAAACTGTGGACGGTCGACGTGAAGAAGATGCAATTGGGAATTGTGGGGACGTTGAATGGACACAGGAGGGGAGTGTGGGATGCACGCTTCTCGATGAATGGAGAGGTGAGGGGTACTGTAGTAAATGATACTGTAGTTTGCAGAGGTGAGGCGTACTGTTGGAGGCGGAAGGGGTACTGTAGTGACGAAATAACGAGGAATCGATCCGCTAGTTTAGAAAGCTTATTGCTAGATAAGGCAGAAATGATTTTACTATAATATTTAACAAAACTAATAAAGCAAATAACACGCATTTGAAATAAATAAATAGTGAATTTGCAGAAAGTGGCGACAGGCGGAGGAGACGGTCTCGTTCGTCTATTCGCCGTGGCCGATCGATCTCTCATCGCCACCCTCGAAGCACACTCTTTTGCTGTTCTCCGGGTTCGTACTCCTCCCATTACTTTATTTAGTTATGATTTACCGACCCTACCGATAGTGATTTTTTACCGAATCTGCCGGTAGTCGTAACTCTATTCTTGCCTGATATTGATTGAATACATTAATATCGTCTCTTCTGATTCCCTTCATCTCCTCCCTTACAGGTGCTCTTCGTAAACAACGGCAACCAATTGATGAGTGCGGACAGCGGGGGAATAGTGAGAGTGTGGGATGTGAAGAAGGGAGTCAGCGAGTTGGCCATTGAAGCACACGAGGATAAGGTACGAGGGGGTACTGTAGGGGTACGGTAGTTGATGGTAGAGGAGGTATTGTAGGGGTACGGTAGTTGATGGTAGAGGAGGTACTGTAGGGGTATGGTAGTTGATGGTAGAGGAGGTACTGTAGATGTACGGTAGTTGATGGTAGAGGAGGTATTGTAGGGGTACGGTAGTTGATGGTAGAGGAGGTACTGTAGGGGTACGGTAGTTGATGGTAGAGGAGGTACTGTAGGGGTACGGTAGTTGATGGTAGAGGAGGTACTGTAGGGGTACGGTAGTTGATGGTAGAGGAGGTACTGTATGGGTACGGTAGTTGATGGTAGAAGGCGTGCTGTAGTGGGGAGGGTACGGTAGCTGATAATAGACGGGAACCTGTAGGAAGGGGGTACGGTAGTTACTGTAATACTTATTGAGATCTGGTCGTTGACGGTGTCTCGAAGCGAGGGAATGTATGTGACTGCTGGAAGTGATGGAAGTGTGGGAATTTGGGAGGATACGAGTGAGGAATTGGAGAGGGAAGAGTTGGAGAAGATACAGAGACACGAACAGGAAGTACAGGTAAGACATGGGTTATAGAGGGATTGGGAGGTGAGTGGTGAGGGGAATAGACTACTATTGACATGGTTAGTTTCTGCAAATCGAGTCTAATAGACCTTTTGTTAAGGAATACAATGCGGCAACTAGAGTATTAAGTGTAATACGTGGATTTTCAGACTCTGGACAATCTTTTATCGGCCGGAAGGTACAGAGAAGCACTGAGACTCGCCCTGTCACTTGATAGACCCTTTTGTGCGTTTAAGGTGAGTTGGATGAAGTAAATAGAGGGATATAGGGGAGGCACTTTGATTCTTTATTCGGCACAATGGAAAGTCATGGTGAACTGATAGCGCTATATTGTAGGTGATATCCTCGATCGAAGAGGATGATTTAACGAAGGCTGTGAAGGGATTGGATAAGGAAGAATTGGTGATATTGCTGCAGTGGACTGCGAGATGGAATACGAACACGAAGACTAGCGATGTGAGGGGGGACTCTCGGATAGAGAGATTTCTGTTTCTAAGAGATTAGAAATTAAGGTAACGAGTTTTTCTTAAAATTATTGTTCAGATAGCCCAGAGAACCCTGCATACAGTACTCCTTCTGTTCGCTCCCCAATACCTTCTCGATCTACCGAATATCGGAGGAATTCTCGCTGAATTGCTACCGTACACCAAGAGGCATCTCGAGAGGGTTAATAAGGTCAGTTATTAACCCTATTAAGTTATACTGTTAATAAGGGTTAATAACTTAATGCAGACTACCGTATGCATTAAGTTTCTTATATTAGACTAGCGTTTATGGAAAGAAAGAATACGTTCTTCTCATTTATTTCTTACACATCTGTTGAATCCCTTCCCAGTAAATATAAATTCCCTTACAGGCCCGTCAAGATGTCGCTCTCCTACCGTATACCTGGAAGCATATGCGAATCGCAAACTGAAACCTCGTTGTTGTCTTCGCCTTGCTCTCGTTCATTGTTATCACTCTTGTTATTGTTGTTTGTTTCCGTTTGTTGTTAGGTTATTTGTTTGACCATTGACTAAATATTATAATTCATCGAGTTCTTATGAAAGGAGATGATGTCGGTTTGCTACCTTATCTCATATCTACAGTACCCCTGCCCCTTCCCACCTACAGCACCCCTCTTCTCTAATTACAGGATGACTGGAACTTCGGAGGACATGGATCTTCTGATGGAGGAGTGCGATGACATGCCTGAGCTGGTCGATGACCTCCTTCCCCCGAAGGGAACGACTCTTCCCTCGCTTGTGGAACAGAATGCAACGGGCAACGAGACTACGGTAGAGGAGGAGTTCACTCCGGTCAGTTGATCTTTGAGTGATTTATGCGACTTTAAGGAGGAAATCCGATATAATGGTGGAGAAAAAGCTACAACGATAGTAATATTATGCTCTGCGCATTGGTCTTTTGGCTGGTCCCTTCACTCTATATGATTGGAACGAGTACGGTAGTCGTCTTTGGTTGGTGTCCTCTGCTACGACTGGTTCAGGGGCGTATCGGTCAACCTTTTTTTGAGGGGTTTGAAAAAGTCGGATAGGCCAAAAAGCGGGTTAGTTGGTGCGAGAGGTGTGAGTGTAGACACGTAGTTAGGATAACATGACCTCGTTGAGAAAGGAACAGTTAAGATCTGCACGCGAGCCGTTTTGGACGGTTGAGTGATTAGGACTCTTGTAGCTTACTGTATGTGGAAGAGTATAGAGTGACCATGAAATTGCTCTCATGCGGATCTTTAATAATAAG
Source organism: Micoletzkya japonica (assembly GCA_900490955.1). Classification (NCBI taxonomy): domain Eukaryota; kingdom Metazoa; phylum Nematoda; class Chromadorea; order Rhabditida; family Diplogasteridae; genus Micoletzkya; species Micoletzkya japonica. Next base: position 47,089 of record LS885386.1, on the reverse strand, counting down.
CACGCGATGGTCATTGAATGCTGGGGTTTCTAAAGTAATAATGTTTAACCAAAAGTTTAGAAAGAGGCCTGCTAGCTGCAAAGCAATCTTTTGAATAGCTTGCCATGGGAATTCTTACACAACGCGGTGCCTACCAGGCCAAATTTGCCGGTAGGCATACAGTAAGCTACAAGTGTAGTGGGTTAGTCGATCTACAGTATACAGTAAGCTACAAGTGTAGTGGGTTAGTCGATCTACAGTACCACAACCGTATCTCCCCAGTGATATCCCCTTGACATCCGTACCATTCCCTCATTCCCTTCCCTCTCCCCTATCCATATCTCTCTCCCTTCTCCCCATTCGAACACCTCCCCTGCTACTGCTCTCTCTTGTCGTTCGTTGCACATTCAAACGACCTTCTACTCTCTTTCTCTCCTCCCTTTCTCTCCTTTTCCCTCCATCCCTACCGCGCAGCTCTTTTTGCAGTGGCAATAAAGAGGGCGTTGGAGAGGGAAGGGGAAGGAGGTCTGATGTGTAGGAAGAAGGAAGAAATGGGAGGATTGGGAGAGGGGAGGGGAGGGATATGAATAAGGGAAGGGGGAAGGAGAGGCATTGGGAGTAGGACACAACTCGGTCAGGAGCGGGGAGAGTTTGTTCTGTCTCATGGATACGGTATTATTGGCGATATCTGAATCTCATATCTCAATAATGCAGATCCTGCTAAACATATAGTAGTTGAGCGAATATATGTTTTTCGCTAGTGATGTTGTGTGAAACACTTTGCTGGATTCATGGGCAGTTTTCGCTTTCTGTAGGCTAGGTTACGTGCATAGCCTAAGTATAGCTGAGTCGCCCGAGAGTGGGGTGATCGATGGAATGAAAAGTACGCAAGAGAGAGATAAGCATGTTTATTGGCTCTTCTCTCCCTTCCCTTCTTTCCTTCCCTTCTCCTCTCTTCCTTTCCCCTCATTTCACTCCATGCAGATAACGAGTCTGTCTGATAATAAGTTACTATTGGACTGCTAATGCAGATATCGATTGGTATTGATTTGAGCGCAATAATATATTCGAGTACCGTACTATGAGTTTAAAAAAGTGAAAATGGAAGATGAGTGATATTCAGGTGAACCGAAAGAGAAGACATGGGGGAGCGAACGAATCGAAGGATGTGGAGATGGAATCAGAGGGTAATGAGGAGAAAAAGAAGAAGAGGGGAACGGGCGAGGACAAGGGGGAGAAGAGAAAGGTGAGGGGGAGGGGATACGGTAGGAGGGGGAGTACTGTAGGAGAGGAACTACACCTTGGTAATGCAATCACCAATCATTTGTATGGATTCCGGGTAGGATACTGGTGGGCATGCTACAGTATCCCCAGCTACCGTACCCATTCTCAGATCCCCGTGCCTCCGCATCGATATGCTCCTCTGAAGGAGAAGTGGGTACAGATCTTCACTCCCTGCGTGAAACAGCTCGGTCTGCAGATCAGGTGAGAAAATGGACGGAAAAAAGGGGACGAGGGGAGATGGTTGGATAGATTGGGGGGATAGCGAGAGGGAGAGAGGGTACTCTGGTTGCACAACTGTGTGAGGGGAAAAAGTAGTGATGGGACGAGAAGATTGGGAGGGAAGAGGACAAAGGAAAGGGGGGGTCTACAGTAGAGCACCACTGTGCACTCCTCAATATGTGATGAAAATGATTCGGAGCCATATCTTCAAAGGAATGCGTTGATTGCGATGGGATAGGATAGGCTTCGTTAGTGACTTGGGTAATGCCAAGCATTCTCTGCCGTATACAGATGATGTAAGATGTTGGCTGCAACATGAGTGATGAGATTGCCTTGAAACAGATACAACATGAAGTCGCGAAACGTCGAACTCCGCATGCCCCGAGGGCAGAACGACACGACGAAACTGCAGAAGGGAGCCGACTTTGTCAGAGCCGTCGTCCTCGGATTCGAGGTGGGTTACGGTAGACGACGGGCTATGGTAGGACTAGATTGTAGTCTGATCTTTGCTCTTTGCAGTTTATGTTGTCTCTCAGGTGGACGATGCCCTTGCACTGGTCCGTCTTGATCACCTTTTCCTCGAATCATTCGAAATCGCCGATGTCAAGCATTCGCTGAAGGGAGAGCATGTGGGACGGGCGATTGGAAGAATTGCGGGTATGAAGGGGGTACTATAGAGTGTACGGTAGGGTTACGGTAGGATGGGAGTACAGGCGAAAGATAGAGTAATTGATTGTCATTTACGGGGTAGGACCACTTCCGCCCGCAGGCCACTGATTACTATGAAATTACCCGTACCGCAGTGCGAAATAACCCCCACCGCTGTACTAAGTTCTCGATTTACGTGGATACCCTATCGCATCTGGAAAATGACCCCCCTACCGCAAAAATAATTTCAAGTATGAGTATTTTTTCCCCTGTGGGAGTAGGGGTAAGAAGGATATGGTAGGGTTAGGGAGAGGGAGGAGATATGATAGCCTAAAGGGGAGGAGCGTGTGATGGGGGCTGAACAGGGAAGTGTGTTGGAGCAATGGAGGATTAAGGATTAGAGCAGGATTAGTCACTAGTAGGATACTGTAGGCAGAGGGCGTTGCGTGGTGTGATGGACGATACTCAGGCAAGGACGGACGGACCAAGTTATTGATCGAGAACGTGACGAAGACCCGTGTAGTGGTAGCCGACACGAAGATCCATCTACTCGGGTCGTATCAGAATCTGAGAGTGGCGAGACACGCCATATGCAGTCTCATTCTGGGTGAGTCATCGGTCTCTTTCTTTCCCGTCTAGACTCGAGAGGGTCTAAGAGGGGGGGCCCTCTCCATCCCTGTCCTTTACAGGCTCGCCCCCCTCCAAAGTCTACGGAAACCTGCGTAATCTGGCCAATCGAACCCTCGAGAGATTGTGAACCCTCAAGAGAATGTCATTGTTACTGTTTTGTTACTCGTTCCTTGTCTCCTCTTCGTCTCTTTGCTGGTTATGTGAAAGGAAATGAAGTTTATTAATTGGAAAATAACCGTCTAATGGTCTAGATTGACAAGGTGAAATGGTTGCGGTGCTAGAGGAAAGGGGGGAGGGGGTGATAAATGGAACGAGGTGATTGATTGGTTGATTGTGGACATGGAAGTGAGAAGGGAAATGGACACGGGAAGTAATACTAGGCTAGCCGTAGGGAGGGAGACAAGAATAGTGCACTAAGGAATGGTAATAGGGAGGGAAACAGAGACAGACAACGCCTGAACAATTAGGGACCGATCCCTGGGGGAACATGGTCAAACAACGATCAAGGATCGAATTGGAATACGGGATTAACTAGTAGGGTGGATTGGATCCACGACTGAGGTAGATTACTGTAGTCTACTCGAGAGATTGGCTTGGAGAATTGCAAAGAATAGAAGAGACGAATCTAGGGGAGTAGTGAGAAGGGGGGAAGAGGAAGAAGGGAGAGCTAGTGAGGTAGCAGGAGTGGGGAGGGAGTTGAAGAGCATAGGGAGTGGGAGCGAAGTAGATGGGAGGACGGCGGGAAGGGGGACGGGACGGGTGGGGATGGGTTGGATGAGGGGAGGGGAGGGCGGCTTGGAGGGCAGATCGGACGTGTCCGTAGTGGAGGAGTCGAGGGAGTCGACGGATACCCTCCCCGTAGTGTCTCCCCCCTTACGGGCCCTTTGCTGCTCACGACGCAGCTTGATCTGCTTCGCCATCACTGAACGACGGTTGCCGACGAGGTGACACTGAACGGGAATCCGCATAATAAGATACATATTAGAGTTCTTGTCGAAATTAGGCATAATGATATGCATAATTAGTGTTCTTATGGAAATCAGAGGAGGTTTGCTTCCATAACACTGTATGAGAGCGGGAATATAGTGTGGACAGGGTTGCACTATGATGGTCGCTCAAACAATTCAAAAGTGATGCGGAATCTACGAATGATCAGTTGAAGAGAAAAGATTGATCGCTCTCTTGTCGCAACTTTTGGCCGTTTGCATAGTAATCCTGTTCTACTATTGTATCCCGGCCCGAAATCGCGGATATTCCCTTATACTGTAATTTTGAGACTAACCGGCAAACAGTCGCACGTTTCAAAGGGACATTCGTTCTTCTTGTGTCCCCGCATCTTCGACAGTTGGCCATGGGCAAAGCATCGAGCACATTTGGGATCTCTGAAGGGAAGGGATTAGGAGGAGAGGGGAGACAGAGGGACTAGACAGTATACGGTAGGGGGATAATGGGAGGCCAGAGAGGGAGACAAGACTCTGCTGTAGGCTTGTATGAAAAGGCACGAAAAAGCGAGTGCAATTGACGAGAGTATTGAGAGCTTTGTTATTGAGATGAGGCGATATTACGGGAATAGAAGGGATACGATTGGCGAGGGGAAAGAGGGGAGAGGTGACGAAAGAGAGGCAAAAAAGGGAAGAGGAAGAGGGAGAGAACTGGATAAGGGAGGGGATACGGTAGGCGATCGATCGATGAGGTACAGTATCTCACCGGACTTTCTTGCCGTTGACGACGTTGGAGGGACAGTCGACGACCTTCCGCTTGGCCAGCATGTTGTTCAGTTGTCGTCGTTGCTCGACCATCTCACACTGCGTACAACTGCATCCCGCATACCTTAAACTCATCTTTACTTTCCCTGACTTTTCCCCTGATTACGAGTCATCCCACTACGGGATGGCCCGTTCGACGGTACTCTTCTCACTTGCAGAATGGCTTGTGACCCTTTCGGGGGTAGAACAAGTCGTGGTTGAGGCATCGCTGGCAGTAGTACTTCTTCTCTTTAGTCTCGTCCTCTGAACAGCTCACTTAACACCCCCAACCACTCCCCCCAATAGGCCAAGGACTAAATGAGTTACTCCTGAAGGCACGACACTTACCCGATTGAGCAGACATGGTAGACGGACCTCGCAACTCGACTAGACTGAGCAGGAGGAGAGAGAGTAGAGAGGGGAGAGAGGGTGCAGACGACGAGAGCGACTCGGACCACCCATGGAGCTGAGAGAGTGCAGGGAAGAAGGAGAGGACATAGATGCAGAGGAACGAGAGAGGGAGAGCGAGAGAGTGGAAGGAGAGAAGAGGGTGGAGAGAGGGAGAGTGGAAAAGGATACTGACAGACGGGCAGAGGGAGCGAGAGATCGAGACTGATTAGAGGAGAGGGGAGGTAAAAAGAGAAGGGAGAGGAGAGAAGTAGTAGGGAAAGAGAGGGACAGAGGGGAGAGGAGTCGCAACTTGAGTGTACACTCAACAAAAAGAGAGGGGGAAGATGCCCGAGGGAAGAAGGGGAGATAGAGGGGATTGAAGGAGAGGAAGGGAGGGGAATATGGGGGTTCGAGGTGTGACAGGGAAGTTGCGAGGGAGTATGCGATTAGAGGGTTTGATTTCGGTATTGATAGTGTCATCTCTTCGGTATTCTCAATCAAGCCATACTCGCTTAATCAATACGACCTCCCAGTTACAGATCCCCAAGAGGGTCTCGTTGATATTCCAATCAGACCAATATTCCATGTATGTACGTCTGTCCGTTCCCTCTCATTGGCTGTGTGTGTGTGTCTCAATCACCACCACTCCCCTCTATCTCCCCTTTGATCCCTCAGGCAATAAAGGGTCACTTCGTTATTTGCTCTCTGTCTAGTCAGAGGACGTTCTTGCTCTCCCTCACGTTCCCTCTCAATTCTCTCCCAAGCTCTCTTTCCCTCGTAACTCTCCCCCTCCCCTTTCCGTCCCTTCAACCCTCCTCTCCCTCTTGCCCTCTTCCTCTTCGCAACACAAGAGAAAGAGAACGAACCAAACTCCGTGAAGAGAGAACTATGAGAGAGTATAGAGAGGACAGAGACGCAGACGGTGAGAGAATGAGAGAGTATGGGAAGAGAAGGGGGGAGAGACGGTTAGTGGGAGGAGAGACGGGAGGCAAGGAGAGATTGCAGACGACGAGAGAAGGGAAGGGAGTATGGGTAAGGGAGAGGGCAGACGGCCATTCAACAGCAAAAAGAGGGATATTTGGAAAGTGGCAAAAAGCATCTGGGAAGAGAGAGCGAAGGGAGGGAAGAGAGGAGAGACGGTGAGAGGGAGGGAGAGGGGGGAGAGACCTCACACGAAGCAAAGACAGAGGGAAGGGCACCGAGGGAAGGGAAGACTCGAGGGAATGAAGACTGGGGACTTGGGAAGGGGAGATGGGTGTAGCGGAGGGAGAAGAGGGGTGAGAGATAGTCTTCAGCGTTTATTCAGTGCTCGATGTACTGCAGATGACGTCACCATGCCCTCAGGGCAGTCTCCTACGTGCCAGCTTCTTCCCTCAGGGTATCACCGTCTCACAGGCCAATTCCTCGTCGCTCAACAACGAAGCTTGTCTGAAATTGACAACTAACTTCACCAAACTCCTCTAGAACTTCCCTTTTCGCATGACCTTTCACTGTGAATTTATGCAAATGCGTCTTATGCGGGAGGTTCGGGGCAGCTAATCCAATAGGATTAGCATTAGGCAGATAGAGGTTGCACAAGCGTTCGCAAGTTGCAATGGAGACTGACGTGGGTGGTTGATTAGGAGAAGAAAAGGGAGAGACTAGATACAGGCATGTAAGCTGTCTCTAGGCAACCCACGAACATCTCTCGGCTCTTCCCCTTTCGCAACTTATAAATATTAGAGGAGCAGCTTCGTGGGCGGGCTTTTTTCGAGTTCAAGTTGTTAAATAGTGGAATATCTACCATTGATATCAATTGTATTCGCCCTTGAAACCCAACCTATCTATGCAGACGGCTAACAACAAGTCGCAAATTTTCGACTCTCAAAAGAACATCTGGACCTTTCAAATTATTCCAAACGCATTTGCGACAAGTCTTTTTCGCTAATAATCCAATATAATATATTATATTTTCGTTCCAATAATACCAGCAAAACTGAAGAATTTTTTGTCCATTGCCTCATTCCTATTCACGGCTAGAGAGCGAAGCGGTACGGGAAAAATTAAAGCAAAGTAGGCACGAGTTTACTGACGGAACTTTTTCGTCAATTAAAGGGCCCCTCTGAGTACTTTTTGACCCTTTGGTATCTTTCTTTAATCTGAAAGAGCAATGTCGAAAACTTACAATCCTGTAAATATTTGCATCTTTTACCCGCCATTCCCCTGTTTAAATGAGGAGAGAAGTTGTGTGCAAAGTTACATTGATTTTCAGGGACCACGCGAATACGAATGTCGTTTTGCGAATACTGTAGCGCGCGAGCGGTCTGATTCGTAGGCATCGCTTATTGAAAGAATGGAGAAATATGCTTTCTGATAAGGAAAAAATGAAGGAAAAATAAAAATATGCTCTTGAAGAATAGCAATGTGCTCAGAGAGGCCCTTTTTATAATAATAAAAAAATACATTTTTCGCCAAGTATAATAATATTGTAAATAGAGGCGGTGCGTATACCTCGACAGAGTGGGCGTCTTCCTCCTCTGTGGATGACTCTCCCCCGTGACGACAATCTCGGGCAGATATCCCTGGTAGGAAGCAGCCCGAGAGGCGGGCCTGTTCTGGGTGCGAAGGGGAAGACTACGGATCGACTCCACCACATCTGAACGACACTTGGACTAGATACAACTACGAATTCGGTCATCGAATCTTCCTGAGAATGTTATCATCTGATCGTTTCCCATTTCACCTTTTGCATGCAGATAAATATTATTATCTTTATTTTTATTTCAATCTGCATTGGAGATAACTTGTTGCGTTCACAAGATTATCAATGCTCTTTCTCTTTCTCTTATACACACGTATCTTCCCTTCGCTCGGCCAGTTTGGCACCGAAACTGTGAAACAGAAAAAAGGGCAGGCAGGAGAGCGAGCGATTGTATTTGTGTTGCACATGATACTATCGGGTGATGCGGTGGTGTTCAAAGGGAACGTATAGGGAGGTACCTATCTATGCGGGACGGGAGGCCCAGAGAATAGAGAGAAAAAGTGTCACATGGGACACTCGCACATCTATACGGTACTTGGGTGGCAGATTGACGTTTGCAATGCAACTAGGTAGGGTCAAAGGGGATAAAATAATCCTTGGCCCAGCTCTTCTTCATAGCTAGATGTAACAGAAAGAAGAGATCAATCAGAACCGTAACTAGACTAAATAACTTATGATTAGTCTAATTTGCATAGCGAGAGAGATATAGAAGACAAATTAAGATAGTCTGTTAGGATTCTGTCTTCAACTTCAACAGGTTACAATTCGCTTCCCCATTCCTTTACAAATGGACACCGCCGAACCTTGCACAGCCGGAAAGCCACAATAGACTAACCCCACTCGATCACACCATGAAAATGGACGATTATTTCAAATGTGGTTAGAGATCATGCTTATGAATGAGTTGTAGGAGATGCGGTTGGACGCAAAGAATAGATTCCACTTTGTTTCCGGTCAAAAGTTTCATAACGAAGACTGATATCCCATGAATTGCGTGGTTTTGTCATCGTGCCAAAGTGGGGGTCCTGTCCGGCTGTGCCTTGATCCGTTCGTCATAGACTAATTTACGAAGCGAGAGAAGAACGGGTTTCGAAACGTTCGGCGGAGTCCTTTTCAAGTAAGATTTTCTCATCTTCCGAGACCGCAACAGCGCTTTTCCTTAGCTAACTAATTATCTACTGTCAACCCAATCCCTTGCCTCTTCTTCTTTTCCCTTGTCCTATCCCCTTCACCGCTAGAGCTGGCCTAGCGAATATCTTTCATTTTGACTCTCATAACAGCCGATGCTCTGTTTTATTACCATTGCAAAGCATAATGCTGGAAAGAGTTTGCATGCCCCTCCCCTACTTCCCTGGATCCCCGCCACTCACCACTATTCGTCCTTCTAAATGACAGTCTCCTACTGGCAATCTGAGTCAGCCATTTCTGTGCAGTATTCTTCGCTTCCCTCAGTTGCTTCCTCTTTCTTCGCTTCTCATCTCGATCCACCCGAACTCTCATCGCCACCAGTACAGAAGTTACCTCAATTCACGACCTGTTCTTGAAATCGACACTTATCGTTGAGGAAATGTTCCGTCTGTCGTCTCATTCCTATTTCGAACGAGTGAGCGAAGCGGTATGAAGAGTGTCCAGTAGGAATGAGTTTACTGACGAAACTTTTTCGTCAAAAATATCATTCATTCCCCTCGATGACTGACAAACAATCGTCATTCGAGTAAACTGCAGTTGTGTCCTTCTCATACCTGTTCGTCTTCACGCGGTCGAATGGCTCTAAACATGAGGAGGAAGATAAGGGACGAGAAGAGGGACAACATGCATATCGTGTAGACAACAGCCCCCATCTGGTCACGGGGAACCAACTGAAACTGTCCCTCATTACAATATTACGTAAATCATAAAATGGGATCTGATCTGCAGTACGGAGATGTAACGATTTCGCTTCTGAATATTCTCTAATTGTAAGATAGAATATTCACCTTTGGAGGAAGGGGAGAGGGAGGAACCATAACTGATTGGAGAAGATTGCAACAGTCGGATAGAGGGCATGACGAATTGTTCATACGAAGGGGGAATGATGAGGGGAGGGGAATGAAGACTAAGGACTGAAAGGGAAGAGGATGAGAGGGACTACTGAGGGGACAGGTAAGGATGCGATACTAAACGCAGTCCACAATGAAGACGAGCGAAGCGAATGGTTTATCTATATGAGTGGGATATCAGGAAGGAAGTGAGGTATGATGAGGTTGAAGAAGGGACGATTTACGACGAGAAGACGAGTCGTCGAGAGAAGAGGAGAAGAGCGAAGCGGCTGTGGAGACTACTGAGTGACGGGCAGAACCTGAGGGGGATTTCAGGGATAGCTGATGATAGATAATGATATTTCATGTACAACAATAGCGCGATAGATATTTAACATGGTTCAGAAAAAGAGAATTCGTCTATTTCTACTTACTATTTATAGTCACACTACTTTTAAGACGCATTTTGGACAATGCGTATCATGAAATGCATAACTCGATCATGGTTAAAGGGTTATGACTGTCATGTTTATCAAAGCCAGCTTCCTATTTAGTTGTTCAGACTTGATACCAACCGTCGAAATCGTATATGAGTGAGAGGGCAGGAGTGTGTGCCCGATGCAGATCTTCTGTTACTACTATCTCCGGAAGGTCCGAGGCTACTGATCTGCAGAGAACTTTTGTTTATTATCCGATGAAAATGTCGATGATATTTACTTAAAGATAAACAACTTCCCTAATATCGTAGATACATACCCGAAGGTAGACTTTCTCTGTATCTCAGTCGCAGTCGTCGTTATCTTCGAGGGAGTCGCACGTGTGAGCCATGCACTTACCTCCAAGTATACATAATTTTAAGTGTCCGAATAATAAGTATTTACTATAATAAGCTCCACTCTACTTACCTTACTCTTCGCCTTGAGTAACCTTCTTCGTTGTCGTTGTCTCAGATCAAGCTCTTCTCGTATTCTCATCGCATCCAGAAGTGCTTCCATCTGATAATTAGGTGAGTAATGATGATTTCGTGAAGAGGTATACGAATAAGGAAGTAACCAGCTAACGATAAATCATTTCGAACCTCAACCGCAGAAGAAGACCTTTTGATGGACCGATACATGAGAAGAATGATTATGGAGGCAAATATGAGAAGCATTGCGACTGTGTAGGCAATTCGACCGATCTCAACTCATTTCCATGTATTTATAACTTTATAATATTTACACTATTATCTTGCGTAGAATAATATTTTTTCACAAATCTTGCAACAAAGTGAAAGTGTTGCACCAAAGTGAAAGTGTTGCAATGACTAATGAATAAAGCATTCCAATCGGGTCTTTTACGTGTGGTTATGTTTCAAGATCAACTAACGAGCCTTGTTATCTGTAGTGAGTGAAGCCTAATCATCAAAAAGTGCCGAATGTAAAGCTCAATCCACTAACAAGCCCACCTCATCCACGTCCTCCCTCGTCCGTCCCTTCGTCCTTCCTATTCCCTCTATCGATGCGTTGACTTGTGAACACGAGGACTCGACCACTTGGAGACATTGACACACTTCGGAAGGGGAACGACTAGTCATGGACAGAAGACGAATCTCACTCTATACCTCGCATCTACCTCTCCCTCTCTCTCTTTAGCCTCTCCCTCTCAAGTATCCCTATCCCCCTCCAAACTTTGTCTCTCTTCTCGCCGTTCCCCTGACAACGAATAAGCTGAGATTGAGGATATTCATGAGAGTGGAGATAGAAAGTGATAAGAAGAGAGAACGGGCGAGGAAGAGTTACGAGTAAGATCGTGAGAATTGCTATCGGGATTGTTATTTTGAAGACGACTGTCGATGATTATTGCTCCTCACCACAGCTATATTTATATAAGAAATGAAATATCGTATCTCAAATAGCCTGAAGGTGTTAGCTAGCGTAGCACCAAATACTTTACAGTGAACTGGGCCCGATCTTAACTTTTCAACAGCTTATATTTCATGAGAACATTTTCTACTTTCATGAAAGATTTATGACTTCAATAGACAACGATTCCGATTCAGAAACATTTCAAGCAGCTGAGTAGAGCGACACCTATAGAAGTGAATTAATCGGAGAAGGAGTAGAAAGTAAGGCGAGCTCCGATCGGAGACGATTCCACTAGGGGAGTACACGTCCTTTCCGTTGACATCAACACATTAGGAGAACCCCAATCTCCACTTATAGCAAGACAGAATTCACACGATTAACAGAAAGGACGATTACCGGAAATCGGGCAGATGGAAGACAGATTTAGTAGGAATAATATTGAAGTAGGTATTGTGAATCTAGATTCTTCAGATGATGTAGGTACTGATTGGGTTTATTATTCCAAAATAAAATATAAAATGTATTACTTTGATTCCTTTGGATCAGATCCACCGTTAGGACTTTTTTTAGAATATTTAAAAACCTCAAAAGAGTAAAATAAAAAATTAGTAATCGAGTTATCAACATTTCAAATTCAAGAATTTAATACACATCATTGTGGTTATTATTGTCTACTATTTCTAAAATTGCTAGAATTGTGAATACCATCATTTACTACAACACCTTTCGGATACACCGGAGATAACCCATTTTTATTTAAGTCATTTTTAAGACAAAAACAAGCAGGAGACGCCTGATAAAAACAAAGGCAAAGGCGATGAGTCAAACGAATACGACATAATTACGCTTGAAGCTGTAGCCTCCTAGCTTTACATAACCGGAAGCTTTCCTAACATCTACATTTAGAACAGTTGAAGCGATGAATGACTTATGAAATTCTTGGAAAAGATGAGCACGATCAAGATTTGAAAAAGTAGTTACGAATGTTTCAATATTTTGAATGAGTTCTGAGTATTCGGACGTCCGGAAGTTGTCCGACCCGTGAACATCCTGGTGGAGTCTAAATTTCTTTAATCTATTAATATAAAGCGAAATAAAAAAACCAAAAAATCAACCAAAATTAAACAGAAAGTAAAAATATTAAGTCGGCTATTCTTTATGCGTAGCAACTCAAACAACTTACTTCTCTGCATTTGCCGTCAACGTTCGCAGAGGTCAAGTAAAGCACTTTGACTGCGTAGACCGCGGCAGACGAAGCTTGGTCAGCCGACTGCACGAGATCTGGAGGCGATAGCGACAGATAGTCACGGGCTTTCGTCAGGAAGCTGGAAGCTGTATGCCTTTCCATGTCGTCATGAAAACAAAATAATTTCAACAAGTGCTTGTTAACTGTCCTCTTTAAAGGGACATGGAAGCCAAAAAAGATTGGCTTTCATATGAAAGTTTATCGCCTAAATAATATAAAAACCAAAATCAGAGTGCACAAAAATGTCTACTTCGCGAGATATCCTAAAAATCGTTTCCCAGCCAAGGCGCAGTCTTACTGCGTTTAGCGCATAGTATCGAGGCAAATGGCATCGCGGTATTCTCGGAAC
>LS885386.1:6763-34113 GCA_900490955.1 Micoletzkya japonica | reverse complement strand
AGAAATTTTTTAAAAATATTTTTCAAAGGCTATTATGTTTATTATCGTCTAAGAAGCATATTTTACAAGTATAACGATATTCGGTTTCAAAAAATTTCTCGCTTCCATGTCCCTTTAAACATGGTGCGCACATCGTCAAAACCCTTGTCGTCCACACAAATCAGCTGGTCCCCGTTAGCGGTAAATTTCTTCGGCGTTTTACTGAAATAAAAAATAGTAAACCAATTGAAAAAAAACAGAAAAATTAATAAGTAATCAAAATTATTATGGAAGAGCGTGATGTTGGCAGCACAACGTTATGCTGCGTAGAATAGATTCGTATGCAAATTAGGAGAGTGGAGGCGAGAGAGCATGGAAATTGAAGAGACTCGGAGACATTCGAAATTTCGGAAAGCGGACTGGTAAAACGTCGTGGGCAGTCTCTCCTTCCTCTGCGTCTCTGCCTTCCAATCTAGCCTAACGCGTTTGCTAGTTCAACTGTGGCAAATGTGTGATTGTGCCCTCAAGTATCCCTATCCGATCTGAGATGGAAGATAAGAAGAGGGAACGGGAGAAAAAGAGTTAGGAGTAAGATCGTGAGATTGAGAGTAGAGTAGGTCGTATCTCAAAAATCGTATCTCGCCTGAAGGTGTTAGTTAGCGTAGCACCAAATACTTTCCAGTCAATTAGAACCAATCTTTAGTTTTCAAAACCTTATGTCAAGAGAATAAGTTTTGCCTTCGTAAAAGAGTAATGGCTTCAGATAGGCACCGTTTCCCATACTGAAACTTTTCAATCAGCTGAGTGGAGCGATAACTATAGTAGTGAGTTAATCGGAGAAGGAGTAGAAAGCAAGGCAAACCCCGATCGCATCGGAGAGGACTCCAATAGAGGAATACATTAGGAGAACCGCAATCCATATCAAGCAAGGCAGAATTCACACGATTAACAGATATGACGATTACCGGAAATCGTGCAGATGGAATTAGTAAGAATAACAGTGAGTGGCGAGTAAATTTATTGATAGCAGCACAGATAAAGCATAGATTGAACCGTGCACTGCTCTAATACATTTCACCTGGCTGAATACACTTTGAATGTGGAGAAAAGTGTTTCAAAGTTTCCGAATTATTGCCCGCGCAATGTTCTCTCACATCTTAAAGGGACACGGAAGTGATTTTCAAGTGAAGCTTATATGAAAGATTTTGTCGTAATTAGTATAAAACCAAAAGGAAAAATAATAAAAATTAACAGTATTCGAGAAATGATTTTTTGAAATTTCGTCCAACGACGACGTTACTGTGTTTAGCGAAAGGAATTAAGCCAAAAGCGACATTCCTCTTAACGACGGAAGCCCGGAACGAAAAAATAAAACATGCGATTTTCGAGTTTTTTCTTCAATTTTATTATTGTCACTATGTTTTTTCTCACATTTTGAAACCTTAGAAGAATTTTCATTGAATTATAAAACTTTTGGTTAGAGGCTGCTTCCTCCCTTTAAACTCATTCACCTCATTCTTGTCGTCTTCTATTTTTAGGGCTCATGGTTGTATCTGAGAATGAGCGGAAATGGTTTCTTGTAAGCTTGTAGCTACGGCCTTACCTGTGGAATGCACGTGGCGGAGAAGAGTGTTATTCCTGATAATAATATATTATCATATTATTCCGATGGAGGAGGGGAGGATGGGCTGCATATTCATCTTGTTGCCAGGATTGCGGGCTGCTCTCTTTCCTTCCGACCATGTAAGGGATCTGTAACTAATTATATGTGAAAAATTACTGTAAAAAAATAAAAAGAACATGTGAAAAACATGTAAGAAATTTAATAAGAATTTTGCCTAATTGCAAACGGCAAACCTTACCTTTTTAGGCGTTCCCGAGAGAAGAGCTTCCGTATTGGCCGCTTGCGTGCGGTTCAATCCTAAAACATACCTATTTTCAATTCAGCGTATTTCTTCTGATCTCCATGATCTGCCGTAAACGTAGATATATAATTCAAGTGTTGGAGAGATTGGCAACATACCGCGCCGTTCATATTCTTCACGTGAGAGAAGGGGGCTTGACCCAATCTGGGGCCAGCAAAAGAAAAAAAACAATGAATTATTTTTTGAATGAAAGGCGAAGTTTTGCTTGCGGTGAATTCACGAGCAAGGGTTGCACAACTGACGCGCAAGTATCAAACGGTGGATAGATCGTTCTCAACTCTTAGTCACCGTATCAGGACAGCTCTAATGTAGCTATCACAATCACTTTCCCTTCCCATTCCCTGATTCACCCCCTCCCTCAACCCTTCCCCCTCCACGCTCCACTCCTCTCATTCACTCCATTTCACACTGAACAGCCGGTCCTTCTTCTCTCAAAGCCTTGTCTTCTCACTCGAGATTTGCCTATCACAAGCGGCAATCTCTGCTAATGCCAAGAGGGGAGCGGCGAGGGAAAGGGAGGAGGAGCGGGTGGGGGAAAGAGAAATGGCAGAGGGAGCGAAGAGGCGAGAGTCCGCTACTGACAACCACACCATTTGTCTTCATGCCTCTAATGGATACTGCACAAGCCGCGATATGAAGATAAGAGGATGAGGAAGAAAGAGACACAGACAGACAGGGAGGGAGGGACAGACGGACAGAAAGACAAGAGAACGGGGGGAGAGGGGAGAGCGGAGAGAAGGGAGGAAGAGTGTCACTCTCAGAAGACCAATTGTGGTCAGCCGGTCTCTTGATATGCATAGTAGATACCGCATTCTCTCATCCATTCCAATCCCATGCACTAATCCCCCTTTGTACTCCCTTCCTTCTTCCATGTCTTGTACCAACATGCTGTTAGCCAGTATCTACTACTTTCGGAAAGATAAAGAGCAATACTCCTACCACTAAAGACTGTTCTCCCCTCCTATACAGTATGGGTGTTCCCTCTTCCCTCATTCCCTCTCCCTTGATATCTCTCCTTTCTCTTCTCATAAAGTCATTCTCCCCTTTACGACTACTCACACTATCTTCTCCTCTTCTCTTCGATCGTGGCTGGCTAAAAAGTGACACAACTAACGACCGCGGGAGGTCTGCGGGGGGATACTGTAGAAGAAGTACTGTAGGGGGATGAATGGAGGGAGGGACAGCTGAAGTAGCGGGCATTGAAGCAAGCTGGTGTATACTCTAACGGATAATGTGATGGCTCAACAAGCTCTTTCCTCCTCCCCCATCTATCCCTCCCCATATCCCCTATCTCCCCCCTTTCAATAGTAACAGTCTTCCCCGTCTCCCCTCCTTCCCTCTTCCAATCTATTCTGTTCAGTCAAAGGACGTCCACTTAACAAAAAGGAGCTCTAACGTGTCACTCCACGGCGACTCCGCCCACTCGACGTTCATTGGCTGGCTGCAGAGACTCCGCCCCTTTTTGTCGCTGTGATCGAGAGAAGGAATAGTGATGATGAAGAGAGGAGCAGTCGGTGGTATGAAGAGAAGTTGGAAGGGAAGAGAGGACAAGGCGACGAAGAGAAGCCGATTCTCCATTGACGATCTGTTGGAGGATCGACGTAGTGAGGGTGCACCCCTACTCGACACCCCCACACCCCACCGCCCCCCTTGTCCTCCCGAGGACTTCCTCATCTCCTCAGAAGCACCCCTACTCCCCCGTCAGTCGTCCCCCCTATCCCCCTCATCCCCCACCTCCCCTACTCACTCTTCTCCCTCCTCTTCACCCCCTCCATCCTCGTCTCTTCCCTCTTCATCTTCTTCTCAACTCGATATTGAATGCCGTCTGGAAGGCAAGGAACTTTGGAGCAAATTCTACGATTTGGGAACGGAGATGATTATAACGAAGAGTGGAAGGTAGGCGACGCTTATATTTCTATTGGAGTGGACACTCTATTTTTCCGAATTTTGCGAAATATTAGCCCTACGGCACTTTTTCAAGCAATATTTCACAACGCGGCTGCCCATCCCCATAGAAGACTTGTAAGACAAGCATCGTCCCCGTCCCCCTAGAAGAGCTTTTCTTTTTCAAGTGAAGATATCCCCCTACCCTTACCCCAGAGATTTCCTACCTGCCGCACACCTCACGGTGTATTCGATAAATAAATAAATAAAATAAAATAAAAGTGACACACTTGCTTACCCTTGGCAAGTTAAATCTTACTGTGTAAATTCATGTGAAATTTATTTTAACGATTTCGGATTTGATGATAGTTCACATGAAGGCTATGATTACGGCGATCACGGACACCGTCGAGTTTCATCTCAACCTGCGAATAGCATGGGAATTTTGCACACCATCGGCTGTTTGTGTTAGATTTTCGACAGGATTTGAACGGTGTAGATCTGTTTAGAATACTGCTTTGGCTTACTGTTTGATAGCAGCCAAATTCGTTCCTCATAGACATAGATAGGTAAGTGAACGATAGAAATGCTAACCGAGCTGTTTTCTAGTAGACAAAATTATCAATTTCACATCATGGAAGATGGAATAGGATGTAATAGACAGTAATCAGTACGGGTGTAGTCTTTCTTGTCCCTTTCCTTCTCTCCACTTCCCTCTGTTCCTCTCTCCAACTTCTCAGTAACAGTCGTAATCATCGATTCAATCTCTCACTTCTTCCTCTTCTCCCATTGCACTACCGTCTGAACCTTTCCACATCCGACCACTCTCTAAATTGAAATAATGCGGTGATCTTACAATGATTAAATTGATTAATTGTTCTCAAAGCAACATTGCGTAGAATATTTCATTGAATTCATCTGGGTGTTCAAATATTCCCTCAGCATACCCCTCCACAATAAGCTACAGCCCTCCCCTCCCCAACCCTTCCTTAGCCCTCTCCCTCACTTAACTCCCCTTCCCTTAGTCGCTCCCTTAACGTCCCTCCCTAGTCGTTCAAGTGATAATGACTCCCTCCCAGCTTCTCTCTCCATTCACTCAATTTGTTTTGTGCCCATCTCATCCCTCTTCCCTTTGGTGTCGCTTAGTGAAATTAGAAAGCGAAGAGAAGACACTTCCCTGAAGGATTGAAGGGGGACATACATCAGACTAACAAGGTTAGAGGGGGTACGGTAGGAATAGTGATGAGAGGAGGAATAAGGGGAGGGAATAAATGAGAGTAGGGAGAGGAGAATAAATGAGAATAAGGGGACCCTCGAGAGTGCTACTCTTTAAGATGTTATAGGGAAGAGTAAGGGGATTGGTTGTAAAGGAAGAAGAGGGGAATACAATGTGCCCCGCTGACCCCTCCACACTAATCCTTATGACTCCCCGTTAGGGATCGAACGCCCTTTAACGACTTGTCTTATCACCCGCATCTCTGTCTTCACACTTCATTCTGCCACAGTTGGCATCTCAAAGATATTATTGACGAAAACGTTCCGTCGGTAAACTCATTCCTACTTCGTCTGGACTCTTTCCACGGGGGAAGTAGCAATGAGATGACTGACGGAACTTTTTTCCCAACCATAGCTAAAGTACAATTGTGAAAGATGGGCAGAATGATTACCCTATTGCAGGAGGATGTTCCCAACGGTGAAGGTGTCCCTCTCGACTTCGGACGTCTCTTCCCTCTTCTACGTCTTCCTGGACATCGTGCCCGTGGATCAGAAGCGATACCGGTACATCTACAACAAGTCGTCGTGGTTGACTGCAGGGAAGGCCGAGCCCTCTCCCCAATCCACGCTATACATGCATCCCGACTCCCCCTTCACTCACGATCAGGTAATAACACAAGACCGCTTTGCTCTAACGTCGTAGATAGGAATGATCATAAATCACTGAACATTTCTCATCCACGGAATAACGTACTTATTTCACAAGCGTTCTTATGAAATGCATTGAGATGCACAAGCAAGTGATATCGTTCGAGAAGGCAAAACTGACTAACAACGACATGGATAAGAGCAACCACGTGAGTTCCCCCCTCCATCCTCTATTCCCCCATCAGTCTCCCCATTCAGTTGGTCCTCAACTCCATGCACAAATACCAACCACGAGTGCACATCGTTCGAAGGGATCGAGACAATCCAATCGACGACCCCAATACCGTAAGACTTTTTGCCCTCTCTACCGTATCCCTAATCTCATTAGAGCGGTCACATTAATGTGCGCGAGGGATGTATTCATGCTTCTTTCTATCTTCAATCCCTTCATTCAGATCGATCTCTCCACAGAGTCGCATCGTTCTTTCGTCTTCTCCGAGACTCAGTTTATGGCGGTGACAGCGTATCAGAATCAACTTGTGAGTACCTGCTAATTATGAGTCTTCTTTCAAATCTATCTTTTATTCTCTATGCTGATTATGAGATCACTTAGTACTTCAACATCCTATTTAATGTGCCCATTCAGATTACAAAACTGAAGATCGAGAAGAACCCGTTCGCAAAGGGATTCAGAGACCCTTCGGGAAGGGAGGGGGAGTACGATATGTGAGTCACACTAGTCTCTCCCTCCCAACTCCCTGTAAATACCCTCTCCCTGTCTACCTCCTCTCCCCTCCATACCATTTCCATACTCTTCTCTCCCTCAATTCGCAGTCTCTCCCCTCCCTTTCAAATGTTCCTGCTGTGCATGTATTACACGCGTCATTCTCCCTTCTGTCCTTACCGTACCCCTCAGACTTCCCCTCTCCATTCTCCCTTCTGTCCTTACCGTACCCCTCAGACTTCCCCTCTCCATTCTCCCTTCTGTCCTTACCGTACCCCTCAGACTTCCCCTCTTCATTTTCTTTCCCTTCAATCTCTTCCTTATTCACTAGATATGTGCATTCTTTTAGTGATTGTACTTCACACTGACGTTTATAACGGGTCGTTTTACCCTAATCATGAAACGTAATCCTGAAAACGAATAATTCAGGGACTTCCGCCCGGAATCGCGTCCCCTGGTTCTCCCGACCCTCTACAATCCTCTTCTCCTTCAACAAGCTTTACTCAGCCAATGTCAGTCCACCCTTCCCATTATCCCCTTCCACCCATCCCTCTCCATTCCTACCGTCTAGAGGTTTAAAATCGGTTCCTTTTGATGCTTATGTTTCACACATCATTTATAACCGCGACGCGTCCTGCCACCAAAAACAACGAAGCCTATCGTCGAAAAGGAACGAATTAAACCTCTACTGCCTTCTCCCTTCAGATTGGCTCAAGACTCCATCTCTCCTATCTCTCTTCTCGACGGAACCCTCTTCTCCCTCGTCAAACCGTGATCCAGTCTAACAGTTTCCTTCCACAGTCCCCCATTCTCCATCAAGTGAAACCTAACCGTGTCGGGTTCTCCTCCCCTTTCCTATTCCTTCTTGTCCATCCGGTGTATATCGTGTGCAATGAAGTTGTCTCTTCATCCCGTTGTCACTTCTTCCCCCAAGGGTCCCTTCCATCCTTTTCTCTTCACTCTCTTCACGAATCGTCGCCTTTTCGCATCGCTTTAGTGTCGCATCTTCGAGGTTTAAAGGGAAGAAGAATGGGTGGAATAAGAAGGGGATTGGGAAGGAGTACACTCAGTGAAATTTCACCACCATACCGCACCTAGTGAATCATTCACCACACAAATTTCACCAGCCCGCTGGTGAATTGTGCGCCTTTCACCAGCGGGCTGGTGAAATTTGTGTGGTGAATGATTCACTATGTGCGGTATGGTGGTGAAATTTCGCTGAGTGTATGGGAGTGGGATAAGGTAGGTGGAGGTGAATACCGTCTTATTGCGGAATGTGAAAAGGGATAAGAAACATGTGGGCAATGAGTTGAGCTAATATGGGAATCAGGGTGTGGTGTTATCTATGCTGAACCCAAGGGTTACGGTAGCCGACTGTAGTTCATTCATTCACTCATTGCTCCCAGCCGTAAAGGGCATCGGCTGGTAATAATGTGCAACACGTGAGTGATTGTAGATAGAGAGCGGAGAGATGAAAGTGGGAGGGGAGAATGGGAGGGGATAGGGGAGGGGGAGACAGAGAGAAAGAGAGAATAACAGGGAGGGTGGGGATGGGGGAATAGGGAAGAGTGAAGGGCCGAGAAAGAGCCGAGGCAATCGAGAAAGCATTACCACTCCGACAGAAGGGATTAGAGGCTAGACATTACTTTGAGTGTTCCTCGGGGGATTAGTCTGTGAGGGAAGGGGTCCCTCCACACTCCACAATGGAGATGGCAAGAGGGTTAGTCGTTGCCGGGTCCCATTCATAACTAGACGATGACACTAAGTTGTTCCTCAAGTTGCTCCCCTAATCAATACCATTCCCCGTATACTCGTCAACCTAACTAGACTCCCCCGAACCCACTCCATAAGTATCGCAGCCTCCTTATTAGTCCCTTCCCTCAGGGAGTGTCCCTCTCAAGGTCTCCCAGTGATAAAGAGTGTCATAACTCCTTCATCTCAGACACCTTGTCTAATCGCGCAAAAGGGACAATATAACCGGACGACAAAGGTCGATCATCGAATGATTCGGGTAGGAAACAACTCAGAACTAGCTCATACATACACATTCTAAACGATTGAAACAATGATAGTCAAGATATTTGCAGAATACTCTTTGAAAGAAAGGACCCCCTTTGGAGGGAGCAAAGGAAACCGGTGAAGGGAACAAGGGAAAAGGCACGATTCTAGTCTATAGGCTATGGGAAGGGCCCGTAATGCTATGCATTGTAGAAACTGGGAAGGATGAAAGAATAACAGGGTACACAATATATGAAGACACGGGAAGTTTACAGTATATGGGTACGGTAGCGATTAGGCAGAGGGCTACGGTAGCTACAACGTTGAGAGGATACGCGCTGCGATGCGTTTTGCATGGGAAGAGGCGAGGGACGTGGGAAGGACGAGTTGTTGGAGGGTCGAGACACAACCTTCTTGACGGAGTCTCCTGAAATGACGGTTGGGTAATTATCAACGATGCGAATATGCCCTATGTAAAGACTCAATTACTGTACCCTAGACACGAGCCTATTCCTAATTCCATCTCCATATTCTCCCTTCGCTTCTCTCACCTCAAATACTCAGCTTCCGTCGCCCCTCCAACACACACGTGTTCCACTGCCCATACAGCCCATAGCTGAGCACCCGGACAGTCGGATCGATTGAGAAGAGACAAGAAGGGAGTGAATGAACTGAACGAGGGTACGGTAGGCAAGGGAAAAACAACTAAATCCACTAAATTTGAACCTTTTAAAGGGAAATGTAAGCCAAAAAAAGATTGCCTTTCATATGAAAGTTTATCACCTAAATAATACTAAAAGCAAAACCAGAGCGCACAAAAATGTATACATCGCGAAATATTCAATTTTTAATTTAAAAATTGAATATATTCAATTTTTAATTTCCTAGCCAAGGCGCAGTCTTACGGCGTTTAGCGCATAGGAACAAGGCAAATGGCATCGAGTTATTCCCGGAACAAATAAATATTAAATATCGCCGCAGAAATTTTTAAAAAATATTTTTCAAACGCTATTATCTTTATCATCGTCCAATAAACATATTTTAGAAGTGTGGCCATATTCGGTTTCACAAAATTTGTCGCTTCCATGTATTCTGACCTTAAAGGAGCCGGACCACGAGTTTCTGGCCATTTTGGCTCTTTACGTCATTCAGTAGATCTAATCATCCTGATCGGGTATTCCGAGTTTTATGCGATTTCATTCACTCTCCGCGGAGTACTGAAGATCCAAAGAGAAACGCGCTTTCTACAAAATCGAATATATTAGCTGA
Organism: Micoletzkya japonica; assembly: GCA_900490955.1. NCBI lineage: Eukaryota > Metazoa > Nematoda > Chromadorea > Rhabditida > Diplogasteridae > Micoletzkya > Micoletzkya japonica. The sequence continues at coordinate 24,471 of LS885386.1, read as the reverse complement.
CTGAGATGAGATTCAGCTCTAATTCGGTGACAAAACGATTTTTCACATTATTCCGATCATCTTCAGAAAAAGAACGATCGAAAACGATGAGCGGAAAAGCCTAAATTGCAATATGAGGGTAGCGCGGGAATTCAAATCCTACCGTACTCGTGGGCCAGCTCCTTTAAAAGGTCGGAATATAAATTCTGCATTTCTAACTTTGACCATCGTTTTCAGCATGTTCTAAGCTATCGATAATGTTATTTTGAGGTATGGTTGTATTTTCGCCATCCGCTGCTTGTTTCAGTCATATGCAGAACCTCTCTTAAGCTTACAGCTGACATGCGAAAAAGATAGGTCCTAGCCGCAAATATGGACAGAAGGTAGACTCACCGATAGGCAACCATGGAGTACGTGAGACGAGGCCATGTCGACACTACATCCACCTACAATACGGTAGCCACTATTTCATTAAGTTCACTCATTCAAAAATAACCCATTTCCATCAATTACTTTGCAGCCAATTTAGCTAGAGAGACAAAAGGGGGACAAAAGTACAGAAATACCAACCAAGGTCCGGTTGATGTCCATCTTAGTCGGGAGAATTCTCCACGCAGTTTTTGACGTTACGAGATTGGACAGAATACCCGCTGCGAAGTACTGTACATCGATACGAGGGGAAGAGGACGGAGGGAGGTCGGGAGATGGACGGAGCGAAGGAGGGGAAGGGGGCAGAGGAGGGGATGGGGGAGAGGGAACAAGGAGGGGGGAGGAGGGAGAGGCCGGAGATGAGGTAGGGTATAGCACGAAGTCTCTGAAGGCAACCATCTCTTCCATATACCCCTTGGTCGCCTACCGTAATCTCTCGATATACTCCGTCTTCAAGAGATGACTGTGCAGTTCGGGGACTTCTGCGATGTTGTTGAGAAGACCGAGGACCTGCCATGGAGAGAATACAATTTGGAATCTCGCTCAAGAGCCAGTTTTGGACTTTAGATATGTCTCTTAAAGTTCACTATACAAAGATGCATGCCTGACGTGAATCACAGCTCAACAGAACTACAGTAGATTTCTTTCGTGGAAACGAGAATAAGTCAATGATAGTGTGTGTCACAAATATACAATACTTCCTCAATTTTTCATGACCCGTTGTATTGAGGAATAAACCGATCCGTCAGTGTCTTCCGTTCCAAAATGAGTCTAATTCTCCTCTCGCTTTTGGACACTCTCTCGCCTCTTTCGGAATGATTTTCCGATGGATCTTTTTAATCCACTATAATATACGAAAAAAACTAGAGAGAACAACTACCGTACCTTGGTGCGAATATTGTGGTTGTCACTGCACTCGTTGAGCACTCGAAAGGCCACTTCCACCCCTCCGTGTTCCACTATCTGACTGCACGTTAGAGCACACTCGTCTGCAATCCAAATATTCCTACGTAAGCCGATGAAGAATGTTTGGAAAGCTAAGTTGGTACGTGTATCCATGCAAATTGTAAAACAGGCGTTCAGGCAGCTTCCACCCCAACTACAGTATACCTCAACTTCAGGAAAGCCCTCAAACCTGTGAGATTCCAGAGGGCGGACAGCGTGAACTTGAGAGCGAAATGGGCGGCGTTGTCCCTGGCTACAGTAATCTCGTGCAGATGAGTTCGCATCGTGTCGACGAGGAAGGAGACGTAGCGGGAATCAGAGAGAAGAGAAGAGTCGCATGACGAGACCTTCGGGGCGACGATCGACACTATCGCGATCGTCATTCTGAAAGGAGGGAATCATAGATGAGCTGCGCTTCATGCAGATTACTGTAGTGGCCCTAGTGCACACAACAATTTAGTCGACACTTCTGCAGCAGTCTACCTATATTTGCAAGATCGGAAGTAAGCTATCTAACCACGGTACCCCTAACCGTGTCAAACTACGAGGGAAATGGATGGGGTACGGTATACCGCGATAGTGCCAAGAGTAAAATAGCTTACCTGGCCACACTCGTGTCCCTGTTCATAAGCATGCTCTCGAGGGCAACGGAACACGTTCGATGGAAGTCGAGAGGGCACGACTGCAGCAGATGGTCGTTGCAGATTGTCAACCACACGTTCTTTTGCAGCTGCAATTAGTCAATCGTGAAGATGTCTTGCAGTACGCACGAGAGTGATGATATGAATCAAGGAATAGGGCGTACGATTCGCGCTACAGAGGTACTTGTGTTTCAACCTGTACATAAAAGGTCGATCCTCCGTTTCCGTCAATATGAAGGAAACAGACGCAGCAAAAAAAGAAGCAGATCGCAGACTTTTTGAATGACAGATTGGTGATAAACAAGTAACAACAGTTCGTAAACAGTTGATCTGTTAACTCATACTCATCAAACGAAACGAATGAAATGTAAAAAGCTTGTCCACCTGTGTCATAGTCGGGTACAACTGAGCAGCGTCCAGACATCGGTCAATGCATCGACGGACCAATTGGGGGTCCAGACGACGGATACGCTTCAGTCTGTAAGAGAGGGGTTACGGTAGGGGAGACGAGATCATTGATGGATAGGAGATAAGCAAAGTAACGAACTTGCACAGATGATAGAGACAGGCAGAGGCTGCCATTTGGATGGAGAGACTCCGGGGATGGAATCGCATGGAGAGTTCGAAGAGACGAGCACACTCCTTCATCTCTTCTAGAGAGAAGCCCTCGTAGTTACTCTGCAATGAGTATCTTCATCTCAACTACTCATTAGTATGATGCTTCGCAACCTTCACAAGTAACAGTAAGCCTTAGAGTCTCGGAAGGGAACAATATTCAAACAAGTACTTACCTGTAACAGATAGTAGACTGCCTGTAGTGCATGGGCAGTGAAGGCCTCTCTGTCGGGCCTCCAGTAGAGGGAAAGAGCATGGAGACAAGAGACACGGGATGCAGAATTGGACACGGACAGGGAAGGGGGAAGCGAGGAGGAGAAGTCCACTCGGTCCAGCGGGGTGTCTGGAAGGGAGGGATACGGTAGTAGGGTACTGTAAGGAAGGATGTTCACTCCAGGAAGAGATAGGAATGGGGGAATATGGAAGTAACTGGCTTAAAAACGTACCGAGAATGGATAGATTGCGTAGGTTCTTGTGTCTCGTGACAATCTCGTGAACCATTCCCCTCGCCTCCTCCATATCCACTCCCAACAGTGCATTCCCTGCCATATCAAGAGAGACGAGAAGAGGCCACATCGTGCCCTTCTCCCTCTTCAATGCTTGCCACACAACCAGAGCCAAGTCCACTCGCGGTCGTTCATCAGTACTGCAAATAGATACCCATCAACCCGCGATTGCTCACAACTATACTCATTCACTTTGAACGCATTACTAAACACGAGTTTTGTGATAAGCAACGAATCATGGCCTCAAAACAAGTATATAGATCTTTACTCTATTATTATACCTCGTACAGTCCCCCTCCCTACCCATGCTACAGCACCCCTCCATTCCAATCCTACAGTAACCCTCCATTCTTATCTTACAGTACCCCTCCATTCTTATCGTACAGTATCCCTCCCTACCTATCCGATACATAGTCGCTCCTCTTGTCACTCAAATCGACCACTTTCAACTTGGGCAGCAATCGGAAAGTCTCTTCAATGACGTCTGCTACCATATCCAAGCGTAGTCCGTGCAATAGCAACACTTCCAATTCCCTTAACAACTACCGTAGCCTAAGGATTACGGTAGGAAGAGACTTACTCTAGGAGAGAGATACAGCTGATATCCGTGACTGCCTCGCATCGAGAGATGTCAAGGTGTTTCAACTTCGGCAGGGTCTGAAAGGAAACAATCAGTTACCAATATCACGCAAGCTCCGCAAAATATCACCTTTTATTTTCTGCCATGTCATATTACAAGTTCCACGAAAGTTGACAAAAAGTACGCAAATGATTGCGAACTGTCTATGCAAATACGCGCGCTGATCTACCTCTCCGGCTCCAATTTTCTTGCGATTCTATTAATTTCTGCCATAGTACCACGTAAGGAGTCGATTGGACATCGTAATCAGCGGGAATAGTTTCTTATTTCAATCAAAAGTATTAAATCGTTCCGTTTCTGAGGACAACTCCCGTGGAACCAGTAATATAAGAACAATGACATCTTAAAACTACCCTTTTTTGTTTTAAAAATAGAATTCTCGGAAACTTTGATGTGCAAGAGGAAATGATGTTTTTATCTAAATGTTCTTCTCCCAACCATTGTTTTGTTAGCTCGTTGTAGACATGTCTGATTGACCTCACCAATGGAAAACACACAAAACGACTCACGGAAACAATGCGTTCGAGTCCTACATTATTGAGTATCTGCGATTCGGGAATGAGCAGGGTCTCGAGGAAGGGGAAGCATTCCAACTGCAAGGGGAGCGGGGTCACTCTGTCGAGACTACAGTCCAGTCTTACTGTTCGTGCAAAGTCGAAGCAGACGTTGAAGGGAGTTCCTCCCAGATTGAGACACCTCAGGGTCCATCGACTGGGACTATTCGACTTCAACGAAGCACAGATCAACTCGTGCCCTCCTGAACAATTTGCCCCACTTGCTTCTTTTGATGAGTATCTTTCACCCGTATTCATACAACCCAAACATCTATCATTGCACATACATCTAGAAACACAACTACATCAACAAGGCGTATCGTAAGCTATGCTTCCCTTGATACACAAACCACTCCCTCACCCTATCTCCCCTCCCATCTATCCCTCTATAATAACACATCTCCACCTACCGTATCGTTCGTATTTGATTCGATAGAGGGAGAGTGCCTTGAGTGGATGTCTCAGCAGAGTCGACAGTCCCTCCACGCTCACTTCACACGAACCGAGATCGGCCTAGAATACTCTCCCTGTACAACTCAATGAGTACAACTCGTTCAAACTCAGTCACATCGAGTTCGACCCTTCCCCTTCCCTCCCTGTACTCACCTCAGTAACCGAGAATAGATGGGGAAGTATTCGAACGAGAACATCCGTGGACAGCCTTCCCTTGACTCGTAGAGATTCGACGATAGCATTGGAGATGCAGTGGGGAAGGGGTCCGTCGATGGGGGGCACTCGACCCTCCCAGACGAGATCCGCCATTCGGGAGATGGTCAGGTCACGGAGATCCAGCGACGACGGAACCAGGTATTGACTCATCTGAGGGGAGAAGGATTAGCAACGGGACAGATACAATAGGATGAGCGAACCCATTCATAAAGTTCACCAATTACATCACCGTCTCAGAAAATGAAGACACGCGACGGGAAAATGAATGTAAATGATGCACCCTACGAATCGGTTTGCTAACCCAAACATATACGTAGGAAGTATTGAGAGAGATGAAGAGGGAATAGTGAAGGGGGGAGGAATAGGTGGGAGAGTATCTCTCTCAATAGGTAGATCATTTCCCGCTGTGTCCCCCCCCCACTCTTCCCTCTCTCTTCTCTTCCCCTTCCCCCTTATTCACACCAACATCTACCCTTCTCCTTCTTCTCACGTCATTTACAGTTCGCGTAATCCATATGGGAAGAAAGGTTACCAAGATGCAGAACGATTGCAAATAATGAAGCGAGAAGGGGGGGGATAGAAATGAAAAGGTTGAGAGAGTAGTCAATCGATTCGAGTAAATAGAGTACGAGTAGGCATGTGACACTACTAACTTCCCCTTTTAACTTCACTCTCGACTCATTCGAATGAACTAGAGAAGAGAAGAGATTGGCATGGAAAGGGAAGGGAAGGAGCTGACTGAGGGATGATAAGAGCGAAGGACACGAGAGAGGGAAATGAGGGCAACTGGGAGAAGCAGTGACCAAGCGAGAGGGACATACATACACACCAGCCTACTACTAAACCCAGTGGACGAACCACGCGAGGACACCAGGAGAGGAGAAGGAATACTTTATTCGATGGATGGCACAGTGAGAGAGATGCAAGTAGAGTGAGGGGTACAGGAGAATGAGAGAGAAAGAGAACAAACAACCAATGAGCTATGTATAACATCCGACTCGCGTTTATCTTTGTACAAATACTAAGCAGTTGGAGCGCAAAATAGAAACAAAAGTGAGTAAGCTTGGAACAGGCGCTTAAAGGGAAGAGAGATCGGGAGGAGCACGATTGTGTCATGTTCGTTACTCGACTGCTTGGCAGGGCACGACAACAAATAATAGCAGCAGTATCAAGTTGCTACATCGATTCCTTGCAGAAACTTGATTGAACGCACATCTGAAAGTCATGAAATACATTAAGAAAGTAGTGAGTGAGGGAGTAAGTGTCCCTCCTCCCAACTCAAGCACAAGCAAACTTTCCCACTTGGAGCATCGGCGAAGAACTGATGAAACATCGCGAGGTTTGTAGAGACGACAACGACGTGTTGTAGTGAGGCAAACGATTCGTTTGAACTGTCGAAATCAGCTACACTTATGATGGGAAGGCCGATTCGCAGTGTAGAACATCGCTGAAACAAGCACGAAATAGAGTAGGTAAGAGTCTATGGTCACCTTGTAGTCATGGTAGACATGTATTCCAGCCTGTGGTGTGGCTGAGTACTGTAGGAGAGTGAGTTCGTCAATGAAGACCCCTCTTTCGCTGAGACATCGCACGTAACTAATAAAGTGCGCGTGTCGACACAACAACAGTTCACTGGGACAACTCCATCCCTGTCCTGCTGTAGTCGCGTCGATAAGAGTTACATTCCACACTACAAAGGTATTCCTTGGGTGCAACCTGTTATCTCTCTTCACCTTCTGAAATGCTGCGAACGAGGCAGGCGAAGGAACGGAAGCACATGACATGCCTTCTCGGACAATCCGTTACGTAAACTTGCAAGTTGAACGAGACGGAATAGTTGGAGATGGAGCTACGTGGAACATGGGTATAGTACTACACGACTTACAGACACTCACCCCGAGAAGCAATCTAGATAGCAGCAAGAGGGAAGATTGAGATCGTCCATAGGAGATAGTCGCACTGTTACTGTAGACAGCCGTTTGAATTTGAAGGATAACACTGCATAGAGGCATTTCAGAACACGGAGAAAGTGGCCCATACATGTCCATGAAAGTGAAAGCGGCACAACAATGTGCTCGACGTTGCACAATTTGCTGAGGAAGAAGAAAGAAGCAGCTTCACACGACTCCTCCGTAGAGAAGTCTTCCAGAACATTGTGCAGATCAACTTGCTTCTTAACTCTCAGGGAACGGTCTATCAATTGAAGGAATCCTCGTGACACCCTTCTCCATCCATACGCACAACACTAAACCAACTAAGATTAGCTCACTCTCGCTTTCGAATACTTACATGAAGTGGGCCAACTAGATCAAGAATGTCCGCGATGATCTCATAAGGAAGGCGAGGGAGGTTATCGTTTGGAGCGAGACGGAGTGGCCGTATCATCACCAGGAACTTGGCCCGCGACTACTTGTTTTCCCTCTCGGATCGATCAAAGGACGCAAAGCACTCAAAACAACCCACGAACCTCGCAACAACCCCTCTCTCTACTCCAGTCCAAAGAACACTCGCTCGCGGTCACTCCTCCTCTCTATAAATCAACCCGCCAAGGTATTCTGCGTAATTCTCAGGCAACAATAGGTTCAATGCTATCCAAGTCATTGTTCCGTGCAAAACGAATTAGTATGAGAAGACAAGAAGCAGCATGCGTCTCACACGTGCATTGTTACAATTGCACTTCTCATCAAAGAACAGCGAACAAAACAGAATGCGAGATATACTTCACTCTACTAACATCCCCATGAGTAATTATGTATCAGCCCCTTACTACATAAATGATCAAGTATGGAAGCAACGATCAATGATCTTGCTTATAACAATATTATGATACGGAACATTACATAGAAAGAATACAGCGCGATAGGCAGGGCATTAATAGTCTTCATCATCATAAGTTCCGTAATGAAATCCATTTGGGATTGACAGTTTTGCCTTGAAGTACGTCTTTCCACATCTTATCACATGACCCTCCACCGAGTGATATCTGCTAGCAGAGATACTGAGCAGCGTTCGAGTCATTGTTTACAATGACGTGTACAAACCAACCTGGCCAAGTAGCCGATCGACCCCTACTCTATCATAGTCGAGGATGTCCACCTCCAGTTGGCAGCTGAACAGACACTCACAAAGAGGTGCAAGGGAGGGAGAGACTACCTCGGCAGAACTGAAGTTGCAACTGTGAACGTTAGTGCTTCGTTCCACACGGGACACTGTGAATTCTTTCTCACTGATGATTTCTTCTTCTTTACGACTTTACCATCAATCACGAGGAAGATTTTGACGTATGCATCTCAATCAATTCAATACTCCTAGTATGTTCCGTTCCATACTTGGAAGTCCGTCTTTACACGGCAGATCCTTTGCTTGTTGAATGGTAACAGTGAGTCGTTCAGCTACAGGCAGATATTGTACGCCAAAGAACAGTTGACCCAGAGTCTCATCCTGGACAAGACAAGAGATTAGTCGGGGAAACACATCACTAACCATATTCATGGGGTCGATGTCAGTCGTGAGTGTTACCTCTTCCGAAGGATCAATGGATGATAACTTTATGCTCACTTCTCCGATGGCATGAGCACCCAGTCCTGTGAGAAGATGGCAATAAAAAGAGAAACTCAAAGAGTACCGGATTTGATAGAGCCCATTAATTGAATAACAAGAGTCCGCTCAAGAAGATCGTCATAGCTCAACGAGAACTTGAAATCAGATTTACGAAAAGGAAAGCCGCATGTAATTTTATCTGCAAGAGGACGTTCAAGTCAATCGAGAGTAATAATTGCCAACAGTTCAATAGTTCGCTTACTTGTTTGAAAGACTTGATTCAAACCACTTAGAGTAATCCGTAAGAAATAGTGGTCAAGCGGAACAAGTTGTCGTACTAAACCAAGTACGAATTGAGAGTCAACAATTACCTACCGTCCAAGACTGAGATGTGGAAATCGCTTCTCGAAAAGTCAAAACGCATTTGCAAATCGCAGCTTCCGACTGGAGGGACTCCCGCACTTGAATGGTTGCGGACTACACTTCCTCTTCGACGGTACAAATCCGGTCGAATTGAGCCTGCGTCAGACTTTTCTCTACATTATACGGTAAAATCCTACCTATCCCTTGGTCGGAACTTCGTCTCTTCTCCAGGAAATGCATCGCACTATCTGCCATATCTTGCACCGATGGCCGTCTGTCTCCCTGCACTGTCCATTCCACAGAGAAGACAAAGTTTGACTGACTTGCAAGGACGGAGCCCGTAGATCCGGAAGGGCGCTGAGCCGTCGATTAGTCGAGTTGAACATTCTCCTCAACGAACGGCTGCAAGAGCCCATGCCCAAAGTGCACAACATACCACCGCGGATAAGCAATTGAGAAGAGGAGAGAGAGAGCTTATTTCTATCGAGAGACGAGTCAGCTACAAATTGGAAAAATTGTAGAGGGAAGGGAAAAGCAGAAGCGACAATCGGGTTTGAGAAGCTGCGGTCCCAACGGGAGAGAATGAAAGATCACAAGGAAAAGACGGGGGAGAAAGCGAGACTGAATCGCGTGTTCTTAACCAATTCTAACGACTCATCCTTCGGCACCCCAAACAGAATGAAAGGGGAAGAAGGGATTGGCTGCTGCTGCTTCGTGGCTATGCACACATTCACGCATATGGACGACGACGCTAACAGAGCCAATAATGGAATCTCCAAGCAGCATCTTAAGACGAAGAAGGAGGCCTATGCTACGCGATATTTCAGACGAAGTCGAGCCTAACCATACGAGAGAAGGGATAGCGAGCTGTCAGCAAGCGACGGGCAAGGAAGCTAGAAACTCTAATTTATTCGTCCATTCGCTCAGTCTCTCAACATGTCTTCAGCATCCCTTTCTCATTTCGCCCGAGAGGAAAGAGAGGGAACGACAATTAACTCATTAACTATTCATATCTGTGAGAACGCGGATTGGAGAGGAAATGGGGCGAATGACATGAAGCGATTAGCAATTCGTCGCTTGCCTCCACTTGCCCTCATTCCCGCTGGATATCGCGATGCGTGTGGTTGTCTGGACGAGAGGGTCGTTGACTACAATATTGCTGCTTGGCTGTCTCGTGTCACACAAGGCTATTTCGGGATACGAAGCCATTCACTGCGGAAATGGACTGTTCTGCACACAAGACGAGTGAGACAATGCCAAAATTGGAAATGACTATCGAATACTTACAGTCGAGAGTGGAAAGTCTACTACAAGGCTAGTCAGCGACTCGAGAGAATCACGCGAATGGCACAGCAAGAGGATATCGCCAATATGGCTGTTGGAGTGTAAGCACGTACTTATCTTTATCGCGTAGCCGACGACCCTTACAGGAAATCCAAAGAAGCGGAGGTGACTCTGGCCGAACGAATGATGCTGTGTGCCGATACTTCGTTCACTGGATTCCTGCTTGATTACGATCAAACGTGGCCAGTACAATGCGTGTGGAATGGTAGAAGATTACATGAAAATGAAGGAAATTGACTGGTTGAAGGAGACGACTACGGCGCATTCTGTGCGCCAGCGCCGGCTAAAAATGTAACATTTTACTATATGGATATGGAAGAATGGAAGTCGCGATTGAGGGTATGAAGCAAACATCGAAAAAAAACAACGAAAATATTTTTTCAGGTCTTTAGAAAGAAAATAGGATGTACCAAGGAAGAGAGCTCGAGGCTCGATGAGGTTCGTGGGAACGGTTCCAACCTGTCACTTTGGACTTGATAACCTTTATAATGCATTCAACTGGAAGATTAAGAAGCCAATGAGTTTGTATACCAATCAGCTTATTTTCCAATATTTACGTCAGCTTGAAAATTATCCCCGCGATCGGAGGGGAAATGGGAGATTACGGTAAAGGCAGGGGGGCCGACTAAAAAGGGATTTGTTCAGGTAGCGGAACAATACGTGTGTCGTGAGCGATGTGTCCAAGCAGGAATATCCTACGTGGCTTCTCTCATCATGCTCATGTCATTCTGCATCTCCTTCCTACTAAACTGCATGTAGATGCACCACCACCCCTCTCCTAACAGTTCTCTTGTCCCTCAGAAGCAGAACCACCTCCCCTATGCATGGCACGTAACGCAACTTGTATAAATGTACTAGAAAAATTCACATTCGGATTGGCTTTGACAAAAAAATAAACTCACTTTCTACTTGTGCAGATCGCGATGTAGATGACACAGACGTTGCACGTGTCAGACGCTCCTGAAATTATGTGATGCAGTACGAACACAAGAAACCAGCAAGGAAGAACGACACAAATAAAGAAAAAGCTGAAAATTTTAATTTCCAAAATGATCAGCAATTTAAAAACACTTTGAAACGTAGCTTCTCTTGAAAAGAACTTTAGCGTACTGTACTGCGTGTAATATTGTTTTCAAGTACGGTGTTCCTCTTGGCTATGATGCAAAAGTAAAATTTTTATTTTACTAACCTATTTTACGTGTTTCCTCATCCATTTGCTTCTCATTCTGTGTAAATATGCTACCCGAAATGATTTTCTCCCGTTTAGAATTGCTAGTTGATGTCAGTAGTTGCCAGACGATGTCTAAGTACGGGAAACTCGTTGCGATCGTGGGCGGATAGTCACAAGCAAGGACGGATCGAATTGGAGAAGTTCGGAGGGAAGAAACCTACTCATATAGTGGTTGGAGCAGGCTCTGCAGGATGCGTTATAGCCAATCGACTGAGCGAGGTATGCTTCCTTCTACAATCGAAAGCGGTATTCCTTCAATGACTGAAATTTTACTATATAAGGTTTAAAGCCGTTTAACAGCCCTTAAACTAAGGGCTTTTAAACGATCGAATGCATCAAGATTTTCAAACCTTAGTCCTGATTACATTCGCTCGGTTTTTGCAGGACTCTTCGAACCGTGTCCTCTTGATAGAGGCCGGTCCCGAGGATCATTGGTGGGATTGGCGTATTCACATGCCCGCGGCTCTCATGTACAATCTTTGCGGTAATCGCTACAATTGGTTCTATCACACGACGGCACAGCAAAATATGAATGACAGGTTAGTACACGGTTTACCCAGCTTTGATACATGGTTATTCTAAAGTTTGATTTCTTTCGGGAGTAGACAGTGGGTTATAGTTATTATTGCAGAGTGCTGTACTGGCCTCGGGGTCGGGTTTGGGGAGGAAGTTCGTCGTTGAATGCCATGTGCTACGTACGGGGACACGCATACGACTACGATAGATGGGAGAAGGAGGGGGCGGAGGGATGGGACTACTCACGATGTCTTCCCTACTTCAAGAAGGCTGAGAATTACGATCACTCGAAGGGACCTTCTGACCCGTACAGGGGACATGAGGGACCCCTCTTTGTGGAGAGGGGAGCATGCGAGAATCCACTGCATAAGGCTTTCTTGGAGGTTGGTCTTTGGTTTTCTTCCTTCCAATAGGAAAATGGTGCCTGGCAAGGTTCTGGTCAAAAGCTTTGAAAATCGTGAATTGCCGTATACCCTGTTCACTTTCAGTCTGGAAAACAACACCGAATTGGGTACAGCGAGGACATGAATGGATTCAAGCAGGAGGGAGTGTCCGTTATGGATCTGACTGTACACAAGGGGGAAAGATGGAGTACGAGTCGAGCTTATCTCAGACCGGCTCTAGAGAGGTACCATCCTGTCCCATATTTCTTGGATAGCCCTTATCTTACAGGAAGAACCTAGCGGTCTCGTCGGGCATAATGTGTACCAAGTTGTTGTTTGACGGGAAGACGGTAAACGGCGTCGAATTTATTCGGAATATCAGCTTCTACGGGACTGAGAACATCGACTCGTACAGTAGGGAAAAGGTATATAATAGAAAGTGTTGTTTTAATTTATTTTATTTCTTTTTGTAGCTGCATGATTGCCTCAAGTGCTTTATGCATCTTGCTTCCCTTTGACGGTCACTGTTGTCAGGTGTATTGTGAGTCGGATGTAATCCTATGCGGTGGTTCCATCAATACTCCCCAACTCCTTCTTCTCAGTGGAATCGGTCCCTCCAATCATCTGCGCAGTCACGGCATTCCCGTTGTGGCTGATATGCCTGGAGTCGGAGCGAATCTGCAGGATCATCTTGAGGTACGGTAGAGATACAATAGAGTCATATTGGGATACGGTAGGGCTGGTACGTTATCCATAATATATAACAGCTGACTCAAAATTTATTATTTAAATTTTTACAGGCTAGTCATTTTTGCAGAATAGTTTATTGAAAGGTGTTTTACTGAATTACCGTTTCCCTTGCAGATCTATGTGCAACAAAAGTGCACGAAGCCCGTGACCTTGTACGACAAGAGTTCGTGGAAATTCCCGCACAACATGATCAAAGCGGGACTGCAGTGGTTCACAACGAGAAAGGTACGGGATTTCTGTAAGATATTTGGTTTATTTCCATAATTAATCATAGCTGAATGGATAAAGTAATCTTGTACCTCTAAGGGAGTGGCGGCCTCGTCCCACTTGGAATCGGGAGGATTCGCTCGTTCGGATGACCAAGTCGCCCATCCGGATATCCAACTCCACTTCCTTCCCTCTTCAGTCCACGATGACGGGCGAAAAAGTGGCACGTGTCACGCATTCCAAGTTCGTCCTTGAAAGTGCTACTAATTAGACAACTCTAGGATAGCCTTGTAATTTTCTCTTACCGTATCCCCTACCGTACTCTTCCATTCTCCCATCCAGGTGCACGTGGGTCCGATGCGTTCTCTGTCTCACGGGACAGTCCGTCTGTCATCTCGCGATCCCCGTCGCCATCCAATCCTCGAACCGAACTATCTCTCCAATCCGAGAGATCTCGTGGAATTCCGTGCATGCATTCGATTGGCGAGAGAACTCTTCGCTACTCCGGCTTTCGATGAGTTCAGAGGAGAGGAACTCGCGCCAGGTTCGTTTCCTTGTACTATTCAATATATGTCCATATTTCTGATATAATATAGATTGAATCAAGCTTATTTATAGGTGCCTCGTGTGAAACAGACGAGCAGATCGATACGTTTGTTCGCAATCTCGCAGCTTCTGCTTACCATCCATCGTGCACCGTCAAAATGGGACGATCGACCGATAACATGGCCGTCGTTGACCCCAAGACTATGAAGGTATCTCTTATTTCCTCGTTTATCGTGTTCCTCTGCAGCCAGTTCATTACAGTATCCTTACATTAGTTCCCTTCATGCCATTGCCCAAATACTACATTACTTTTTACATAGTGAGTTTCGAAGCGGTCAATAAGGTATTTGAACTATGCTCACATTCTTCTCCTTGAGATCCACGGTCTGGAGGGAGTTCGAGTGGTGGATGCGTCAATCATGCCGAGTATCGTCTCGGGCAACCTCAATGCACCCACGATCATGCTGGCTGAGAAGGCAGCCGATATCATTCGAGAGAGACCTCCCCTTCCCCCGAGTGACGCCCCTGTTTGGCATCACTCTACTCACTCTCAATAGGCACGCATTCCCCCGTACATTCCTACTTACCTTGTATAGCTTCGGATAGGCACATGATATACTTATGACATTTACAGAGTAGCTGTCGGGTAGATTTACAGTAGAGTTGTAGAGATATTCAACAATATAGAGAGATTATATAATAGGCTTGTTTTGTGTTGTACTCCTATCGGAGCTTATGTAATGGTGATGTTTCTTCTTTTCGATATCTCACATGTGAAATTCACACTGACGAGTACTAACTCATAATGATGCCATTCAATGAAGATTTCAACTTTCCTTCGTATTATCGATAATGTTGGTTCTTGGTTGTCTGCCATGTGTAATATCTTGTGCGATGCTCTCCTATCACTTTATTCTCTTTTACAGATGTCACTGGCTAAACTAGACCTAGATGATCTTCCCGAGCAGACTTCGGGATGGGGACCGGCTCCCCTTGTGGGAGATGACCACGTTACCTTCCAGCAGTTCAACAAGGTACGATAAGTGGTTTGGGGGAGAGGGAAGGTTACGGTACTCTTAGGCTGACCGAATTGGAAGAGTCGCCGATTGGCTTGGAGTCGATCGATTCTTCCGAAGAGGAGACAGGTTGGTAGGGTGAGGAGAGGAGAGGGTTACGGTAGGAATGTTTGCGATTGGGTCCAATGATTACGGTAAGAATACTTACTGTAGGTAATGAAGGTTATTGTAGGGATAGATGGTGTAACGCTTAACGTGAGAAGAATTACAATGTGGTTACAGTGCGAGAGGCTACGATAATAGTACTGTAGGTACAACGAGAGAATGTATGGGTCGGCGGCGAATGCGGGAACGAACTTTGACTACATTCACGAGATGGACGAGAACAACTTCCAGCTGGTTGGTTTATAGGTCATGTCTTGATGCAGTATGTTTCCGGCCTCTGTCCATTCCTAGCCAATTCTACCGTACCCTCTCGACCTCTCCCTCTTCAGGTCGATTCCTCCCGTCCTGTCCAACGTCCCATGCAACGGAACTTCCGTGCTCGTCAGATGCAATTCAGGAAGTTGCTCCAGAAGGAACAGGAGAGGAAGGAACAGCAACAATACGGAACGAACCAGAAGATGAAGAGGAGTATTGCAAAGTGAGGAGAGGAGAGGAGGGGAGGGGAGAGGGAAGACTTTCAGGGAACAGCAGAGGGCATTCAAGCAATGGCAGAGGAGGGGAGGCGGAGCCAGAGCCGGAGGACCGAGACCGGGAGGTAGATTCGGAAATGACAGACCGAAGGACAGACCCGCGTCTGTACAGGTATGGCGTGGTTGAGGAAGGGAAGGGAAGTAGTAAGGACGAGAAGAAACGATATTGAAGGTGCGACCGGAATGGAAAGTACTGGAGGAGATGGACTTCCCTCGTCTTCTCAAACTGTCTCTTCCTGGAATTCAGCCTGGAGAGGACATCAACGGACACCAATACGGAACACTCCACTTCTACGATAAGGTGGTGATAGTGATTGCCTACTTATTGCAAGTTTTAAAAAAAACTTATCTATGATGTTTTGTGCGAACATAAGCGAGTCAAAACATACTGTAGGTTCGAACTAAATTGTAGAATATTTCGAATGTTTCCGAAATTGATGCAACAAAAAGTAAATGGCCATGGTCCAGGATATAAATACTCGTATTTGAAATTTATTTTGCGGTAGGAGTAATTTTCCGGCGGCGGTAGGTTAGGCATGTAAATCGAGAATTTAGAACAGCGGTGGGGGTAATTTTGCGGTGCGGTATGGGTCATTCTATAGTAAAAGACGGTTTGCGGGCAGGAGGGGTCTTACCCCGAAAAATATAATCAAATACAGTATTTTCCCCTGCCATGGTCTAACAGTAAACTGCAGGCGATGGACCGTATCTCAGTGAAGAACACGGTTGCCCTCCAACGGTGTGGTGGTTCCTTCTACAACGTCACGACGACTGAAGACTCGGTCATCGCTGAGTTGGCTCAGTCGGGAGAGGGTACGGTATTCGCCACGGATACCATACTCGCCGCCATTATGGCCGCCCCTCGATCGGTTAGTTAGCTATTTTTTCTTGATATCTCAGATTCCACTATATTGTTTAAGTAGGCTTTATTGTGACTATTAGTATCGTAGTATAATAGTTAAATCCTACGTATGCTTCCATGCTACAGTAACCCTCACAGGTGTACTCGTGGGATATCGTAGCTGACCGAGTGGGTGACCTGTTGTTCCTCTCGAAGAGGGACACGGGGGCACTGTCCAATCCCGTGGATGCTCTTACCGTATCCGAGACCAGCATCGAGCCCCCTCCACACGATTCCACTCTCATGAACAATGCCAAGGTCAGTAGTCTTCAAACTAGTCAAGCAATAGTCATCATCCTTGATCGATAACTAACCTCGCCTGTTCAGGATCTCGCAACCGAGGCCCTCTACATCAATCAGAACTTCCGTCGACAAGTTCTGAAGAGAGACGGAGACACGTTCAAGATGAAGCATCCTGAAGTGAGGATTGGTTAGATACACACTTGATATTGAGAGGGAGATTATGGAAGTAGAGTTGATGGTCGATGGTTGAGGTTCCCTTCGATGAAGAGGGAGGAGCTGATGCGGATACTGCATACAAGTACAGGTGAGCGAAGGGGATACTGTAGTGCGAGAGGGGTACTGTCAGACCATGAGGTTAGGAGAGACGTACGAACATGAGGGGATGTTGTGAGGATACTGTAACTACCGACTGTTACAGAAAGTTCCGTCTCGGAAACGGTGCGAATGGAAAGCCGATTGATGTGGTGTGCAGAACCGAGCACGATGGAGTCATTGTGAGTATTCGTGACTTTGGCATTTTGCGCTTGATTTTCTACAATGAAAGATGGGAGACGCTAAACCTAATAATTGGCGAACAAGGAAACGAATTGAGAGTGGAATTGCAGGTTGGAGTGAATGGAGAGGTGCAGACACTGACGATCAAGGCATTCAATGAATGGGACAGTGGACAGTCGGGAGGAGTGGACTGGAGGGGAAAGTTGGATACTCAGAAGGTACGAGGGATATGAGGGAGAGGGAGGGCGTCACATTGTTTTATAGATCAAAAGCTACGAAAATTAATTTAAAAATGGCAGGATGGTCGTAATTGTCGTAATTGGTGATAAATCTGGTCAAAGGTTGTGTTCAGGGAGCTGTTCTGGCCACGGAGATGAAGAACAACTCGAGCAAACTGGCCAAGTGGACCCTGCAGGTTGGGAGACTTTCGGTCCCTGCAATTTTTCATTCGTGTTAGAGATTAGGTTATCGGGTACGGTAACGTAGTTCCTCTGACATTC
>LS881569.1:28242-46165 GCA_900490955.1 Micoletzkya japonica | reverse complement strand
ACCCGCGAGGGCCCAAGCGAAAGCAAGGCCGTCCGGTTGCAAGATGGAGGGACCAGTTTGTGGAGGTTGCGGGACCCCGATTCCTGACGAAGGCCGAAGACAAGGCGGAGTGGGAAAGGCTTACGAAGTTGGCGCTACAGTGACCCGTGACCAAAGACCCTCACGTACTTGTCCTGATAAAGCGTATGATACTGATACTTCGGTCAGAACATTCGAATACTATCTGGAACAATAGTTTACCGCCCTTATAAAAAGAAAATACTCGAAAAAAAGTCCACAATTACTTACCGGATAGCTTTTTTCAGCGATTTCTCAACGATGTCTTGGAACAACATTGCGCATTTTCATTAGTTAGCAGTCGTTTATCCCGTTGTGTACAGTACATACAATACATCCTCCTTCCCCTCTTCTCCCCTCAAACAATCGGTTTCCCGCCCTCAAACCACTCGTCACTCGTGTCTTTCTTCATCGCACGCTCCAGCTCCTCGGGACTCGATTCGTCCTCCTCCAAAGCATTTTTTTTATTTTGACTAAATCTTGAAGCAACTGCTTCTGCATAAAATGTCTCGCATGTGTTGAGAGAGACTAACCCGTCCTGCCTTTTGAATTAACACAAAATATAAAAATACAAAAGTTGCCGTACCTTGCTCAACTCCCGAAAGGCTTCGCATCCCACGAAGCAGATCTCGTGTCCATCCTGCAATATACAACAATAAATGAAAATCTGAGCTTCCCCTCATACAGCAAAAGCACGACCATTCATATCGGTGGGCGCAAAATATGTAAAATGCAAAGGAATCACAGTCGCCTAATTTGATCTACGCGTATAGTCGAAAAAAACGGAACGTATAATTCTGTTTTACGAGTTACGCTGTTTAGCTGATTTTTCGCACTTTGAGAGAGCGTCATTCGGCTCTAAATCAAGATATCAAAGAGGGTGAATGCTTTTTGAGATCACTACCACCAAGACTTTCATATAGAGCTTATTAGAATGAGATAGTATGACGCTAGAATCGGAGCTACGCCCGGAACGATTATATCTTTCTTTTTTCTCTACTATACCAAGGATGGATTTTGACTATTTGCACAGAATTTAAATTAATAAGGGGGGTCCACAGGCGGGCGCTTTTATATAAACGTGAAAGGTTACAAATTTTGAATCTTCTTCAAAAAAGGCCGT
Source organism: Micoletzkya japonica (assembly GCA_900490955.1). NCBI lineage: Eukaryota > Metazoa > Nematoda > Chromadorea > Rhabditida > Diplogasteridae > Micoletzkya > Micoletzkya japonica. The sequence goes on along the minus strand of LS881569.1, from coordinate 44,985 downwards.
CCTAGTTATTGTCCATCCTCGTATTCAAATTTCCATTCCGTGCATGATTTGTTGGACTTGTGCTATTTAGCATTAAGTGCATAGTCAAAAGTACAAATATGCGCGGTAAACAACGTAAGTGGGACTCATTATCGCCGGAACGCAAATTTTAATGAACGCCAGGATCGACAATAGCTGAACAATGGTTAGTGCCCACCGGATCGGCGAGTATGACCACGTGGACAGTCGCCTTGCCGGGGGTATCCAGGGCTACGAGGGGCTTGAGGACAGAGCCGCCCGTCTTCAGAGTCGACTGCTTGACCGCCTCCTCCAGAGCAGGCAACTGGCAAGCACAACGTTATGCTGCGTACAATAGGTTCGTATGCAAATTAAGAGAGTGGAGGCGAGAGAGCTTGGAAATTGGAGAGACACAGAGACAGATTCGCAATTTCGGAACGCCGACTGATGAAAGGTCGTGGCAAAGGACAGCCTGTCCCGGACAGGGATACTGTAGTCTAGCACTCCATCCAATGGTAGGGTAATCTGGCTATGCTAAAAAATGAACGCAAAATCACAACAGAGACCCTTTACACTCGTTCTCTCGTACCTGCTAATCGTGTACTATACCATTTCCGGGGGCGACTGAGCCCACTAAACAACAGAAGTTGGACGTACCTTATCGGTGGGACAGGCAAAGGCGGTTCGCCCATAGGCCGAGGCTCGGTTGATCAGTTCTCCCCGTAGAGATCGAAGGACCAGTTGCCAGTTGCGGGGCTGCAATGTTCATACTTATGACGAGATAGTGAAGTGGTAGGAACAGAGTGTAGACGAAGTACAACTCGATTTACCGACGTAATTTGTCAACAATCATGAATACTCAACAAAATAGTTTTTCCAGTCCACTTACCGTATTCCCCTCATACTGTAGCCGTACTTCATCCGACCCTTCGTGGGCGACATTCATTCCCAGCGCATCCGACCAGAAAGCTGAAAATGCTTATTCCTATAATACATTATCATTTTAACTACTTTATTGTTTTCCGTTTATCCTACGACGCTGAAGTTTCTCATTTTTTTACGCTGATTTTTAGAACGTGACAAGCGAAGGCTTGCGCACTCCCTTTTATTCATTAATTCTCCACTACGACAGAGCTTTTAAGGCACGACGAGAACCACCGGAAAGTTTTTGTGAGCCGTACTCACCCACACTCCGGTCGAGATCCGTGACATTGAGTGCGATCCTACAGATTGCCGGCCCGAACTCCCCGTCCCCCACGAATATTGCATTGCCGTCCGGGTCTCTGAGTGACAGCAGACCCTCTGAAAAGCCGGTTGTACTGCATATTTATTGATTTTGCCCCGAAAATGCCTAATTATATCGCACAATCATAGCAGCTATGCTTGAAAGCTATACAAAAGCAAGAAGCTCTCGCTGATCTAGCGCTTACTCCTCTTAAGTTTGTGTGGTGAAGAGCAGACTGTAGAGGCTGAAATGAGACCAGTGAGACCGACACAAAGGAGAGATACTAATAGATACTAGGGGGACTGAAGGAGTTGGGGAAGGCGAAGTAAGAATATGCAGACACGCAAGCGGCAAGCAAGCACGAGCGTTGTAAGGCCCAATTCACAAGTAAGTAAGCAAAGCGAATGATAAATATAAACTATTCCCTCGCGTTTTCTAGTTTCACACTATTCTACCGATTAGAATAGCTGTGTTGAGAGCTACACAATAAGAGAGAGTCTATAAGCTTTCGCCTTCCTTACTAAGGAAGTTCTTTTCCATAGTTAGATGTAGCTAGTAATCCCACGTGCATCGCACTCCTTCCACTCACCTTCGTTCTTCTCATGTCCCCCACTCAACAGATTCTCGAACAGTGGCTGATTGCACAAGTACAGTCCCTGAATGAAAGTAGAGGTGTGCATGAGAGTTCTTTTGATGCTTATGTTTCATACATCATTCATAACCGCGACGCATCTCGTCACCAAAAGTAATCAAACATCTTGAGCAAAGAACTCTCATGCATACCTCTAAATGAAAGGCACTTCATGGAGGCGGCTCGCAAAATACCTATTTTGCTGACAATTTGTGAGCATTTATTCCGATCATTCAAGGATGAGGTTTACCCGACTACCCAAAGAATCTCCCTAGTTCATAGTAGTTCTCCGTATAATGTTAAAGTTTATCGTGCACCGCCTATCCATAATAATACCTAAACTTTTAATAACAGAATGATTTTCTCAGCAGCCCCTCCTCAATCCTTACTCACATGCAGATCATTTCCCCTCTTGTACCCTCCAATCTCGTAGTTGTACGTCATCTCAATCACAAAGTTGTCGTCCTCGCTCCCGTATCCAACCATCGTCTTCGACCAGATTCCATTGAAGGGACTGCAACGGCAACCGTCAAAGACCGAAGATCAATAAGTCAAAGATCAAAGATCAACTCGAGAGGTCAAAGATCACGCACCCATTGCAATCGGCCTTGCAGCCCTCGACAAACTCCTCGTGTCTGCAATGTAGTCCGTGCGTCATTACAATCTTTCCCCTAATTTCTATCGATCATCCATCTCTTCTGAGCCTTGAATAGGCAACCCAAGAAGCCCTGACCAAGTCATGCAAAGATCCGTTTTTCTACTATGACGGTCCAATAATGCATCACTTATGGTTCGTTTGCCAAACACCCCATGAAACCTCAGCACGCGCATTCCCAGCTTCTCCACGTAGAAGTCGATTGCCTTCCGTCGATCTCCAATCTTGATCACGTAGTGGAGGGGTCGACCGATCAGACGGGTGGCCATGACTGCAATGAGTGAATGAAGAGGGGAGGGATGGGGGAATAGGAGGGATCATTGAATTATAAGAAAAACTAGGTCAGATTGCGTCAGAATACATTATTATTTATTGTTATGCATTTTAACCTCTGCCACAACAATGTTGTGAGTGTATTGACCAACGTGAGCTACGCAAATATTACAGAAAAAAGTCAGTGTAATGTGATTGATAGAGCTCAGAAACTAATTACTCTGTCATTTTCATGGACTAAAAATTTATAATAATTATTCAAACCCCGTCAACAACACTACATCGCTCCATGCATAAACATGCCAAGTGCAGTCAATGAATGCTCTCTTTTCCTGCATTTCTCTCATTCCCCTATCAGACAAAGTAAGTGAGCAAGTGATCTTTGCCTATAACGAATCAGGTAAACCGTATCAAAAGTTAAGCGCATAGATATTATTACGAAGTTCTTAGCACTTTAAGGCGCTTACACCGATAAAAAAATGACTCCCGAAGGAATGATTGAAAGAAAAGAGGACGAGGGAAGACTGGGGGAAGAGATAATGAAAAGAGAGGAAGGGAACTGAGGGGAGGGAGGGAGTGACCAGAGAAGCAGAGAAAAGAGAGAGCGAAAGGGACGGAATAACGATCTATAGACCGTGAAGTGAATGTAAGCGGCACCGGTAGCAACTGTACAGTTGGAGAATGACTCAGCCCGAACAAAAGAGTACTCTAACAATAAGCGATATTCACGTTTGACAATCGAGTAATCACGGGAATACAGGCTGACTTTGTAAATCGTCAAAAAAGCAGACAAATAAAGCGCTCCATTCGGGTCCATTTTACAATTAGACGACTATTCATCGTATGTTACCAAGCTATAGGTTCATTATCAACTGACTGAAAAGTTTAACCATCAAGATGATTCTAGGTATCGATGAGCCGACGTGCATGAGAACAGCAGGGTTGATATTACGGGGAATGAGGAACTCGCGAAATGACGGGACAATTTAGAGGGGAGAAGGAGAGAAGAGGAGAAGGTAGTCAATATAAGACCCGTGGAACTAAAAAGTCAGAATGGTATCTTGGCACGGTAACAAAATGCCAAGATTCCACCTGGAAACTAGTGCACACAACACACAGAACAGAGGCGATCGAAAATGAACAAGGGTTTGTTGGCTGTGAAGATATTAGAGATGGTAAAAGGTGTCATAATTGAAGTCCAAGAGCAAACTCTAACGATAAAGTGCACTGAATCTGTCACTAACATGACAAACGAACAACTACTGTACTTCACTTTCAGATTCCTCCTCCAATTCTCTTTGCCATACAAGCAGTATCCCAGTCTAATCACTCGCTAGCTCCCTTTCTCTGACCCTTGTTCCTGACAATGTTTCAGCGTGCATGCTCGGTAGACGTGGTATTTACAGGAGCGTGGCATCGCCGGCAAGAAGAGTCAAAAAGAGAACGCTATTATTCACGACGTTTTACAGTCCACGTTCCGAAATTCCGAATGTCTCTGTGTCTCTCCAATTTCCATGCTGCCTTGCCTCAACTCTCTTAATTTGCATACGAATCTATTCTACGCAGCATAACGTTGTGACTATTCTACACCACACACTCACCACCCACTCTCACCTATCCGTCGCTCCGTCTGTTGCCAACCTTTTTCCGATCAGGTTCCAGCACGATAAACGATCCCCGAAGGGTCATCACAGCACAGTTGCTATAGAGAGAGTAACTTCACTCACAAAACCACCACGACACGACAATCGAGCTAACCATATGTGACATAGAGGTGGCATGTAACCAAATTACTACCATCCCTTCCCAAAGTTGTGATACTTCCGAAATTGAAGACTTAACCGACATGGGCGGCAAAATACGCAACGGATCCACAGATGACCGTCTTGATCTCACATCCTTCCAACTCCATATCACCGAAGAATGTTTCATACGGCAGGCAAGGTAGCAAATATGCTCCAAAACAACCCAAACGACAATTATAACCTACACACGAATCATACACATAAAACTGAGCTCGACTGAGGTTCCCTGAACGAATAGCATAAAAGGCGTTATCATAACTATGCATGAATCTCTAAAACTATCTTACGGTTAAGCGGTATAAAACGGGCAAAAACAGGCTTAAAGTACCGTAATCGAAGGAATTCAAGGGCATAAACTCTACTTCATTTCTCCTAGTAATAGGGGTGTTGTATGTCCCTCTTCTAATTCTTCATCTGTGACAGGAACTTGTAGATGACTCCAAAGTCTTTTCCAGCGTATTCGGGATGCTGAGCCAGAAGACGGTAGATCTGCAAGGGAACCACGGATAGTTAGTGAAGGGAAGAGAGCAGACTACGCTACGAAATGCACTGTTTCAGAATTACGAATAGAGTTAGGAATCCTCCAAGACTGCTGTATAATCCACGCTAACTATCCTACCAGATCCATCCTACGTTCTGTTCAATGACAAATGGAGAGAAATCGGCATCGTCAGCCAATATTAACCTCTTTGCCTGGTAGTGACGTTGTACTATCTATCTACTCAGCCACTCTCACATTGATCTACATGTGTATTTCAGGTATCTGTATTTCATCCGTTTTAGTAAACATCATAATGAATACCTGATGAGCGAGTGACCCGAGGGGCGTGGGCGACTGTGTTGTCGTAGCCGCGTTCTGCGCCAACGACAGGTCCTACAGTATACCCCGTACACACTCCATCCCAGAGCTACCGTAATCTCGGAAAAGCTTGAAAGGAGCTATTTGAAAGGAGCAATATATTAAAACCGCTTCTTTTTAGTAAAATACAAAATTAAAAAAAACCTTAGCCATGAGCGACGAGCCGAAGCCACCCACGTAGCCCTTCGAAGGGGGAATGCCCTCGATGACGCCCGGAACCGGATTGTAGGTATCCGACGACCAGCATCTACAATGCAGCTTTGCACAGCTATAGTATCCAAGGGGACTCACTAGTCCAAACACCTAATAAGTGAAAGTTTCTAGGAAATGAGCCTACAAAATTAAAATTGCGAAAAAGTTTGGGCCCACCACCAATAGTTCGGTTCGGTGTCCAGGTCTGTTCACCATTATTTACACGAATTTATAGTTTTTTTTCTCGACGATAATGTACGACAATTTAGAGATGAGATCTAAGTAGACATACCGTCCGGAGGACGTATTGATGATACCGGCAAGCTTCTTCGCGTCGAGACCCATCTATGCATGAATTGACTTGATACGGACTATTATAACTCCGCATGCCTAGAGTCTAATCCATACTATGTACACTACATACCAATAAAATCAAATGAGGATAAAGATACCGGGAAGAGGTAATCGAATGGCCTATCTCACCTTGAGACCGAGATTCATCGTCTCTGCCACTCCGATCATCTCAATTCCAAGCAGCATGTTATTGCATATCTTCGCAGCCTGCCCGTTGCCTACGGCCCCGCAGTCCACGATGTTCTGCAATCAGCTTTCTTTTTAGTTTTTCTCGTAAGCCCAGCACAATACATTGCAACCCTCGCCCCCCCCCCCACCTTTCCCATCTTCTCGAGTAGTCCCTTGGCCGTCGTGAACAGCTTCGCATCGTCCCCCGCCCCGCCCACCATAAACGTCAACGTCGCATTCTGAGCACCTCAACACACAGACATTGCGCATCAGAGCATACGATATTAGACAAGTATTCTTCACTCTGACTGAAGAAGTAAGGGTTCTACAATTTCAAACAAACTACGTCTACAACGCAAATCGTATGCTCTACTCCACAGACGATTTATTGTGCGATCGAGCGAAAATTCCTTCTTCTACCACTTGATGAACAATAGCATAACAGGCTGGTATCGGTTCGATCCGGTCCATAAATGCTACATCTTGAGTAACAGCCTCTACAATACTCCACACCCCTACAATACAGCTCCCGAGTACCGTATCCCAGTCCCCTACCGTAACCCTTCTGCCCTACCGTACCCGTAACTCCTCCCGATACGGGTGTGTCCAGGTAGGTTGCATGTTTGGCGGCCGCGGCCTTGGAGACTTCGATGGATGCGATCTGATCAATGGTGGACCCGTCGAGGAAGAGCGTTCCCGGCTGAACTGTTCTGCAAGACTTCAACTGATCCGAATACTTACGCCCCTCACTTCACTTCATGAACTGCAATCGACTTGGAAGAAACCACGTGATTTTTTTTAACTTTCTAATATAGCACGTGAACGTTTACTAACACTTATTTTCTAATATATATGTGAAGGGAACGCTTGGCTGGTCAGTAGAAATTGCAAAGATCAAAGATAAAACTATAAACTACAAGACCTACTCGAGCAGTCCCCGCTTGCCCGTGTACACCTCGCGTACGTGCGGGGATGAGGGCAGCATCGTGACGACCTGTACTCTTCCATTACTACAATTCTATTCGTATTCCCGAGTAGTATGATACTATTACGATACTCAGCCCGCGCCTCTCGCCATTCAAAGTTTGTACACGCATTTTCGACAATACTCTTCTTTACTCTTCATCACGACTGTTTTGCGCCTACATTTAAAAACGGCACACACTTTCGGTATACCGTAACGGAAAATTTTTAAAAAAAGTGCTACCGTATGACGCTCTCACCACGAAAATGGGCGCGTTCATACGCGTCACGCCTCAAATAACTTTGGAATGTCTCGTTTCTATCGCAAACTGAACTACACTATCGCGAACTGAAGTGTGCCGCTTCTAAAGCATTTTTGATGTCTTAGCTCTGCCCATATAAACGGTCGTGTCCATATCCGTGCAATGAGATAGTGAAATAGCTTGAATACCTGCTTCGCAGCCGTCGCTACCTCAGCGGGTGAGGAGACTGCAGTGGCGCCCTCGCGCTGCGATAACAAATGTTAGGACATGGAATGTACTAACTGTAAACTAACAAGCCCTATAAATAACCATACATATAAGTTGTAAGCTATAAATTACTCTTAAAGAACAGCAAAGTTTCTGCCGTACTCTTTCTATTATACCGCAATCGCTAGCCATCACACAATGCAATAACCTAGTCTCGTACCTTGAACACCTCGACAGTCTGCGCATTCGTGTCATACACAACCAGGGCATGTCCCGCTTTCGCCAGATTCCTCGCCATATGCGCCCCCATCTGACCCAGTCCGATGAAGCCTACCGTAGACATGGCTGCAAGACAAAACAAATACAATTAAGGAAATAGGATCAACGTATCATCACGAATAAGTGGTAAAAACGCTTACAATCAGCGCGACACAAATCTAGTAAAGGAAATCGAAGAAAAAGATTCAGCTTCTCTGGTAGTATGATCAAAAGATTGAGAGTTCAGCACGCGAGCCTATTCCCAACACTACGCGAGGCGGACAAGCCATCGATCAATGGTACCTCTCATACAGCACAACCGCAAACTGATCACTTCACCTATCATATTATCTTCTATTATATATACTCGTGCTTTTACTGATCAATAAATACCTTCCGCATCTAAAGAGCGACATAGCAATTCATAATAGTCAAATCCCCCGATTCCTACAAGTATGGTCAACGACAGCGTGTCTTCTCCCTCGTTCACTCCACAATTCTTCTCTACGTACCAATCTCTTTATCTCTTCACATTCGCAACGGAGGGAAAGATCGCTATAGGGGAGAAGGGAACAGAAGGGAATCTCTATATCCACGTGGGGAGGAAGGCATCGGGTCCAGGAGTCAGGCTGATCCCCCGTGCCGCACTTAGTGAGTCTTGGCCTGGCACTGCTGAAAAAAAACAAACCTTCATACCACCTCTATTTCTATTATTGGTGAAACTGGCTAAATACAGAAAACCGAACCTAGCAACTTTCCAAAGTTCCTTGTCACAATTCGTTAAGTGAGGTATACTGTGCTTTTCAAGTTAAGCAAATTTGTATTTAAGAGTTCCTCCACTACTGCGTAATCAAATGTCTTAGTCAAACGAGTCAAGTAACTTGTGATAAGCAATAACCTTGAAAGCGTCGTTGAATGCCTGGCAGAGAGACACGTCCGACTGCGACTGAGAGCTGCAGAGAAAATGGGGTATTATGAGGGTGAATGAAGAGAGCAGACATCCATTACTCAGCCACTATTTGGGAACTAGACTAATGATTGCATATGTACCTTGCTAAACCGAATAAAAATCATGAATAAACAGCGTTTAAACTGGAGATGAAATCGTACCACTCGAGGAATTGCTTCCACTCGAACTCGCAGGGATTGGCGTACTGCTGAGGGGGTGCATGGTTATACTGCTGCGGCTGCTGCAAAATACACGAATTGAGAGACGGCTGACCACTCATTGTCAGAGGCTACGCCGAACTACGATCCAATACTTATCTTTATCTTTACGCACTTTACGATGTACGGCAGGAGTATACGTTCAAAAAAGCAAAAGTCATTCACGAAACGCGTAAACGCCTACACTTCTCTTGTGCTTGTTTAGGAGAATTTAGACGGGCATTGCAAGTAAAGATTACGGTTAGACTATGTGAAAATCGTGTACCTGAGCGGGGGCAGCCTCGTTTCCTCCTCCTCCTCCGGTCAACATGTGTCCCACCGTATGACCCACCGCCGACCCGATGGCCACTCCTCCCGCAGTCGCGGCCATCTGCGCCATCAGACCCGGACCCTGCAATCATCATACATAGTCAGGCATGCCCGTCAACTGTCACATTCGAAAACTTAGCCTACCACCCACTATTAATCTCCTACAATTAGGAAGATTTTTCGTGTACTAATATATCAATACCCACCAACTCTATCAACGGTCAGGGTTTTTTTAAAAAATCAACCTGCGATGGAGGCGGGGCGGAGGCGTAGGCGTGTCCCTGCTGCGGGGGAGGGGGCGCATGGCGAGAGATCGGAGTGGCGACGGGGGCGGGGGGAGGGGACGACACACGGGATCGGACGGGGGCCGACGGCTTGGGTGACGCAGAACGACGGACCATTCTGAAGAGGGCGAGTGGGGGAGGGAACATCACTGTAGACACGCCACGGTATCAACAGACGTACGAAATTCATTTCGCAGTTAGATTTCAGGTTTCTGTAAATGCCAGAGCATATAAACAGAGCAATAAATGTGGAATATGACCGAGAAACAGCGTAAGGCAATAATTGCCAAAAGAACTAGGTAAAAAAACGCAATATGGATGACAATGACAATGAGGCACGCAAAGCATGATAACAGCGAGCTAGGGATGATAGCACGCTGTTTAACGAGCAAGATATAGGAGGAGAGGAAGGCTTTCTATCTTGAAGATTGAATCGCGAGCGCCAAACTATTTCTGTTGCGAAGAGCGACTTGCTACAAATGATCACTTAAGTTATGGGCCAATCTTGAGACTATGCAAAACCGAAAACATCAAGAAATGAAAAAAAGGAAAATTGGTCTCTCTCGAACAGTGTAAGACACGCGCGAAAGTCTTTCGCAAGGATACGAACGGGAACACGATGGTATGAGTGTGTGATAACACTCAAGAGGAGAGGGGGGGGCAGAGTGAAAGAACGAACACGTGACGTTGCGAAATCTGACAGAGAACTGCTTTAGTCATTCCTTAGCTTGCGTAACTTTCATTAATATTAGGATAGTGGGAAAGTTCTAGAACAGCTGGGAAACATTCACCAGGCTATTTGAAACGATGCCTTAAAGCAACCTATTTTTGGGAAGCAAAAGCAAGACCTTGCGTCACTCATCAGTTATAAAAAAAGTTGAATTCAATACGAAAAACGTGAAGAATAAAACAGGGAAAAAATAAAGCAAAATTGACGTGAAAGTCGAGGAGACTACAAAGTACGTGAGAATGATTTCACATTGCTAAACAAAAAGGGTAATCGTTGCAGGACGCAATAGTGTTTGAACGAAGTATTACTTACAATACTTCTGACATTTATCATTTTCGCGAATGACATGCAAGTGATTATTTTCAATATATTTATCTTTTCTCAGTGGACAATCACAATCGACTCGCACGAAACGGGGTACATAAACAGGAGAAGGAGAGGAAAGGATGAAAGATGAAACTCGTGCTCCGCTCTATGTGCAAAGCGGGTTTCGCGCATAAGCATTGTTTTGCGATGATGTTCCAAAACAGACATAGATAGTATATATAACATTAAAATGTCAAATACTTAGAAAACTGCGCTATACCGCGCATAACTCTACGTACAAATCAGAGAGTATGATGGAAATGGACAAACAAAAAAAGTAATTTTTCTACCAAGAATAATAACGTGAGTCAGTCGACGTGCCGTGACGCACGCGACGCGTGACGTGATCCATTCTAACATGCATACACAGTTATACACCATCCAAAGGGCCCTCTCGAATCACGGTTGTGTTTACTCTACTAATGCGTGTATCTCGGGGGCTTGGATCTACTGTTCATACGCATATTATATTACATGGATCCAATCACGATATCGCCGACTCCCAACAAGAACTATCCAATCGATGGGCTACAAGTGTAATTGATTATTCCAGTTCACCAGTTATCATAGTTTCTTATTTCGTCCACTGCTAATTCGAACGACTGGAACACTCAATTATTACAGGACGAGGGCACGGTAGCTATAGTAGGGAGGCATAAATCCTGAATGCGGGGGAGTAACTGGGCTCTCGCCACGAAGACTATAGGTATACGGTAGGAGGAGTCTTTTGTCACTGTTTGAACAATAAAGAGGTGCGCAGATGGTTTCAGAGAGGGAAGGGCGGACAATGCGGAATGTTTCTGATAGGTGGGGGTACGGTAGTACGAGGGGTCAGTCACTCTACACGAGATTACGGTAGGATAGGTTATACAGAAGGAAAAGGGAGGGGGCGGTAGGAAAACGAAGAAATGAGGTGAGAAGAACTAAGGATAATTTGCGCGCATGCGTGTAGTAGTGAAAAGTAGTAGCGCGTACTGTATAGTAGTAATATGAAACTCGGGGAAGGGTAGGGGGGGGGGTCTGCAAGCTAAATCTATACCAGAAATGGACAAGGGTCATGGCAGAGCCACCTAGTCGGACGGAGTCTTATGGGCTGGAGCAGAATCTAGAGTAATCATTCGAATATCTACAATCCGGAATACGTCGAAAATATACAGAAGGTTCTGCGTCAGAATGGTAACTATAAAGTGGGAGGAGGGAGAAAAAGGGATAGAGCAGGTGGGGAAAAGCTGTCCATTGAGCAGATTCTAGCGCGGGGGGAAGGGACGTCTTTGCGGATCCTTTGGCACTCTCAAAGAGGCAATCGAGGGGGAGTATATATAAATACCTTCTTGTTGTCTTAAACGATAAAAAAGACGGTACCAAAGAGAAAGATGCGAAGGGACCATAACATAGTATAAAGGGTTGCCAGAAAAGGGGTCTTACGAACTACATTATACATACACTCATACAACATTCTCTCTTACTTGGTATAAGGCAATGATTGCGGATAAAGTGATTAACAACAATTAATACGGGAAAAAGACAAACAAAGAAAAAAAGCAAATTTGAAAAGAAGAAGTTATGAAACTGGCCAGGATACGTCAGGGAATATGAAAGGGTGGGAGAGGGGGACTAGAATTACATCAGGGACCGGGAAGTAGGAAGGGAGGGGAGGGGCAGGCTACGGTAGTACCGTATCACGGATGTGCCTGGAACTCTGTGGGAGGCTGGTCGTCCGTGTCCACGTCCGCGTCCGCGCCCGAGTCAGCCGCGTCCGCACGCGTCTCTAACGCGTCCGCGTGCGTCGCGTCCGCCGCTTCGGCGGTCGTGATGATGGCGGGCGACGGCTGAGGAGTCGTGTACAGCTCCGTTGGGTCTCCTGCAATCAGCGTAACCATAGATCAAATAGTGACGTAGCTGAATTGGAAAGTGCCTTGATTCTTTAATGGGCAAAGGGACAAAAGTGCCTTGATTCACAATGAGAAGCTCAGAAAGCTGCATAATTTGGCAGAAAACAATAGATTTGGCCGCCAAAGTGCCTTGATTCTGTACATTTTCACAGCAAAAAGTGCCTTGGTTAAGTCTCGGTTTCGACGTACTATTTGAACTATGAGCACAATATTATTCTGTCGTTTTCCTCACGTTCATTATACACACCTAGCATACGTGAGCATAGTGACCAAAACTACTTCAGTTAGGACTCTACCAATATGCAAATAGAACCCTAATTAGCCTACTAATGAGACTTGCGGTGTATTACGGTGCCTACCACGCTAGCTTCTAACACAGAAAGGGGACAGGCACTATTTGGCCGTGCCCATTTATACCATTTAGTCCTTACTTCACCATTTATATAAGTAACGGTGGTTTTTTTTCCCACTCTCTCATCCGATTCCTCTTCTCCTACAGTACCCCCTCCCCCCTACCGTGTCCATCCTCAACCGGTGCACGAGGCGTCGCACACCGTTTTGCCAGGTTCTCCTCCGAATCGTTGTGCAGCAGACCGACCAGAACCTGCCAGAATGCATGTTATTAAAGCTATGAGAATAATAGGGAAACATCAAATTTAAAGGTGGGCACAGAGGTACCACCCGCATAAACTAAAACTATCTATCTATCTACCATACGTGGGCAACCTTCCCCGCAATATTTTGAGAAACGGGACTACCAGTGTACGAAATCAAGCCTACCAATTGAAATTTTGTGGAAAATATAGGCCTACCAAAGTAAAATTCCGAAGAAATTTGGGCCTACCACCCATACTTCGGGTCGGTGCCCATGTATGAAGTAATCTACCCACGAACCCTGTCCATCTACGATCAATTTCATCAAAGCGTCGCGGTTAAGAATTTTATGCACGAAACATACCCGTTGTGCTGACCAGTCTGCACGTCTCTACTGAAAATCCGCTTACCGCGGTCATATTGTCGCAGCCGAGACCGCCCATCTGACAGTCGGGTGCGAGACATCGAGACAGCAGCTCCTCGCAGATCTGCCAACGAGTATTAACGTGCCAAGAGTACTCAAGTAGCTTAACAATAGATAGCTGTGCTGATCAACGCGCCTCCACGCCAAAATAACGAACCACATTGAAGAAAATGATTCGTTTGCACAACGACGTTACCATTTTTTTCTATGATTCACCGTGTAACAAAACCATCAAAGCAGCCCCCCAAAATAAACAAAGAAATATTGACTCACCTCCTTCGGGTGCTTGTTGGCAGCCAATCGTTCACGGCAAAAGTCCACCACCTGCCATCGAATTACAGTATTCAGATTGAGAATGAAATGAAATACCAATAGGTCTACGTAGTTTGCCGTACTAACTCAAACAAAGCAGCAGCTTCACCATAATATAACAATGGAGGAGCCCTCACCTCCTGATTGGACATGACATCCCAAATTCCGTCGCAGGCCAGAATCATAAACTCGTGGTCGGGAGTGAGACGCTCGCTGATCACATCGGGGTACGCTGCAACACCAATTCATTTTGCTATTCATTGCACATCTATTTTGACCTCTTACCATTTCTTAGCCAATGCACTCCGCTTATCATGTTCAATGTAGTAAAACAATTTGTGACCCCCCCCCCCCTTACCCCCAGTCGCATGCATTGATGGGTTGTTGTCAGCTAGAATTATCTTTGATACATTTCTTTAAAATGTCTCGATATCTATTGACACTATGGTATCCGCAGACACTTCCCTGGTATGTCTACTGCCATTGAGCCAATCCTTCCGTTAACTGCTAAATGGCCCCTCTCTTTAACAGTTTATGATGCAATCGCTTAACCATCAGTCTGAGCGCTCTACACAGGCTAGTCGCCTGAAGATGCGATAGACAGTCAGAGGAATGGGGGCGAGAGAACACACGTCGAAACGAGAGAGTAGCCCAGAGAAGCAGAGCACAGGAGAGGGACAGAGGCGCAGAGGGAGAGAGACGGCAGGGACGACATTTGGCCAGCAAGACAAGCGTCACGTGGCCCTCTACCCCTCTCGTCTCTTTCTCTCTCTCCTTAGCTGACTTCAAAGGACAAACAAGTCCCTCACAATGTGGTTGACTCTTAAAACCAGTGCCATCGCAATTCGTGTGGAGTAACACACGATATGAGACTATACCGATAATCTCAACCATTGAAATCTGTATGCAGAATATGCGCTCTAGGTGCATGCTGCACTCAGGCATTCCATTGCTTTCCATAGGCTAAGTCTCTGCCCGTAGCTTCACTTCCTTCACTTCCTTCCCTCCAGGAAAGGCCAACTAATGACCGGAATCATCACGTGTGAATACATGCATGCATGCGCTCCGTGTGATTAGCCTCATTTAGACCAAGACTACGCAAACTTACTAATTGCAGGCTGACCCGGAATAGTCCCCGTAAACGAGCCTTACCGACATTCCAACAGCAATCAGAAGACAACGATTACATTAGGGGTTTCCCCACCACCTTGCGAACTTCCGCACCAAAGACCCGAGTTCTGTATACTCTCCTGGGCAAACCCTCCCTCACGCTAATCCCATAGACCAACCGCACTGCTGTCTACGTTGGCCCCATCCAAACCGTTGTGTTACTTCTGTTTCATATCATTTCTCCTTACCTATGCTTTGTCAATAGTACGACTTCAGCCATTGACTAGCCATGGCATGCCTTCCTCTCATCGGTCCCCCACCCCTCGATAACTTGTACTATTTGCGTTCTTCGTTCCAATTCCTCCTATCAAACACCTCCCGTGTTTACCTCGTCGTCACAATCAATCTCCATCGCCATACTCCATGTGACACAAAACGCCGGCGACGGACACTTGTTTAGTCGAGCGAGGGCTCCCCCCTCCCTCTTGCACGTAACGGAATTGGGACCAATCGGGGGAGGAGAGCGTAAGCGTGTCCCGCATACCAAGAACACGCACACGATTTCGACCTCACACGGGATCACCTTACAGTTGTTTTCATACGTGGGCAAGGTTACAGCAGTGGTCCATCCACGCGCAGAGATTGCGTTCTTTAGCTACTATATCATTTTGCAGTGAGCTAACCAGTATTAGAAAAGTTGTGCAGTAAGCTACCCAATCACGGTACCGGCACGCGTGCCCATCTATGGTTCTTTTCGAACATGATCCCGTTGTGCTTATAACAAATGAGCGGGTGATCAGTAGTAGGCCAGTACAGCTCATTCTCAGTACGTAATTGCAGCAAATGCTGCCACTGCAACATTCTTCTTCCAGCACGTGAATTTAAGCCACAGTTGCCGCAATGTACGATTGCAGTTCTCGATCGGTCCCTTCATCCCCCGTTGTTCCCTCGTTCCTCTCCTCTCCTCCCCCCCCCCTTCTTCTTCTCCTCGACAATGAGTGGTGCCCGTAAACCCCTTCTTTCTGCTTCTTTTGCACGTCAACGACGAGCGAAGTGGGGGGAAGGGGGAGATCCTATGCTATATAGGAAGGAGGGGAGGGGGGAGGAAAGGTAGGGGGGGGGGTAAGAAGGCACGGAGAGATAGATGAGAGAGCATACCCCGAGGAGAGAAGTCAGAGACGCGCCTTCGCTCTAGCACAAAGAAATTAGAGCGATTGTCAGCGCATTTCGAACACTGCACCTCCTCACAACCACGTCATAACTTGGTGTAGCTCGATGGCTCGATTCAGGCAATCCAGTGCCAAACTCTTGCCGTTTTCATCTTTTTTTTGCAGTTTTCAAGGAAAATGCAGAGAAACGCGCATCTTAGACAACTAGTTCAACAAGAAACCACGTGGCCTTGCCATCCTCACAATCTGCCCTTTTACGGGTTCAAAAAGGTTGAATCGTGTCGATTTCTTCGTTCAACTCTCCTTTCCTTGTCAACCGCTTAGTTAGAACAAAAAGGTTAACAGTCTTCATGCTTGCCATTCCTCGTCCCTAACCCCCTCAGGGGATGGCTAGTATTTCAGCCCCCTCCTCGCGCTCTTTAGTGTTACAAGTCGGGCATTCGGATAGGTTGTCCACGGCATGACATTGTAAGAGACAAATCACGCGATCACAAGATCAACTGCGTGATGCACACATTCATTCATTTGTTTGTATG